>JAFBJR010000570.1:463266-1019096 GCA_016785285.1 Brachirus orientalis
GGTAAAGCGGTTATGTCACCAGGTGATGTGGTTATGTCGTCGAGTGATGCGGTCGAGTGATGCGGTCATGTCACCGGGTGACGCGGTTATGTTACCGGGTGACATGGGTATGTCACGGGGTGACGCGGTCATGTCACTGGGTGACGCGGTTATGTCACGGGTGACACAGTCATGTCACCAGGTGATGCGGTTATGTTACCGGGTAAAGCGGTTATGTCACCAGGTGACGTGGTTATGTCGTCGAGTGATGCGGTCGAGTGATGCGGTCATGTCACCGGGTGACGCGGTTATGTCACGGGTGACGCGGTTATGTCACAGGGTGACGCAGTCATGTCACGGGGTGACGCAGTCATGTCACCGGGGTGACACGGTTATGTCACGGGTGACACAGTCATGTCACCGGGTGACGCGGTCATGTCACCGGATGACGCGGTCATGGTGACGCGGTCATGGTGACGCGGTCATGTCACCGGGTGACGCGGTCATGTCACCGGGTGACGCGGTCATATCACCGGGTGCCGCGGTCATGTCACCGGGTGACACCTCAAGAGACAGTAGGGTGAAGCTGAAAGGCTCAACTCATTTGACAATGGTTTCCATGTAACAGACTTTTTTTTTCTATTTAAAAGTTACATACTACAGCTTTAATCTCATATTTAGGCCAATTATTTAGTAATCCTGACTTTCCTTCTTGCTCTTTTGCTTTGTTTTGTTTTCTTTTCTTTTCAAAAAATGGGCTTCCAAACAGATCTGTATGAACTCTACTTGGGGGGTTCAGGTGTTTACAGCATTCATAAGTCATGTGTTTTCCGTCTCCATCTTCATTTTATTTCTTTGTCAACTATTTCCTTATGATGAGAAACTTTAACTGTAATAATTCTGCACAACACCATTCCTGCAATTTAGTCATTACAGCAGAAAGTAGCCAGTCCAGTGACTGTGTTGCTGTTTTGCATTAAGTGCTTGTATATTGGGGTCAATCTTAACTTCATGTTTATTTGTTTGTAGAAAAATGCAGTTGTGTTTCAGGCTGTGCCTTTAACGCTGACCTGACATCTCTCGCTTCTCACCGCCAGTGATGTTGCTGCTGTTCATGTCACACACTAGGCTGCAGAGTTTGATTAGATACATTTTTGCGAGAAAGAGGGCAAAGGTGGTCACCCAAAAAGAAAAAAAGTTTCAAAGGAGAAAAGGGTCGGGGCTCTTATGAAGGAGGACATTAGTGAGAAGGTCTATCAAAAATACTGTTATTCTTTTGGAGAAGAGAAATACACAAAGGTTGATAAAGTCTACACATCAAACTAATGGCACATACATGTACAGGATCAATACAAAAATTAAAAAAACATATGAACATATAAGCTGAAGATTTAAAAAGAAAAAAAAATACTCTTTTTTTAAAGGTTGAAAGTGCTAGAATTCAGATTAGCTCACAGAAACCCAGGGAGGACAAACTTAACACATGCCAACAACTTTTCCTTTTTTACGCTTTCCTTTCTCTCTTTCTTTTTTAATTTTTTTTTAGGATTAAATGAGTATTTGTTATAAAAATAAAAATGCTCAATTTGATTGCTACAAATGTGGCTCAAGCCAGGAGGATTATTATTTTATTTTATTTTTTTTAAAAATGGACTACTTTTTACCTCTTAGTAAAGATTAAATTTGAGTTTTTGCTTTATTTTAATATATCGCAAAAGTATCAGAAAGGTGCCAACAGCTAATTCTTTTAGGATCAATGACAAATTTGATCATTTCACAAGCATCACTATCAAAATAATGACCTTCCAGAGGGGGAGACTAATAGGTTTCAAATTAGTTCAGAACTTGGATTGTAAAATCTAGGACTTCAGTGATGAATATGTGGTTTATCAGTCAAACTGTGGGAAAGCTTTTTATTTATTTTTATCATCAGTGCTCACTGATTCTGAATCTGAATACTCATTGTTGGGGTGTGGGTTTATATTTTCTTTTCTTTTTTTTTTTGTATATATATATATATGTGTGTGTCCTACAGTATACAAATCTGATTCCACTCATAGCTTTCTGTAACAAGCAATTGTGCAAAAATATGAGTTTCTTCTCCCGAGGTTTTGGTAAGAAAAAAAAAATAAAAAATAAAAATGAGGTGATGTGTTGTGTTGTTTTTCGAGGTCCTGTTTTATACAAACAGAAAATAATATATCATATGACAACAAACAAAAAACTAATATGTGACTATGAGCGATACCCCAAGTCTTGCAGCCAGTCGCGTGTGTCCCGCTGTGCTTTGAATGTCAAAGCCCGGGAATTCAGTGACTGCGTTCTTCTTCCACGTATCGCCGTATTTTCAGACCCTTTTCCTTTGACTCTACAAAGCAGCTGAGAGAAAAGGGGGAGGAGAGGGGAGTACAGGGGGTGAGATGAGGTGAGGTGAGGTGAGGTTGGGGGGGAGGCTGAGGCCAGGGCTGCTGAACACTTTGTCGGTTCTGTGTGTGCATGTTTTCTAGCTCAATGTCCATCTTGTAATAAAAAAAAGAAAGTTTGAAATATTCTAGTGGTCTACAGTCGTCGTCCATCAGCAACCGTGGCTAAAAGCAGCAATATGTCTTTAATTTTTTATTTATTTTTATGTGCTATCATGTTTCCTGTTTTTTTTCTTTGTTCATTTTCACTCAACATTTCATGTTATGAGTGGGGCTTGTCTGTGGCACGATGAAGGCAAAGTGGGAAGGACGTTTTCACACAGATGATGCAGGAGCTCGGACCTGTGTGCGGTTATAGATGCACCACGTGTGTTGGTCATACCCATAGACCGTACATGACGAATGGATGTAGTCTTTCAGTTAAAAAACAAACTGCCTAATTGACGCCTCACCATTTGCTGTTTAACAGACGCCAGGTCGTCTATTTTCCTAGATAAATAATAAACTGAGACCATTAACTTTTCAGGAAAATTCCATAACCTGATATTAAATCAAATGTAAAGTAGAATCTCATTTTCCCATTGACTTCTATGCAAGCAAAGTTCTTTTTGCAACATGTGGAGTTGCCCCCTGGTGGCTAGTTGCTTCTTTTGTACTACTTCTTGGGTTTCACTTTCTAAACCAGAAGATGGACAAAATATGTCCATGTTTACATACAGTGTATGGATATGGCACATGTGTTTGTCGTGCCCATAGACTTTTTATATTACAAGATGACGTAGTTTTAAATCAAATTTATAATTTGACCGACGCCATGTCAGGTTTTTAAACCCAAAGTTCACAGACGTCTGCAACCAGGCTGCCACACAGGTGTTCCCTCATAAATGTTGTCTTTTATCATCAAATTCTTTCATACATGGGAACATAATTTACAAAATCAACACCATGCTCTTTTGAAGAGGAGTTGAAACTCTGACTGAGAATTGAAAATGAGAATTAGAAGCTCATTTTCCCATTGACTTTTATGCAAAGTCGCCCCCCAGTGGCTAACTGCTACTTTTGTCCTTTATATTTTTTTATATACAGTCTGTAGATATACCACATTTTAATCGTGCCCATAGACTCCTTTTTACGGTTGCTAAACAAACAGAGATTCACAGGCTCCTCACACTCATATTTGCCATAAATGGAAACATAATGTCCAAAAGTGACCGAAACTAATGATATGGGTTGCCCTCTTGTGGATATTCAATAAACTTCCTGGTTGGACTCACCTTGCAAACTACATCCACTTATTATATACGGTCTATGGTCGTGCCACGGACAGAACATTAGATCATCTATTTCACTTTGAGGCTTCGGTTAACTTTGGGCTCAGGTTTTTAAAGGCTGGTGGTGAATTATTATTATTAAAAAGGCTCTAAACTGTGAGAAATCAGCCGGGATTATTATCACAGCACATGTGGGTTTACATATTCAACTGAATAGCGACCTACAGTCATAAACCCATAGACCATCCATGTCAGCATCCCTACGACAAAATCCAACAAAAAGTTCCTATTTCAAATCCTACTTGATTATTAAGCCACTAACAGCCTTCTATAGATATTTCCCATCCACAGTTCTGATCCCACTATAGTAACTCAAGTACACATAAAGGTAAAGGGTTGGATATGACAGAGAAAGTTTAAGGGGAAAAAGCTAATACTTCATCCATTTGATCCAAAGAAAAATGCAAGATACACACAAATGTAAACCTGCCAGACATCAAAAAAATAAAATAAAAACATCATCACTTAGTTTTAATACGTCTACCTAAAATACACCTTACTGAGATAAAAGCAAGTATAATATTCATTTTTGAGATATTTCGTACACTGCAACAACACATTTTTTTTTCCTCATTTCCGTCACTGTAATTCTTGCTCTTGCCTCATTCACATATGTCAGGGTTCACCATTACCGTGATCTTTTTTAAAAGACTGTGAAAAGACGAGTCTGTGTTTCATTTTTCAAAAATAAAGCCTGTGGTTTTTTTCGATGTGTCAGGCAGCGGAGCCATGGCTGCGCTTTTGAAGATAACTGTTAAAGGGAACACAGGTGAGGAGAGGGGATTCCTCACGAAGGTGGATTCTGGGTGATGTGACAAGAAAGTCGCGGTCTCAGGCAGTAAAAACTTTTCACGAGGAAGGAAACAAAAGGTTTTTCCCAATGAGATTCCTAAAGGTGAAGTGCCTTCTGCTAGAAAAAAGTGCTTCTTTTGAGGAAAACTTATTTAATTTTTTTAAAAAAAGCCAGCATGAAGATACATAATTGCCAATTCACACACTTCTTTCTTTTTCATTTTGTTTTAAAAATGTGCGGCCATGTGTGTGACTGGTCTTTATGTTTGGCAGCAAATAGAGAACATGGTTCTGTTTTTTTTTTTTTTGTTTTTGTTTCCATTGAAACTGACCCAACTCTAGGAGCATATCAGTAACAGTTAAAAGAAATTAAATGGGATTTCCACTGAATTTATTTATTTTTTTACCTGTTTGAAGAGCACTTCTTTAAAAGCAGGGCTCACTTTTGTTGCTGTAGCCTGGAGGATTTTTAGAGCTACAGTTCAATTCTTGATTTAATCTCAATCTCTCATCCTTCCTTCACTGATCTCGCTCTAACTCTCTCTTCGCCGCACATACGCTGTGCTCTGACTCTTGCTAGGATTATTAGAGTGGGTGGTTCCAAACTCAAGACGAGAAACTTTCTACCATGTTCTTACATTTGGAAAAAATAAGTAATAATAAAGTAAAACAAAATATCCACTTCAAACTATATTTTTTTCTGGGTCACAACAAGACAGACAACTTTACTTAAAAATTGTCTTTGACTTTTTTTTTTTATTATATTATAAAGTATGCAGTACCACGCCTTTTGGCCTACTGATCCTGCCCTCTATACAACTAAATAGGGGGTTGAAGAGGGATAAATGGGGAAGTAAATGATTTTTTTTTAAAAGAAGGGTTAATATATCATAACTATAGGATAAGGGGAAAAGCCCAAATAAAAGCTGCACCATCTTCGTTTCTCACCTTTTCCTTTTTTTCCTTTTAAGGCTCAATCAAAAGCTTTTGTGGGCTTTCATTAAAGGCTTTCTGTGTTCATTATGTGTGCGTGTGTTTTATTGGAACTAAAAAGCCAAAGCCTGAAATATCCATGCTGAGCTGAGCTGAGCTGAGCTGAGCTGAGCTGAGCTGAGTTGAGGCTGTTGCGGTGGCCATTTTGGCCTGAGCAGCACTGTGCTCCTTTTCACTGGAAGGCCTGGTGGAAGCGAGGCAGTGTGGTGGTACTAAGGCTGGAGCTGAACACTGGGGGAAGAGGGTGCAAGGATCCGAGGCCCAGACCCCCGCTGGAGCTCTGCTGCTCCTGAGGTTGCGGTTGCAAAGAGGTAAGAGGTACAGCAGCTGCTGCCGCTGCGACTGCAGCGGCGTGGGGCTCGGCAGCATGCAGAGATGAGGAAGAGGAGGAAGAGGAGGAGGAGGTCGCGGATGAGGTGTAGCCCATCACCAGCCCTCCCGTGCTCATGGGGGCACTGTAGGGGGGCAGGTTGAGGGGCAGGAACCCCAGCAGGTGGGAGAAGTCCATGTTAGCAGCACACAGAGACTCGGCGATCACCGCGGGACTCTTGGACAAGAGGGGATCCCCGCAAAGTTCGTCCGTCAGGCCCGAGGTGGGCTCCAGTCCGTCCTTGGGGGGCGAGGCAGCAGCGTGGGGCTCTACAGAGGGAACCGGACCTGGCAAGCCACTCTGCAGATCCATGAGGAAGCTCTCCATCTCCACTTTCAAGGGCTTGTCCAGCAGGTATGAGGTAGATCCCAGCTGGTATTTCGGGGCTGGCTGGGGCTGGTGCTGCTGCTGGGGAGCCGGAGGCTGGTGGTGGGGGGGCAGTGGAGGGGAATGGTGGTGATGATGATGGTGGTGATGATGGTGGTGGTGATGGGAGTGCGGATGCAGAGATCCAGGGGATTCCATGTGACAGCCCATGCCCATAGCTGCAGACAAGGAGCTGGGCATCAGGGACGGGTGTGGGTGACCCACCCCAGTGCTGGACATTGCCTGGAGAGGGTGGGGGTTGTACATACCCATTGGAAAAGGGGCTCCACTGGGGAACGGTTTGCCCATCATGGGATCTTTGTTAGGACCCATGCCACACATCATGGGGCTGAGCTCCTCCTTCACAGAGCAGGGTGGTGATCCCGAAGCTAAAAGACTTAACATATCTGGTGGCTCTGTCTTGATCTTCAGCAGCTCCTGTGAGTGGCTCTTCTTCACATGGCGTGTCAGGTGATCCTTCCTGCCAAATCGCTGAGCACAGTACTGGCACAGGAAGTCCTTTCGGCCCGTGTGGACCACCATGTGCCGTCTCACATCCTTCCTGGTGTAGAAACGACGGTCACAGTGGTCACACGGGTGTTTTTTCTCCTTGGTGCCTCCTGAAGATTTCCCAGAGTGGCTCTTGAGGTGCTCCAGGAGAACAGGTGTACTCTCATAGCTCTGCATGCAGACTTTACAGGTGAGATCCCCCGCTGTAGCAGAGTGCATGGCCATGTGGCGCTTGTATCCCAGCTTGGTGTTGTAGTGCTTCCCACACTCCTCACACTTGAAGGCCTCCTTATTAGGATCATGGGTCTGCAGGTGGTTTTTCAGATGGTCTTTGCGGTGGAACATTTTCTCACAGAATGAGCACTGATGGGTCTTCTGTGGAGAGTGTGTGGCCATATGCCTGCAAAGGAGCACAAGAGAGAGGGAAAGTGAAATATTTGATTGTTTTAGGAGAAGTAACATTTGTTTAAAAGACGACATGCTGTGAGGCATGACTTCCTCTCAGTCTAATTCCTAAACTGTGTAGTCTTTGTGATTTGACCAACATTTTTCATAAACATCACCCCCTGGTGGGAAAAAAACAACTCCATAGCGGCATTGTTAAGTTGCATGGTTCTTAAACTGTGGTAGGTGTACCACCAGTGGTACTCAAGCTTCCTCTGGTGGCACTTGGAGGAAAATCAGAAATACTGTTCTACTGAATAAACCAAGGTATGTGATCAAAGTTTTGACCCGAGTATGTAGAAAATGACAAACAACAAAATAATAATAATTACAGTCACCTTATCTCTGGCTCCATCTTAATCAAATTTCACTATACCAGTGTTTGAATTATATGTGAGGAAGAGGAGGATGATGAGAAAGCAAATGATCTTATTTGGAATAAGATCATTTACCTCCTGTGAAAAGTCTGTAGCTGACTTTGCTTGGCCTATTTACAACAGTGTATTTTAAGGCTGGTGATAATGGTGTTACTTCAGGAGCTCAATATTTTCTCAGGTGGTACAATAAGTTTAAGAACAACTGGTTTAGTTGATCCAGTTGGTGAAATAAAGGAAGTTGAGCGCTGCTAAAATTAGCAGACGAAGACATTATCATGTTCACCTGGGTCTTTCATTCCCACTGATGCCAAATTGAGCTGAAGCCAATAAAAACCCACGTGCTTTAGAGTCGTTTGACTAGGAGGCGAACGTTGATCAAACCCATTCCCACTGGTGAGAAATCTATTCAAACCTGGGACTGAACGGATTTTGACAAGTGAGAATGTAAGGAAGTCTCCTCTCACTGAATTTAAAAAGATGTGACCTGAGTGATGTGACTGAGATGATCTACCTGAAGAGTTTGTACTTGGAGCTGAAGGCCTTGGGACAGTGTGGATGTGAGCAGTGGAAGGGTTTCTCTCCGGCGTGACTCAAGGCGTGAACCTGCAGCTTCTCCTGTGAGGCGAACACCAAACACTCGCTCCCGCTCGCTCTCCCGACCTCGTCGCCCCGTCCGGCCCTCTCCCTCTCTCTCTCTTTCCCCCTGTCTCGCTCTCTCTCCGTCTGTGGCAGCTGGACAGCGCTCCCAAACAGCTTGACGGCAGTCCGTCGTCCCTCTTCCTCCGGCGTCAGTGCGGTAAAACGGTGTGAGGCATCAGCGGCAGCAGCTGCCATGGCAGCCCTAGAGAGCCGCTGCCATTAAATCTCACTGCTGTTGCTGCCCCTGCCTCACCTGCTCAAGTTTCAGGGTGTTTGACAACAGGACAAGCTCACAGGAAGATCCAGTGATTCAGCAGGAACATTGAGTTTTGCCCAAATCTGGAATGAGACGGAGCACATGGGCTTTTTACACTCATCGTTTTCAAGCCTGTTGCAACAATGAAAGGATGTAAAGTGTATTATTATTATTTTTTTTTTTTTACCTTTTTTTAAAAACTCTTCCTGTCGTTCTTTTGCCTCTGCACTTTCCTTCTTTCTCTCTCTCTCTCTTCAGCCTCTCCTTCACTGCTCTCTCTCTGGTTCCCTCCTCCTCACCCAGTCCCAACAGCTATGGTTGGCGGTGAGTGGGAAATGCTGCTCTGCATCTTTACTGTTCTGTGAGGAAACACAAGGGTTGAGAGTCAGTCATGAATCCAAAACAGACAAAAATAATTTGTGTTTTGTGTGTTAAATGTGTTCAAGCACAAAAACATAACCAATTTGACCTGTCCCACTTTTTGCCACCCTGTTGCTGTGGTTCATAACACAGTGGTCCGACACCTTAAAGGTTCATAATCGAGGTTTTACTGGCAGAAATTCAATATACTTCCCATAAGAATGTTTAATTTTTTTAAAAGCTAAGCCTTTAAGGTATGTGTGTTTAAGGTAAGGGCCCTGCTCTTTGGAGGTTGCTGCCTTGAGTTGACATGCTTATAGCGCAACCAAAATGGACATGCATTTCACGTCTTGACGCAAAGGCTTATTGCTCAAGTAATAGTGAATGGCTCAGCCAGCAGATTGTTCAACAGAAAAGTGTCACTTTCTGACAACAAAGGGAATGAGAATGTGGAAAAACATGCCATTTTTAAATATACTATGTGTTACAACAGAGAAAGGATTCAAGGCATTTCGATGTTTCTCTTTTGATAAATCATAAGCTATGTCCACATTCTCATGCCTCAAACTCATTATTTTGCTCTGATGCAGTAAGTAATTATAGGTAAATAACAACAGAACAGAATAAAAGAAAGTGTTCCGAGAGCACATACACCTCCAAAAACAGTACAATCTAGAAAATAATCCAAATATGCACCAAATTTTACCTGTTCAAGATATTAGCATTCAATGTTTGCCTGTTATTTTAGCCGTAAGTGAGAGTTCCCTCTTCCAGCACAAATAAAAGTCAATAAACATATAATAAACTGGAAAAAAATGTCGTATAAATATAGATACAGAGATACAATTATAACAATGTGTAATAATGTTTAAAGTGATTCTATTCTTCCACTGGCGGTAGAGAAACTTATTGATGTGGACAAACCAAAACCACAGATTCCACACAAAAATGAAACCTCTCCAGGCCTAAAAGCAACAGGCCTGGACTGAATCATCATACATGTATGCCATTTGCAAATTCAAACCTCAAAAGTAGATCTCCTTAAGAGCCCACTAGGGGGAGCTGGACGACAAGTGTGACGGACATGACGGCAACGGATGAACACAAAACAAACATTCTCACAGCACAGTTACTTTGTTGGTACGACCACATGTGAAGGCCGAGTGTAACTGCACAGCCTCATCCATCATCATGCGTGTCTTCACATGACAGTGCCATGCGCAAATCCAGCTTTGCGTGTTTGTGTGTACATATATGTACTTGTTATGAAAGAGGAAACCTAAGGAAAACACACACACACACAAAACCCCAGAGAGGAGGGAGAGAGCTGTGGTGGTGATGGGGGTTGGACACAAACTCAGGCTTCCTCGAAAACCAGCACTCCCTGTCACCCAGAAGACAACAACAGCCAAAACTGTCACAAACCACAACAACGCCAAACCATGTGGCGTAACTCTTAACTTGTGTTTCTGACAGAGAGACCAGCCTGAGACCCCCCCCCCCCCCCCCCCCCCCCCCCCCCCCCCTCCCTTTCCTCCCTCTTTCACCCCTCCCCCCCATCTCTGCTTTCACTTTTCACTTATTTACCCGTGCTGACCCCTGTGACCCCTGCTCGCTAACGCGCCAGCTAAGTCCAAGGTTGAACGGACACGACGCCGGCGTGTCACGTGAAATGAACACCATAAACACATGAACACATACACACACGTTTGTGCTTCTATCAAAGCGAGGACCCTCACAGACATAATATATTCCCTAGCCCCTTACCCTAACCCAATTCTAACCCTAACCCTAAGGGGTGACAGAAAGTGAGGACCAGCCAAAACTTTGTCAAAATGTCCTCACTCTGTAGGTGTTTATACGATTTTTGGTCCTCACTCTGCAACAAGTACAAGAATACACACATGGACACACACGGACACACACACACCTTTGCGACAGTAGTCCAAATGTAATGGCATCCTGAGGGTCAGTGAGTTACCACAGACAGTAAAGACGATGGAATCTGCTTTGCTCACTTTTACAGATGCGTCTCATTTTCGCATGTTTACACTGAGATGCTGTGTTTACTGAAGGTGTGAACACGTGTATCCACATGTTTCACTAAGTGGGGCTGAAAATGCACAAATGAGGGTGTGTGTGTGTGTGTGTGTGTGTGTGTGTGTACTTCAGGCATAAACACTGACCTTGTCAGGACCAGTAAATGCTAAATGGTCTGTATTTATGCAGTTCTTTTCTAGACTTGACAACCACTCAAAGCTGCCTTACACAACACTACGGTTTTGCCATTCACCCATTCAGTCACACATTCATACAGCATATTTAATTGCGGCACTATTTGCTATTAATCTTCTTTCATACCCATTAAAGTGTCTTGCCCAAGAACATCAAACCCACAACCTTCCAGTTAAAAGACCACTTACTCTACCAGTAGGTAATCCTTAATCAATGAGTATAGTTACCCATTGATAAGCATTAACTATGATAATTTACTAATCGATCTTATAATGACTACCACTATAATCGATTACTATGTTCGTCAGCTACTTTGAAGACTGATTAATCGGTTTGTGCTTTTGAAAGAATTAATACAAGTTTTCAGCTTCTTAAATATAATAATTTCTGGTTTTCTTTTCTCCATTTGACAAAAAAAAAATCATTAAAGCAGAAAAATGTTGGCTTGTGGACAAAACAAGACAGGTTTGAGAAACACTGATCAACATTTTCTGACATTTTATGGACCAGACGATTACTTAATTGATCGAGCAAAACAATCAACAGATAAAAATAAATGTATTTTAGTTGGTTAGTTGAAGCCCAATGACTGCTGACTAATCATTAGTTAACAGTAGGTTACTGACTACATACTGACCGTGTGTAATGAGTAGATGTTCATTAGTGAAAATAGTTTAAAGAATGACAACACCCGTCACCATTGACCACCATCAGGGAGTCCGGGTCTATTGTACAGCCAAACCACATCACACATTCCTGGACTGAACCATGCTGCGTTCGCCCTCTGCGTCTGTCTGTCTGCTGCACACACACACACACACACACACACACACACACACACACACATACAGAACCAGCACTGTCTAGTTATAGACATAAACCGACCAGAGTCTGACCACAAAGGAGGCACCATGACTGACCACGTGCAGAGGTAACTTAACGCATGCATGCCCTCAGGCCAGAACAGGCCTAAACCACTCACACTGACTTATGGAGCTCCATACGTGGACACGTAATACAAATGTTTTTGTCGAAACAACTTGTACATTCCAGGCTTCACAGGTCAAGTATTGAACATTTTATAATATTAAAATAACACAAACACAGTCTCAAACACTGGTGCTCCGGTTGATATAAAACATCTTTTGACAGTGATGTTGATTAGTATAATATAAATCATCAGACACAATATTAAATATATTGTTGTAAAATAGAAAAAGAAATTGCTGAATATGTTTTGAATAAAGTGAGTCGCAATAAAAAAACTGAAGCTGTTTTTAGTTCTTCTGTTTTTTCTACTTTGACGCAAAAGGTTTTTTTCTTTTAAAAGATTCTTTACTCCCAAACTCCAAAAAATCACCCCACATTGGCTTAAAATCCAATTTCCTCTCCTAGAGACTCCTGTCACCTGCATTCAATGCTAGCTGAATTTTATCACCTATTTTCCTCTAAATGTAACACAAAATGTATTCAATTTCCAAAATGTGCAACTAAAGAAAACTCCAAACTATCAACTGAGATCATTAACTCATCAGGAAAAGATTTAGTGATGGTATAAAGTCCCATAGACTTCCATTCAAGTCTAGTTAAAGTCTACCACACTACCACCCATGGACTGAACACACACACACACACACACACACCCACAACCACCCATAACTGAATACACACACTCACACAATGGTCAAAACAACAAACAATGGACCGTATCCCACACACACAACAATAACACAGTGATGGTATAAAGTCCCATAGACTTCCATTCAAGTCTAGTTAAAGTCTACCACACTACCACCCATGGACTGAACACACACACACACACACACACACCCACAACCACCCATAACTGAATACACACACTCACACAATGGTCAAAACAACAAACAATGGACCGTATCCCCCACACACAACAATAACACATGGACTGAACCACCACTTACAACTACCTGCACCTTATATCCATAAACTAATTTTTAAACCTGTCAACTCTCATTGCACTACTGTAAAATACATCCAATAATGCACTACTGTACATATCTCACTTTATCTCAACTGCACTACTGTAAATACTGTATAGATAACCATGCTGTATACAATAATCATACTTACACTTATATTTATATTTATAATCTGTTTATAACCCCTCATATTTATAACCATGTGTATAACCTGTTCATAGCCTGTACATTCACTACAGTTATAGTCTGTATATACTTATAGTTATAGCATATTCATAACAATATTCATGTTCATATTTCCTTCATACAGTGTACATTTGTAATATATTTGCCGAAGCACTTCTGGATGGATGGATGCAAACTGCATTTGGTTGCTCTGTACTTGTGACATGTGCAATGACAATAAAGTTGAATTCTATTCTAATCTATTCTATTCAAACAGAGTTCTTTCAGCACTCAGTGGAGTCGCCGCCCTTGTGGCTCTTCAATCCATTCTGATTTCCTGTTTGGCTTCAGGAGAAACTGGCAAAACTGGTAATTTTTTTTATTAATGGTTCAGATGCCACTCTCCCACCAGCAGTAACAGCAAATTATTATAATTGATGTGTTTTGTTTTATCTGTTCACAAATATCATTATATGCTACAATTTGCATTTAAGGAAAATACTATTTAATAAGGATTAACAGTTTGTATAACAGGGTTATCGATGTTTTTCTCTGCTTTAAAGGTCATTTGTTATCTAACGTCATTATAGCCATTTACTTTTGTCATTTTCATTGACGTTGTTTCATAGCAGTTGAAAATTATTCAACAAGTTATATACAAATGTATTGTCTTGTGCAAAGTTAATGCAAAGTACTTACATCTTCTGCTGAAAACATACTTAAGTATGTGCATATTTGTATTAATAATACATTTAGAATAACATTAAACTAAGTGCAAGAGAAGAACGCTGTGTTTAAAAAGAGAAACCAGAGTTTTAAAACCTGATTTTGAAAAGTGAAGTGAAAAAGTAGAAAAACCTTTTGATGGAAATAAAATAATAGAACAAGTTGTTCTCGTAGTAAATGCTCAGTATTTCCATATATATCCTTCTGGTCTGAGGATGACCCGCTTTACCTCCTGATCCACAGCTGCCATGTGGAAGATGTTCATAGTTTTTAAAGCTTTCACACGAGCTCTGGTGTTTAAGAACTGTGAAGAAAAGAGATGTGATGCAGAGGTTTGAGCTCGTACAGAGTCGCTGTCTGACTGTGGCCTTTTCCACACAGAAGCAGAACGTTTCCCTGTTTTCTTTCTTAAAAAGTTGTCTGTAAACGCAGCATCTTTATAAGAAAAGTCTGCAGTATACAGTATATGCCAGGTCTGTATGTGGCGCTGTAACGCTGCCGCAGAAATACACCAAAAATGGAGAAGGAGATGCTGAGCACGAAGGGAAGACAACAAAAGTTATCATTACGTGAAAAGACCAAACAATCTCTAAACACAAGAAGAGCAAAATCACGAAGAGGAAGCTGATGACATGTGAAGATGACGATGGGATTATGACATCATCATTTTCCCAGAGTTACGGATCGGTTTTATAAAGGTGGTGTTTTGAGATTTTTCACATTTTTTTCCCATTTTCACAAAATAGTGTTTCAAATGTTACTGAAACACTTGTTACATATGGATAAAAAGCTGATGCGACAAATAATCTTAAGCAGAATCTCCTGAACTAGTTTTCGCCTTTTCCACGTTGAAACAGAACCTTTTCTTGACAATCTTTTTGTTCTTCATGTTTGAGAAGTTTTCATAAACATGACATTGAAGAAGAAATGTCTAACCACACAAAACTCCCCCCAATGACATTATATGCAACACAGTCACAGCTTATGTGATAATTGTTTTATTTTTCATTGTTCTATGTTCTACACCAGTTAAAATGTGATTAATATACACATTTGTCATAAATCAAGTTCTGAATTGTGAATTAGAATTTAGTTTTTTAATGGTGTGTCGTCAAATGTTTCAGTCCTAATGAAAATAAGCTGTAGCTGCAGAGCTTTACGTCAAGTTTAGGTTAATGCATTGCGTGTTACATAACCACAAACATGTTTCTACTGGTCATAGGTTGTAGGTCAGAGATCACAGTGCTTCATAACCAGACTTTTCCTCCTGCACAAGCAGCACAACTGCAGCCATTTCCAACCACGGTGTCACACTTCAGCCTCACTGCAGTGATCGCAGAGCAGCAAACACGCTGCTGCACGAGAGAACTTCACTGCAAAATGGCAGATGACGACAAAACGGTGCACGCGCACGCTCACGTGGAGCCTCCGCTGACTTCCCCTCATCAGAAACGCTGAGAGCAGAATCGAACCGCCACTTTCCAACCGCCTGCGTGTCTTTGGTTTCTGTCCTGGATGAAAGAGCTTCCACATTCCTTTCCTGAGGGGTCAGAGGTCAGCCTCTGCACTGCCTGCCTGCCTGCTCGCCCACCACGGCTCCCGCATGCTGAGTGAGTGGTATTAACCCCTTCCCTGCCCGACTGCAGCCATCGCACACAGCAACATTGGAGAGGAGTTTGGTGGATTTTCCTTGGCGTTGGTGAAACGATGTAAACCCGAGCAGAGCTGCTGTCCCCCTTGCATGACCACTGTCCACGCGACTGGACACTTCTCGACTTAACTATAGGAACTAAACTAAATATAGAAAGTGAGTTCATCATCCGGAGCTTGGGTGACAACAGCCGCGCTCACAGGGAGGGGGGGTGGAGAACTCTGCATGTGCATGTGTTTGAGCTGAAACTCAAAAATAAAAACAGATGCTTTGTTTTTAAACGGGAAGGAGAAAGACATCACAGCCACTTGTTGCATGATTTGAAAAGTGTGCCTGCTGATCATTTCGTTTGATTTTAGCATCTTTAAATCTTGTTTTTCAGAGGTGATTGTTAGTTTTGGACTTTTATGACCTATTTTTTATGTGTCATTAAATTTTATAAAACTGAATTCATTGTTTTGGCAGATTTTAATGATAGTTTGCTAAAAATAATAACAACAATGTACATTACAACACTTTACATTATAGTGCAGTAACAGTAATATGGTAATTTTGTGGCAATAATACGGAAGTAAAATTATAGTATTGCCAGCTTACTGTTCGGTAATAAACCAGTAATAGCTTAGTAATGAACATGAAAAGGTGAGGATGAATATTATCTTAAAAATATGAGCATTATCAATTTTAATTAACAAGCATTTTTTTTATGTGATTTTAAAGCCTGTAGAGAGTCACACTATCAAGCTATTACCTGGGTATTACCTTGGAAACATCATGCTGTGATTGTAATTTTAAGTCCTTATTATTACACTGTTATAATCGGAACCTGCATCAGAAGTAAAGTGGTAAAACCATAATATTACCTTCGTCTTACAAAATACTACCATGTTGTCACTGTACTTATTGTGGTCTAGAAAATCAAGGATAAATAATAATAATATACACAGTATGAAATTCACTTGTTAGTTACTTTGAACGGTTTATAAATCAGCACCCTTAAGAGGCGATGCATCGTTCAATTTATAGTTTAGTCTTGTCTGCCTACATTTTTAATTGGGTGACACATACATTTTTTTCATTAATTTATATTAATGTAACACGTTTTTGGCAGCTTTAATGCTCTTTAAAAAAAAGAAAACAGAAATCCTCAGCAAATCAGTAAATGAATGAATGAATAAATAAGGATGAAACACACTGGTATGAAACCTTTTTTTTTTTTTTTTACCTTTTCGACCTTTAGAGTGGAACAGTTGAAACAGTTGAAACAAACGAGAGAGGGATGAAGGGATAAAGAGGAGGAAAAGGGAGGGAAAACAGGAGTTATTTGCAGCAGAGAGAGAGGAGGGGGAAGGGTTGGGGGAGGTCATGCTTTACTAAACACATTGACGAAAAAGTGGAAGCAGGGCAACAAGAAAGGCAGCGAGGCGGCCGACAACCCACTGCAGTGAAGAACCAGAAAACAGCACCAGAACAAAACCAAAAGAACCGACGGTGCGGAGCAGACTGTAAATATATGAGACAACACTGAAGGAGCTTCCTATATTAATCACCAACTAATCTGAAATATTTTTTTTGGGAGGTATTTTTCATTAATCAAAGCATGGTCTCTGATTTTTTATCTTAAATGTGAATATTTTCTGGTTTCTTTGTTTGAGAACATCAGCATTTTGAGGCTTGGGTAACACTGTTCAATATTCTTCCACATTTTCTGACATTCCTGACATCAGAATAAACAACTTCATCCATCAGTTGAGAAAATGATTGCAGCCCTAGTGGTTGGACTTGAATGAATTGAATGAATTCGGGGATATTGTTTAGGAAATGTATAGAAACTGAAGTGGTGTGTGCAGAAGGCAGGGGTTCAACAGAGAGGAGATGTTTTTATCTGATAGCTGAAGATGTAAACTGTCTGAATCGACATGGAGACGGTGAAAACCAAATCGCGCAACACAAAACAAAACATGGCGACGTCTGCAGGAGTGAGGGATTGATCATGACAGGGCTTCACAATCAGACTGATGTGAGCACAGAGGATGGAACTATGGGAATCTACAGGAAACAGATTCTACTGTGTGGCGATCACTTCAAATCAGGAACAGAATCCAACACTAACTAACCTTATCATCTTGTTTATTTTACATGCTTTTATTGTGATGCCCAAGAGGAAGACGAGGGAACAGACAGTCAAAGAATGTCTTATGCTGTCTGTTGCCACACTCGCGAAAAGCACCACAGAGACATGATAATGGTCATGATAATTATCAGACACATTCGCCCGGTCACAGCTTGAAACTGGCACTGTTCATTTGTGCAAAACTTTTCCTGCCAACATGGCAGTGTAAACAAACTGAGTCACATGACACCCAGAGCTCTACTGACTACAACGCATGTCTTCACTGCAGTACAATTATCAACATTATTTTCAATAATAATGCATTAACTAGATATTAAATATATAAAACAGGTCATCAAAAAAACTAACTTAGTTTTAGTGACTAAGCAACATTTACCAAGTTCCTAAGAACAAAATGCATAATTTTGAAGAACTGGGTGATTAATAAATAATAATAGACGGATGACGATTATTTAAAAACTGGCAGATATTGTCCCAATTGATCAGTTTCCTTCAGATCCAGTTGATGCAAACAGCATAAAACCCACTCCCTCTGTCCTCCAACCCCCCTTCCTCTGCCCCCCGGTTTCAGTTCCTCTTCTGCATGTGTTTTCTGACCCCAGGTGAAGGAAGGGGGGTAAAGGGTAAAGGGGGAGAGAGGAAGAATCCTCACCCTCAGCCAGAGCTGCAGCAGTGCCAGGCCAAACCCAGCCACGCCGGGCCGGGATGTGGCCATAAAACCGGCACTGCTGCCCCCGGCTAAACATAAACCAGCCTGTGGTCTGGTTTGGGGGGGGGTTGAAGTGTGTGTGTGTGTGTGTGTGGGGAGGCTCATCTAACTGTCACTTAGGCTTCCACCTTTACTTCTGCCCTGCTGCCTCCTTCTCCTCACTTCACCCCGCTGCTACCACACTGTGAAAAGTTTCCTCTGACAGATCCTGTTGCTTTTAGACACGACTACGGTTTAAGGTCCACGTGAAAGGACATTTATCTGCAGCTTAAAACACGCCAGTGAGTCCACGAAACAACCAGCTCGTGAAAAGTGTGACTGAACTTAAACACTGTCGGCATGAGCAGAGGCAGATTTGAGACATTTCCACAGACAGAAAGTGTCTTTTATTGGAAATAAATAACTAAAAGAAGAAGATAAAGAAAGCATCTGTGGGTTCTATGAACATTTACATTGTGACCCTTTAAAAAGATCATAATTTAGCCTACAGGGATGAAAGTGATATGACCAAAAAGATTATCAAAGTTAAGTTTTTTCCACAGTGAAAGATAAAGAAGCCAGTTAATTGTGGTTTGAAGTTAAACACAGAAATGGTGAAGCAAAACAATTAAGCAATAAAATCTATTATCTTTTTATCTTAAAGTGTGTTTGTGCAATACATAAACAATAAGTTTGATATATGTTAAACTTTATTTGAATTATTACCCTGCATACTTTAACCTGAAAGTAAAAAAAGGCATGTGAATATTAAAAATATTTAGCCGGTGCACCTTATTTCTTATTGCATCCACTCAACATGCTAACCTTTGCAAATAAAGGCTGCAACTAACAATGTTTTCATCATCAATTAAACTGTAGATTATTTTCCTGATTCAGTGGTACGTGTTTTGTTTTATATAAATGTAAAATCTGTCTATTCCAAACAAAACCCATAAATTCAGTTTACTGAAGATTTAGATTTTTGAAGCTGAAATCACACAGCTTGCTTTTATTTTATTCATTTGCTGATCAAAAGTATCCAGAAATCAGTGAAGCTTTATTGCTCATTAGCAATAAAAACAAAATTCTACTAAGGCTGCTGGGACTTAACATAATGTTCAGACTATTGAGCGCACCTGGATATAAGCCACACCAACTAAAATTAAAAAGAAAAAAAATTGTACATATATAGGTCGCACTTGTCTATAAGCCGCAGGTGTCCATGTTGTAACATGAGATATTTACACAGAAAGATTTTTTTTAAAATTTTAATTAAATAAATGCTTTTTTCCCAAACAGTGTCTGTAAAATGGCAGTAACACGGCCGGTTAAAAAAAAGTAACCAGCCAAATATTGTCGCTCTCAATGTCACTTTCGTCTCGAGGCAAATTCGCCCTTGAGCTTGTGCCGTCCTCTTCATCACGCAGCAGTCCAGCCTGTAAAAATCTATGATTAGCTGCATCATTGTCCAGGACCGCAGGGTTCAAAGTGTGTGGAAAAAAGTAGCGCCTTATAGTCCGGAAATTACGGTAGTTTTGCATTTACTTTGGGCAACTTATTGGAAAAATGAAAATTAGAGGACTTCCTCATTTTGAGGTTTGAGAAATACAAACAAATAAACCTTTTTCGTTGTGTTTTAACATTTTATGAACGAGCAGCTAATTTAATAATTAACATAATAATCAACATATTAATCGCTAATGAAATGAGCGACTTTAGTGCTTCACTAACAATAGACGTGAAATGTTTGGATCCACCAAACATGTTCCTCGGCAACAAACAGGTGTTGCATTGAACAGACTGTGTATCTGTCAAGAGGTCAGACCACAAAACAAGTGGCTGGAACTTCGGGCAGACAGACGCATAACTTCAACAGCAACCATGCTTGGAGGCGATTGGTTAACACGTCTTTGTTTTCCAAAAACACGACGATCTGGAGCGATTTCAAAGGTCGCACTGAGCGCAACATCAGCAGCACAACAGAGGAACACGCTGATGGCGAAGCCAAAGGCATCGGCCACAGTCTCACTCCAGTTCGTCTTCTGCCGTCAAAACTCTACTGTTTGTGGTGCAAGACTCAGACGTTGACATGTCGATCACAGTGTGATGGTGGCAGGCTGAATTTGAGACACATTCACTCGCACAGTGCATGTTCAGTGTGTGTGTGTGTGTGTGTGTGTGTGTGTGCCAGTATGAGGACGCAGGGGTCAGTCAGTTTGTTGGAGGTGACACTGAGTCCACTCGGCCTATTTGTTGTCGCCCTCCACTCTCTCTAATGTGTCTGTTAGTGTCATGGGCGTGTATAGGGGGTGGCCAGGGGTGGCCACATGCCACCCCTAAAATCTGATTGGCCGCCCCAGGCGCCACCCAGCTTGCTGCACTGCCGGCATGATTTGCTATATGCATGGGTTGGGTTAGGGTTAAGGGGGCGACTTATTTCATTTTATTTGATTTGATTTTGTTGACAGAAAGTTATTTGTTTTATCGTATTTGTTATTTTGTCGGCACTTTGTATTGTTAGTGTACGTATGTGCAATGTGTCATTTTCTATTGTGCCTTTTTGTTGTACATTTTTGGTTACACATTTTTGGTTACACAAAAGCTTGAGTGTTTATATTCCATTGATTTTTAAAAGTAACATTTAAACACAGTAATTTTAGTAATTAAATTAGTTTTAAAAAAAAGAGAAAAGCCAGTCAAGCAGTAAAAATGGCTACTAAGGTCGGTGATTGATACATCACTAAATCCTGCTTGCCACCCATGCATTATTCACACCACTGTTTAGTGAGCCTGCAGGCCACACACACACATGCATTAACATAAACAGGCTACATAAACAAGCTTGTGCTTATACTTTCAGAAATAAACACATAAAAGCTCAACAACATCCAAATTCCTATGCTTTCAACTTAGTTCTGGCACTTTTCCATTACAAAATTATAGCACGGCTCGACTCTGCTCGGTTTGGTATCGGGCACCGTTTTCCATCATTATCGTATCTCCTCAGTGTGAGCGTGGTCGTCTTAGCACGGCCACATGAAACTGCCGTGATGTTTTACACGCCACACAAACTAGTGATGAGCAAAGCAGTGGTTTTTCCTGAACTGAATCATTATCCAATCCAATCCAACTTTATTTATAAAGCACTTTAAAAACAACCGCTGAAACAAAAAATAAAATACTGAAAAATACTAAAGACCTAAAAAAAGATAGACAAAACAATAAAAAAAAACGTAGACTATACATATACACTACCAGTCAAAAGTTTGTAAACACCTTCTCATTGAATTCAATGACTGGTAGTGTATATACACATATACATCTGTGCAGCAAGTGATACTGCATTAGAATCAGTTCATTAAAAAGATTAGTTCAATACTTCCTGCATGACCGCAGCACAGACTCCATCTGACACAGTCACATTGCATTGTTCAGCTGGATTCGCGCTCATAACTCTTCCAGTGACGACACTCTCTGACCAATCAGTGGCCGGCAGTCAGTTTCACTTAAATCTCATTCGCACTGGTCAAAAATCCATTTAAACATTGAATGTTGTTTCTGGCAAAACATTACGTCGCACATTAATTTTCCACTTGTTAGCATAGTCATTAGCGATGAACGTTTATTTACTAAAGTAGTTCAATGAAAAGATCAATAAAAGAGAAATAAAAGACAGGAGATTTTGACCATTGAAACATTAGCAGTGACAGCATTACAGTGCCTCACACAGGCCTGGCATATTCACTACACTGTGTTAAGTCATTTTTTTGCGGGGGGGGGGGGGGGGGGGGGTCCTGTATGTTTGAAGACATTTACTGAAATGATGCCGCGTCTAACTTTATAAGAACAAAAAAGGACACAGAGCGGATGGTTGTTTGTCTCTATGTGTGGCCCTGCAATGGACTGGTGACCTGTCCAGGGTTTACTCTGCCTTCCACCACGTGTCGGCTGGGATTAGGCACCAGTTACCCACCGCGACCCTCGTGTGGAGGATAAAGATGAGCGAGTGAGTGAGTGAGTTCTGTTTCTGTGTGGATATGACCGTAGACATGTTTGGTCTTTGCACATTTGTGATGTCACAACTCATGTACAAGTGACACAGGAGTGTAAAAAAAAACATGGCCACTGGCAATGGGAACGGTGTTAATGGTGCCTGTTAAAAATTACAACATGACCAGCACATGCCAAACAACACTGTGCCAAATAACAGCAACAGATTCTTCTTCTTCTTTGTCTTCTACTTCATCCTCACCCTCACGTCTCCTCCTCCTCCTCCTCCTCTTCTTTCAACCCTTCAATGCCAGTTCTAACAGCCAGAAATCAGCCATGTGCTCCTCATCTTCCCCTCTTCTCTCTCTCTCTGAGCATTTCCCTTCCTTCCTCCCCCGCTGTGGTCACCGCAGACGGCACGTGTTGGGGAGGCTCCTAACAAAATAAGCAGTGTGTGTGTGCGCGCGCGCGTGTGTGTGTGCACAAGTTGGCACACATTCATTAAAGTGGAATCTCGTTTTAGGTGATACACAGAACACTTTAATTAATATCATTATCATCATCCTCACCGTTATCATCAGAGCTACATATGTTTTTGTTATCATCATCATCACCTGTCTCTCACTCTCTCTCTCTCTCCGAGGCTTGGCTGCTTCCATCAGTTCAGTAAAGACATCTGGGTAACACACACACACACACACACGCACACGCACACGCACACACACCACCCTTTCTTCAATGGCTGTTGAGGTTTGGTAGAGACTAATTAGAAAATTAACTGGTTCCAAAAACAAAGACCAACAGGGGTCTCCATGTCTCTGTTTAGGCAAATTTAACAACAACCTCATCGACCACTGTCATCATCAACACGTACACACTGATAAACACTCAGCAGGAGTTTCTGCTGTATAATCTGACATCTAGGTTGGCTTTACTGCTATTTGGACCAGGCACGGGACAATATGAAAGTTTCCTGATTATCCCGACCAAAATGATTGCGATATTATTGTTGGAAAAAAATATGCTTTAAAATTCTTTAACATAATCGAGCAGGGCTTTTCTGTCCATACACTAACCTCATTCAGTGTGTATTTGAGCACATTCTGTAAAAGTTTGCAGATAAAGAGGAAACAAAATAAATCATGTAATTCAATGTTAGCAAAAAGGTCAAAAAATGTTCTTAGGTTACTTCAATAAAGTACTGCAATTAGGAAAAACAAATTCCATTGTTTTGGGGGCGGAGCTTTGATAAATTCAGACTTAATTCCATATTCGTGCATGTTTTCTGAAATCCTAACGGATGAAAACATGTTACAAAAGCTTGCACTAACTCTTTGAAAAACATGGACATACATACAAAATTCATATTTTGTAAAAATGCTACTTGTAATGTTACAAATGTTAGTAATATACTAATATTACAAAAAAAGATTACTTAAATCTGTTACAGTAACAATCGGGGCAGAGCATTGAAAAACATGGACTTACATCCCTATTTGTTCATATTATCCAAAAGCTTACAGATACAGATGAACTAATATTACAAAAGCAAACACAAGTTTAAGAGAGAATGTGCACATTTTTACTTTATGTGTCATGTTTTTCTTTGTGAAGGACTCAGTGGCCCTTTTCACACAGCCTGTTGCATCACTACTCCACTGCACCTTTGTGCATTAAAGGTATGAACACAACACTGCGTCTGTGTGTAAAACACGTCACGCCTCTGATTCCACAACGCCAACATATCGTTCACATTCACTCACCGGGGCTTGGTTAAGTGTAAACAAGCAGGCGCAGCATAATGAGGGGTCTTCTTAACCGTAACATAGCAGGATCTCTGTGTAAGAGGGCCCAGTGTGTATATGTATGTGTGTCTGCAGAGGTGATTCTGGGGAAAGCCCTTCTGGCAGGGAGTCCTGACCGTGACACGGAGCTCCACAGCAGCCGGAGATGTGGGCACGGTGCCAGCGGGCGTGGGGCCAAATGCCCTCCCTCTCCCTCTCTTTCCCACTGCCCCGACTCCCCCTCACTCCGTCATGTTTAAAGAGCAGAGCTTTTAAGGACACTACAAACATGCACACACTCTTTCACCGGCGTTCACTGGCTCCTGCGCCTACTGTACGCCCCTTTCAAAGTGAACGAGCAGCATTTCAGCCGAAATGTGGATGTTTGAGTGCAGCGTTAGAAAAGCATGATGGATTCAGCAAATGACACATGGTCACTCACCATACTAATTTAGGAAATAGAAAATAAGTGGAGTTCATTCCGTTTTAACTCCTGTTTTTAACTCCTGGGGGAAATGTGTGTCTCTTTATAGCTGCTAAAGCAACAGTACAATCGCAAACTGGGCTCTGACTGTGTCAACATGCTGTTTACTGTTTTGGCAACTATAGTGGAAAGTGGATTTATTACATTATTTTCACTGCCTGCTTTGAAGAGAGGAAAAACAAAGACATAATAGTGAGTGGAGAGAGGCTAAAATGTTAAGTGGAGCTTAGAGGAATGGTGACTTAACCTCTGTGTGGGGTGATTACCAGAAGTTATTCAACATATTTCATAACTCATATATTGTTCATTAGACAAATTGACAAGAAGTGCCCTAATACGCTACCTAATGATGGGATGGTCCTGAGATCATTAACACACATGCTATAATGTGTACTATGACATAACTATCTATATTATGAGGTCAAAATGTACAGTGGACACACAGATACTGAAGAGAAGCAGCTGATTCATGTGACTTTCTATTCTGATTCTTAAATCCTCTAACTTTTCCAGCAAACATAAACTGTTTTAGCAATGATGATGATCCACTGCTAAATACATGTAGGAAAAACATTCCCAACTTTTACATTTACTTTTATAAATTAGAACCCTTAATCCAACGTGGACTTCAAAACTCTACTTGTTATTAATTTATGTCTGTGAGCGCCGTTGGGAAATAGTCTATGTAAATAGTTCTTTGTTCCCTCTTGTAACATTAATCATGATCTCAGTATGGTTTCCTTAGACACAGTTTAATCATTACTCTTTTTTTTTGTTGTTGTCGTTTTTCCATCTCTGTATGCAAAACAGCACGACTGTTTATAAGCCACTCCCTGTTTAATTCCACTTAATTTTGTATGTGGCAGATTTACGTGCGCTTTGCTTTTATTGCATTTACCTTATTTTCTAGAGCAATTATACTAATGCTAAACACTTTTTACTCCTCAACAAGTAAATAATCCCGGAAGCTGAGTAGACACACACCCACAGTGATAATTTAGTTGCTCAGTTTAGAACACATGAAGCCCGTGGTGGTGGGAGCTGCAGTTCATCCAGCCACTGCTGCTCTGTCACTTTTGTTTCCCTGGGCAGCCACTGGCTCTCTCTCTCTCTCTCTCTCTCTCTCTCATTCAGATGGGGTCAGCAACAAACAATCTCTAAGTTTGGCAACGTCAGCTCAGCTTAAAACAACAGACATTGTTCCACTGGCTTTTGTTTACAGAAATCTACAGGTTTCAACAGATCACTGCGCAGCCTTTTCCACATTTTTTCCCTTCTTTCCTACTGCTAATTTTCCTCTGGTTTGTTTCTTGTTTTGCTGAATGCCCCCAGACTCGAGCCCACGCCGTCTTTATCCAAGTCTCCATGTGTATTTTTAAAGGATGTTCAGGGGAAAAGGAGGGAAATAGTGTATGTATTTGGGGAAAATGAAGGGGGGGGGTGGTTAAAGGTAGGGACTTGTAAAAATAACATTCTTGCATAAACAGGGCCTTGAAAAATGGGCAGTGGACAGCTTGCATTCCTTGAATTTTTTTGAAACTTGATCACGCTCTGTGGACCGGAGGCTGTAGGCACCTTCAGTCGATGACAGCCGTGCGACAGAAGAGCAGGAGGAGGTTACGGAGCGAGAGACACATGCAGAGAAAAAGAAAAGGGAAGAGAAAGAGTGAGAGTGGGAGAGAACACGACAGAATAACATGAATGAGATGACGATGAGAGAGGAGTGAGGAACACGGTGGAAAAGACTGAGAAGGACATTGAGCACAGATGTTGAAAACAGCGGCCACTGAAGTACACAAGGGGGTTTTTCAGTTTACAGTGGCAGAGAGACGTTTTGGTGCATTACAGACAAAAATCAGCTCAAGCTGACGTAATGTTACGTAAAACCATAGTAAAAGAAGACCTTAAATGGTTGCTCCTGGTTTCACAGGCCTGACAGAGTCACTACGGAACAAGCATCCCCTCTCACTGTGCAGGGACATGGACGGAGTCTCCTCTCGCCAGTGTCACAGCTCGCAGATGAGTCTTTGTACTGAAACATAACTGTACCAAATGGTAACTGATCAAAAGCAAGCCGCACGGTCTGGAACATGAGAGGAGGCTACAAAACCACGGCCAACAGTAGCAGTGCAACTTTTTTTATCAATCTAAATACCCATCAGTGCTTCATCTCTACATTTTTTATACAGTATTAGCTTTTTCTGTAAACATATCAAACTGCTTCTTATGTCCAACAAACAGTTTAAAGCCACTATTCATCGATGCAGTGTAACCCACATCCCGGACAATCTCCTACTGTGTTATGTGTAAACAACAAACTCTGGGAAAAGTCCAGACCTCATTTTCCAGGCGTTTTGGTTCGTCCTGGATTTTGCAGTTCGTGTCCGAAATGGTTACGGTAGAACCAGGAAACACCTGTCCACATGGAAAACTGTATTCTATATTCTGCAGTGTTATCAATCTGAATTACACTGATGCACAGAAAGAAAGAAAGAAAGAAAGAAAGAAAGAAAGAAAGAAAGAAAGAAAGAAAGAAAGAAAGAAAGAAAGAAAGTTTTGATCTCAGGAGTTATTCATTAACACACTTAAAGCAGCACTTTTCCTTTTCTTCATTTGAATGAAATAGAAGCCAGAGGGTGGTCACTACCTCTTCAACTCTTATAAGCACTGTGTGTGTGTGTGTGTGTGTGTTCAGAGTGAGGACATTTGGTTTGGTCCTCAATTCTTTAAAGGGCTTTTTCAGAGTTAAGACCTGGTTTTTGGGTTAGGGTTAAGGTTAGGCATGTAGTTGTGATGGTTAAGGTTAGGGTAAGGGGCTGTCTATGAGGGTCCTCACTTTGATAGAAGCGCAAACGTGTGTGGGTGTGTGTGTTGGTGTAAGGGAATGTAAGGAGGTCTGTGTTGCTCTGGGAAAAGTTTAGGTTTCAGATGGAGAGTAAAATAGTTAACAGATTGGCCAACGTCCGTACTCCAGCTCTTCACCTCACGCCCATCAGGTTAAAACTCAGCACTCAGCCACTTTATACGCAGCAGGTATTCACTCTGCAAACCACAGTGGGTCTGAATATCAGTCAGTTTGGAGATGGAGATGGACTGTCCATCTTTATATCCTCCCATCAGCTAACA
Source organism: Brachirus orientalis (assembly GCA_016785285.1). NCBI lineage: Eukaryota > Metazoa > Chordata > Actinopteri > Pleuronectiformes > Soleidae > Brachirus > Brachirus orientalis. The sequence continues at coordinate 491,048 of JAFBJR010000570.1, forward strand.
CACACAGCAGCTGGACAACTTTTAAATCCAGCCTGAAACTGAAAGATTAATAATGTGCTTTTACTGCTTACTTTTAACAGAACTTTTATGGGTTAATGACTGATAATGCAGCATCAAAACAGGATTTGTAGTTGATTCCAATTAAGTCTTTTATGACCATCTGAATCCCCTAATATGAATTTCCTACATTTCAGTAGCGATGTATAGTCCATTTCCAAATTAAAACAGAACTTAAGCTGTATGATCATTTTCTTTTCAGGTGTTCACTGAAAGAAAGAAAAACCTTTATTAGCTTTATTAGAATAATTCTACATTACATCACAGTCACAGAAACAGACAGAATGCAGAAAGTCTGGGCATTTGAGGAAAGAAAATAGAAGCTTCATAAACAAACTTCAAAAATAAGAAGAGGAAGACGATGAAGATGGTGAGAGTGAATGGCGGAACAACAGAGAGACGCAACTATGGCATCACCATTTTCCCAAAGTAGTATACTGGTTCTTTACACAAAAAAATGTATGACTTTGGAACCTGTTTTTCAAAAACTGTAAATAAAAACCTAAAAATGAACATAAGCGTCTTCTCCTGAACTTTTATTCGTGTGTACGACCACTAAACATTAGGTTTGAGTCCCTTTAAGGGCGTCTCATGATAAGGACTTAGGGGTGGGAAGAGGATTGAGGAATATTCCCAATACAAATGATTTAAGAAACCCTCAAACATCATAGTCTGAAAAGACTCACGACAGCTGTGTGTGGGACGTGCGTTTCCACTAAAAAATGTTTGTTGGTTGCAACGTCGGACTAGAACGCAGTAGACGAAGAAATACTTCACTCAGGTCTTACGTTCGATAGAAACCGGTAGAAACCCTGGAGTGAGTGCCGATTGAACGCATTCCCACTTAAATAAGATGGGAATGACATATAAGAGTCACTCGCAGGCTAAATGAGAGCGTCGCAACACGGCAGCAGAGCGAAGAGGAGCCCGACGATGTGAGCCGAGCCACGCTGGGGTGGCAGTGGAGACAGGAGAGCGGGGAAGGGACAAACAGGGACAGGGAGGGAGGTGTGGGGGGGGGTGAGAGGGTGGCAGGGAGCGAGTGAGGCAGCGTCACATGACCGAGTCCAGCAGAGAGTGTTATAATAGGCCCCCTCTCGGAACAGAGAGGCAGAGGCTGGATGTGAACCAAAATCCCTCTACCACACACAGGCTGGCCATTGTTGGCTATTCACTGGACTCCATCTCAGGGCACTTTATCATTCAATTAGGACAGCTTTCACACCACACACCAGAGAAAAGAGGCCTTCAATCAAACTGAAAACTTCACACTGGCCCTGGAGGGGATGCAGAAAGAGGGACTCGCAGTTGTCAGCCCACTTTCATTTCTCCTGCTTCTTCTTGTTGTTGCTCACCAAGACTTTGAGCAGAAAGAGAGAGGGAGGGAGAGAGAGAGAGAGATGGGGAGAGAATGGATGAAGAGATGAGAGGAGAGAGGAGGAAGTCCCTCTGAGCACCGTTGCATGTTTGGTGTGTGTGTTTACGAAGCGGGTGGAATGCATGAGAGTGGGTGAGGGGTTAAATTTGGTAAGTGGTCGTAACGGGGGGAAGAGCGAGAGAGAGAGAGAGAGAGAGAGAGAGAGAGAGAGAGAGAGAGAGTAAGAACAGAGGGAGCGAGAGAGAGAGAAAAGGGGGGAATGCAAAGCTCTGAGAAGAGAATAGCACAGAGAGGAGTATACTTGAAGGAAATAATGAAAGAGAGAGAGAGAGAAGTAGGCTTGAGAAAAGAGGGGAGACAGGGAAATGTGCTATGAGGGAGGGAGGGAGGGAGGGAGGGAGGAGGGGGTGAGAGAGGGAAGCAGCTCCGCAACTGATCAAAACACGGCAGCAGGAGTGAGTGGGGGAGGAGGAGGAGGAAAGTGCCGGCTCATAAACAAGTCGGGGGAGGAAGGAAAGCAGGTGACGAAAGGACAGAGAGGTAAACGAGTGCAGAGTCTGATGGTAAACCAAGATAGAGAGAGAGAGGGAGAGAGAGAGAGAGAGAGAGAGAGAGAGAGACTCAGCCTCCATGTACAACAAATATGTAAACACTTAATGACACACTTACAGTGCACTTACATGTGGTTATGAAATCATGCATGTGTGTGCAACTGTAACTTGGGCTTACTTGACTTCAACGTAAATGACTTTTATGAATCAAGTTGTTGTTGTTTTTTTGTGTCAGTTTTGTCCTAATCTGACTATCTCCACTGCATCTGTCAGTTACAACTACACAGTGTTGTAACCGGAGTCCGTGTATACGGCAGTGACGTTAATATTCAAAAGTGTCTACAAAGTAGTGAATGTAAATCCTGCTCGTCTCTACGTTTGCCTTTCACGTAACCGATGAAGCTTCTTCTCTTTTACCTCATTGCCACTTGGTAAAAACCCAGTTTAATCCTGAATTTAAATGGATTTTTCAGTCAGCATCAGTGGAACCAAAGCCTGAGGACTGATACACATTTACACAACAGAAAACAATGGTGTTATTTTTATTTGTTATGCTTATTTGTTTTGCTTCCTGGCAAAATCACTGATGTCAAGTAGGCTTGCATAGATTAATTGATTACTAAATTAACTCTTTTGATACTCAGTTAAACATTTTGAGTGTCATTTAAACAAGCTTGCTGTTTTTTTTTTACCTTTTTAAAAATGAATATTTTCCAGTTTCTTCGCTTCATACAACAAAGACATCATTAGAATGGAATCACTTTGGTTTGTGTACAAACAAGATATTCGAGAGCATCATTATTTGGATATTTGGGAAATAACGGTCTACATCTTTCATTTTATGAACCCAACAAATCAATTATCGATCAGTTGATTATGGAAACAATGGTTAGATGCAGCACTAATGTCAAAATTGATATGCGTACAGGCGATTTTTTCCAAAACTGATTCAGTTTTAATGATTTCTTATTTGTATGGGGCAAAGACACCAGACAACATTCACATTCAAGAATCAGAGAAACTCAAGCTGATTCATCGATTATCACAATAGTCAATAATCAATTTATCAAATAATCTTTGCAGCCCTACAGGTGACACACAAACACCACAGGGTTTAAAAAAATCCCAGGAATATTTTAATGTGTTTTGGTTCTCTGGTCACACATTATCCAATCACTCCTTCAATAAGCGTTTGCGCAGAAACTCACGTTTCCACTCCTCACCTCCTGCCGTGGACACACAGAGCCTTCTTTTGTCTACTCTGAGGTTTTGCTTGGCATTATTTGGTAAGTATAGGGGATTGTTGGGCAGGGCGGGGCGGAGGAGACGTTATTAAAAATCGCTTCAGAGGAAGGAAGAAGGGATGTGTCATCAGACACTGTGGCTACATTCTGATTTCTCCCGATTGCCTCCCACCCTCCTCACTCAATGCTCCCTCGCTCCTGAGTATGAATCAGAAGCAGCGTCATCATCTGTCACTACTACTGCGGCCGTATGTGAGCGTGCGAGTGTGTGAGTCAACGCGCTCTCCACGCGGCTCGGGTTTCGGGCCCAACTCACTGACTCACAAGTCGGCATCCGCGACACTGACGGCTTCCACAGTCCAGATATTACTGTAACATCCACGCCCACGCATAACTCTGTGCTGAGTAACCGTGTTTTTTTTTAAATCCCGACAACACTTGGACACGCATCAGTCCTTTCTCTGCATGTACATACTAGACTGTCTCAAAGCGCCGCATTCCTCGGCCCGGCAGGGAACCACAACACTTCCACTCTGGCTCGGGTCGCAGCCAAAGCACATGTGAACAGATAATGACAGATATTCTGCTGCTGCTGCTGCTGCTGCTGCTGCTGCTGCTGATGATGATGATGATGATGATGATGATGATGAATATATACATACACACACACACATACCACCACTAAAACAGAGCACATGTCTCAGAACGGCTTCACATGCAATAATGGGGAACTGCTCTGCTGAATAAAGAGTGTTTTGCCTCCGCTGAGCTAGGGGGCGAAATTCTCTTTTTTTGACTTGGAAGTATTCAGCAGTTTCTGGTTTAACTTGCAAATCAGTTTTAAAATGTCTGTTAATATATCCGCAGGTTTTTATTGCTCAAAAAGTGAGTTCTTATGGTCTTAGGTCACAGGACATTTAACATTTGACTGGAACTTTCTGCAGGGTGAGCTAAAACTGTAGAGGCCGATCTCACTGAACACTTTTAAAGGGCGACTGAAGGGCGACATGGAGGCACAGACATATGGCTATAGATGTTTTTACCTAATTTGGACCGGTTTTAATGTCACTAAGCCTACACTTTGATGAGCACTTGCACTTTTTTCTAATAAGTTTTGATTTCTTCCATATGTGATGATTGAGGTGCTGTTTTAATGTTGTTGTTAATGTCTATTTGTGAATTGTGCTGCTGCCTTTCTTGGCCAGGACACTCCTTCTTTAAGAAATTGTTCAGTTAAAAAGGAAAATCTCTGAAATGACAACCACATTTAGTGTTTTCTGTCAATATATGTGTATACAGTATATACTGTATGTATGTATATATCAATGTACTGTTATTACATATTTGCAAATGCTTTTTGCTGCTTTTTGAAAATGTCAAATGATTACAAGATTAAATGTAAAGATAATCAACAAATAACCAATTTATTCCCTCCATTGTTATAATCACTCTGATCATCCAACTATGTAATACCACGGGCCTGTACATGAGAAACTGATTTTTAAAAAAGTCTGATTATAAATGTAGAATAACATTTTTAAAAGGAAACATGCTTCATGCAATCAAGTGGTCTTTAAATTAAGAAGAAGAAATTTTGTCACAGAAAAGATTTCATTTAAACAGTATTTACGATTTTAACAGTATTTATCACTGCAAAGTTTACATTTTTAAATTATAAAACAAAAAAATACTCATAGAAAGAAGAAGAAAACAGGGATATGAAATCATTTCAAATGGAAACAAACGATTCACGAAGATTAGATTATCATTATCTGTGCTCCAAAACTATTTAAAACAAGAAAACACAGTATGTTATCTCATCTTTCTGCAAAAATCCTTCAGAGAAATGCTGTTGTATTTTCTGTTGTTATCGAAAAACAAATGACTCACTGACAAACACCGATTCGTCTGTGCAACCGCGAGGCAACAGAATTCCTGCCACAGATCCATCATGCAGGCAACACAAGCCACAGAAAGAGGAGCCCTTTAAACGCTGTAGGCTGCATCTGTAATAACCATGAGGACGTCAATATATCATTCAAGGAGCGTGTGTTTTCTCAGCGCTCCATCCTGCATGATGACAGGCCAGCATGGCGTAAGGTCATGTTTCATTTGGTGGGTTCTGTAGATACTTGACCACTGGTGCTCAGAGCAGCTTCAGCTCGGCTCCCGTCGTCAGTTCGCGCAGATTTTAAAGTTCATTTTCATGTAAAGTTATCAGTGATCAGCAAAGTCAGCCACAAACTTTTCACAGGAGGCAGATTTATTCCCCACAAGATAATCTGCTCTCTCATCATCCTCCTCTTCCTCACATATACACTTCACATACTGGTACAGGGAAATTAGATTAAGACGGAGCGAGAGACAAGGTGACTATTAGTAATTATTATTATTTTGTTATTTGTCATTTTCTTCACATTCTGGTCAAAATTCCTCAGCTTCACTCCGATCACATACTCTGGTATGAACAATATTTCTGATTTTCCTCCAAGTACCACCAGAGGAAGCTTGTGTGCCACTGGTGGTACATGAACCACAGTTTGAGAACCAAGACAGTGAATGACAGAGAGTGTAGAGTGACACATTTCAGAGGTTTCTGTTTAGCAGAGGCAGAAGTAATGCTGTAAAAATAAGTTAAGACTGTACTTAAAGACAGTTTTTTGTCAAGCAATACTGTCCGACCTGACTGAGGGAGCGTTTGTGTGTGTACGGCAGCAGAGCAGGGGTGGGCGGAGACAAGAAGCGTTTTTTTTGTTTTTTTTTTGAGTGTACTGAGTCATACTCCGACCTGCAGTCGTCTCACTTTACTACAGCTCCGTGTTGCGTCCATCTGTCTTGATGTAAAATGAATCACTTCCTGTGTGCAGCACAGGAATGTTGCCATGCAACACCAGATCTAAACACAGAGAAACACAGAGAGAACTGTGTTTCTCTCTGTGTGAACACTGTGTGAACTCATTTGAAATGGTTTAAATCTAATGGACATTGGTGTATATTTAAAATGAATGCACTACAGCTTTAAGTACATTTTCAGGTACTAACAATATCTGTCCTCCGTCCTCCACTTGACTGTCCCCTCTGCCTGTCTCACCACCACGGCTCTGGACCTCACTGCCACCTGAACTAAGAAATATCAGTTAACTTCCGTTTTTCAAATCCACAGTCAAAACCCATCTGTTTACGACTGCTTTTTCTCTGTAATATCACTGTAACCTATTTAACCTGTTTCTTTTGAATTTCTTATGATTTTTATTGTTTGTTTTGTACTTTTTAATTCATTGTTTGGTGTCCTTAATTGCTGAGAGGCACCTATAAAAATAAAATGTCTTATTATTATTATTATTATGATCCTGATATTTACAATGTGATCAATGACAAGGATTGCACATTTTATTTTGAGATATTTTAGTTTGGTTATATTTTGGCTGTTTGGCACAGCTTGGACCATCATTTTTCATGTGGTCTTCTGAGAGCAGCGCTTGGTGAATGGCCTGATATGTTACAGTGGATCACAACACGCTGAGGTGCAGATTTTAAAAGTTTTGGGTCTTACTTTTTACATATCAGTTATCAAACTTGTGTTTTTTGAAAATAGAGGAAGTACTGAGCTCATGAAATAACACCATTATCACCAACGTTAAAATACAGCGGTGCAAATAGGAGGCCGGAGGCAGTGGACACACGGCAAAATCCAAAATATCACTTATCTATTTGGCTGTTCAGCTTCAACTCACTTCCATTTCCTACTTGTGTTTATTCCTCTTTGACCTGATCTGCAGTGGCTCTAAGGTTAAGGACAAGTCTATCAGTGTCAGAGGGCCGACCCCTAAACCAACGCTGTGTTTACTGCACAGAGAGAAGAAGACTATTAATAAATCTGCTGCAGACAGGCGTGCGGAAGTGGCCCGGGGGCTGTAAACTCAGTTTGAGAGGGAAGAATGGACGGAGGGGGCAAGACAGGGAAGAGACGGTGGGACAGAGAGTGATAGAGAAACAGAGAAGAGAGAGGACAGAGGAGGGAAATGAAGATGCTTGGAAGTCATGAATGAAAGGGGGGAGGGAAAGAGGGTGTGTGTGTTTATGTGTTCTGTTCTTGTTACCTCTAAAGAACTTTTTTTTTTTTGGCATAAACACTGACCTTGTTAGGACCAGTAGTCCTCACAGAGACTAAAACCTGGTCCTAATGAGGCAGAACCTTAAGGCTAATTGTGGCTCAGTTAAGTTTAGGGGTTAGGCATTAACCGGTTATGGTTAAGGTTAGGGATAACACTTTGGTAAGGTTGTCTGAATGAATGTAAGTTGATGCTGTGTCCTCATAAGAATAGCTGCACAAATGTGTGTGTGTGTGTGTGTGTGTGTGCGGTGTAAACCATGGGTGCCACTTGATGGATGGATCTAGGTTCTGAAAAGCCACAGCTGCCCCGCTATTCCTAGAAAAAGATCCACAAGCAAAAGTGGCAGTATGTGGTTCAAGCATCTCACATCCTCTTACTATTTCTGACCAGCTCTTGGTGCGACCCGTCAGAATGTACACTGGTCCGACCAGGAAGCATCTCTGCCCGAGCGGGTGTGAGTGTGAGTAAACCAGAGCATGTGTGCAAGTGTTACGACTGTTGTACCAAAATGAAAATACAAATCTTTCTTTTTACTTTGATCAGCCTTGTAAATCTGTATGTGTGTGAGCTGCTCTGCACATTCCTGAGTCTGTTTTCAGTCGGTCAAGTATGTAGTAAATGGGTATAATGTCATGTATTTACAGTAAAGTCGTAGGATTTTTTTTTTTTTTCATCCAGCATTTTATTGCATTTTCTCTAAACTGAAAGAAAATAATTTTAAAAAAAAAAAGCATTAACTTGTGACGGATTGATATTAAAACATTTGATATTACAACTTTATTTTACAAATCATAACAATTAATAGAGTTCACATAAAAGAATGAAATTTTCACTAAAATGTGCTGATGTGCTGTGCAGAAAATAAAAACAAGTGGAATGAATAGATTTTCAGGTGAAAACTACATTTTCCACGACTGTGATTGAACTTTCATGTATTGTCTGTGACACAGACAATAACGCATTAGTTCTTGTATATTTGACACAAAGGTAAGCATTTTTTCTGTCTATATTCTTTATTTTTCTTAGTATATTAAACATTGTAAAATATCTTACTATAAACTGTGAATCTCTGTCTTTCTCTGTTGTTCTTGGCTGGAGAACCAAAAGCAATTTCCCTCCAGGGATCAATAAAGTATTTCTGATTCTGGCTCTGATGTTTTTTAAACCTCATCATACCCGTTACATTTCTTTCTGCCATCCACCCTAATCCAGAGTTTCCAATTTCCAAAAACGAATACATTGAGAATTGCTTTTAGCTACATTTTTGGTTTCAAATTTCAGGGGGGGATGTTTTTTTGTTGTTGTTGTTGTTGTTTGTTTTAATCCGGACGAGGAGAAATGGTGATCTTGATAAATAATGATGATGATGTTACCTGCATTTGCTTCCAGAGCGGCTCTTTTATCGCTCACAACTCTCGACAGCTGAGAATGAAAGAGACAGTTACCACAGAGCGGTGGCACCAATCAGTTATGACCCATGACGCATGGATTCGGAAATCCTCAGATCGGATTCAGGCCTCATTTGTACGTGCAGATGAATCAGATATGAATCAGTTATGTGCATCTGCCGCTGTCATTTTATCAGACTCTCAAAAATGCAATGGTGGCACACACAGACACGATCACATGACTGTCTTTGGACCAGTGTAATGGAGGACAGTAGACTTATCCGGAGGTTTCATGACTTTTAAACCTTGAGAATTTCAAAATAACATTTTCACTTTCATTTCACGCTATTAACCATTTTCAGGTCAGCAGCCAACCTCAACCACTGGGTTCTTCCCCCAAGTGTAAAACTGTGTAAATGCAGATTTCAGAAATGAGTCACTTTTGGTTGTCAAAAAAAAAAAAAAAAATTCAGATATAGGCAACACGTCAGGACTGGGCATCAAAACTTTCATTTTCACCTCAGTGGTCTCATAACAGAAATCTCTGCTCTGTCTTTTCACCATTGATGAAGAGTAAAAACTAAGCTTAACGGCTTCAGAGAAGAGAAGAGGGTCACACCTGTCCATTGAAGCTGAGTGGTCACAGTACAGACCGAAGACCAGACTTCATTTCTGAGGAACTGGTTAAGTCGAGGCCTCAGGGCTTTGAATTGTGGTTAGGTTTAGGTCAGGGATCACGTAATGTGTAAGTCAATGGACGGTCCAAAGTGGTGTGTGTGTATATGTGTGTGTGTTCTTGTATCTCTGTGAGGACCAAAAAACTTAGAAACCAAGACATTTTGGCTGGTCCTCACATTCAGTGACCCTTTAAAATGAATTTTCCAGGATTAAGATTGGTTTTCTATGAGTGTCCACACCTCAAAAATTGGGCAAACATATGTGTGTGTGTGTGTGTGTGTGTGTACCTGGTATTCCTTATGTTGTGGGGACCTAAATCTGTTTACACATCAAGTCCCCATAACAGGAATGAGTATATTTTAAGGTGAAGACATGTTTAAAAGTTAGGCTGTGGTTATGGTTAGGTTAAGGTAAGGGTTAAGGTTAGGGTTATGGCAATAGTAGTTATGGTTAAGGTTAGAGTAAGTCTCCAGGAAATGAATGTAAGTCAATGCAATGTCCTCTGAAGTCAGTGTGTGTGTGTGTGTGAGAGAGAGAGAGAAACCTCACATATCGCAAACAAATAAGTCTGCTCGTCCCATGACACTGGACACACATGGGTGTAAACACTCCACTGACCATGTGAGTACACATACACACTCAAATACAGAAACTACAAACACACACACACAGACACAGTTGTGCAGCTAGGATTTGCATCAACTTTCATTCATTTGAACAGCCTAAACAAAGTGTTATCCCTCACCTTGACCATAACCAGTTGATGCCTAACCCTAACTTTAACCCAACCACAATTCATATCTTAACTGACACAGTTCCTCAGAAACAAGGTTCTGCCTCATTAGGACCATGTTTTTGGTCTCCACGAGGACTACTGGTCCTGACAAGGTCAGTGTTTATGCATGAAAATGTCCTAAAGAGGTGACAAATACAACACACACACACACACACACACATAGGGCTGAAGCTTTGCCCCAATGGTCCATTCAGGTTCTCAGGCTCTCAGCTTTTTTCTTCCTTTTTTTTTTTTTTTTGTCCTCCTGCTGTCTTCAGAGAATAACAAATAGTACAATCTCCTCGCAGCCCTTTAACGAACAACATCCATTCTAGCATGAACCCAGTGTCCCCGGCTCCTCTGCTCCGCTCTGCACCCCCACCCTGCCCCGCTCCATCCCTGCCTGTGGAAGGTGAAGAAGTACAAAGAAGGGGATCAGAGCTTTTCCGATTCTTCCCTGGTTATTAACTACCGTTTGTCCCCCTCAGAGGGCTGTCCCTCCCATTAACCCAACTGATGCTCTTTTCTCATGGAAATCAGCCTGCTGTTGCTGCCGCCGCCACTGCCGCCGCTGCCACACAGAGGTGCAAGGCATTGTGGGGGGATTTTTTTTTTTTTTTTTTTTTTTTTTTTTGAGAGGAGAAGACCTCCCTCCAGGCTCAAAAACAGCTCCCTCTCACTCTCTCTCTCTCACACACACACATGCGCGCTCACATCTCAAAAACAGGCATGTGTGCGGGCTCTCGCAGGCAAAACACATTCGCTCAATCACAAAGGCAAACATGAAACGTGCTGCCTCCGACCACAGGGGCATGGAAGCAATGCGAGGCAACGCATGGAAGTTAATGAGAAGAAGCTGGAGCGGGGACGCAGCATGCGTGACGCAAAAATATTTATGGAGCAGCTCAGAACACAACGGAGTGATTCATCCAAAGCTCTGTTTGAAAAACTGGCAAAGTGCAAAGCCGTGACACATGTTTGTCTTTACGGCTGACTTGTACATTTCTTCGTATCATTTATGTAGACGCGTTTTTATCAGCAGATGTTGTCGGATTACGACCAGTTTGAGTGTTACTGTGGAACTGATAAAGACTATTCTTCTGTAAATCAATGGTTTGCGATATAATTTTAAGGTCAAGCTTCACAGTTACAAGATGGACAAGGTGGCCATTACCACAAGAGAATATTATAAAGATTTAATATGAACATTATACTGTAATCTGAAAAATAGGAACGGTTTAATTCAACATTTATGTGTTGCACTTTAACTGGGTATAAATGGAACGAAAGGATGAATCGCAGCGTTTGTGATTTCGTATTTTGAATGTGTTGTTTTGAATTGTGATTTCAATTTTGAAAACAGTATATCACAAATAAAATAGCAAACAAACTTTGTTCCAACGGCTCAGAAAGCTTAGGCACCAGGAAAACATATCGATACAGCTTTTTCTGACACCAAACTATATGAATGTTTATTTGTTTTTAACTCCATCTGATAAAGTAAAACTTTTTAAATAAAAATTGCTTAGTAATCATTTATTGATTAGGTTTCTGTTCCACTTAATCAAATTAAATGATAATCAGCCTATGCTGGATTTAAAAACTGTAAAAGAAAAAAAAATCAGCTTAACTGATTAATCTGTAGATGTTTTTTTTAAAAAATATTAAATACCTAACTTTGAAAGTTCATTGGTGGACTGTTCTCATTACATTTGTAAAGTTGTTACATTACATTTGTAAAGTTGTTACTCTAGTATTTTACATTTCTGTTTCACCATTTCTCAAAGACTGCACAGACCACACTGCTAGTTTCATTTATTTTTTTAGTGTTATTTATAACTTCTTTAGACATTATCGGACTTGTTTTGTGTTTTCCCTGGAAACAAAGTACGTATTTTGAACTCGACTCAACAGAATTTTCTAAAAGTTACTAAAAGTTGTTTGAGTTTTCTTGAATATTTTCATTATTAACTATTTCAGTGTCCGTTTTTGCAACGAAATACACATGAGACCAATTTGAAGGAAAATTTGAAGGACCAATTTTAACAACAAAAGCAAACTAAGACTAAAGTTTTTTGTTTTGTTCCCCTCCTTTTAAGTTAAGTAGTGTTTATTTGCACTGGTGTGGGATTAATGAAGTTTATCAAGTCTAATAATAAAAAATAAACCAAAAAGGGAGTGGGTATTAATCAGTATAATATATCTACCTATCTATGAAGTCAAGCAATGGCTTGTCTGATACTGATACCGATATCTTGACAATCTTCTGATACTGATATCAGTCTGATATCATCTTTTTACATCTTTTTAATAACTTGAGTTGAGAAAAGAAACTACTAAGTTGTTTGTACTTACTACCTGGCCATAAACAGCTACTCTTTTTACGATGTCACCAGTTTAAATTCCTTAAGTTAAACTGATGTTATTGGTTTATATTTTCATTTTTACACTCTGTGATGTTTCGGATTTATGGGACTGTATCAGATTTTTCTTTCTCAATGATCCAGTCCAGTGATTTTGACCAGTGAGGTGAAACTTCTTCAAGAAAACTCAGCTGCGCTCAGGAAGTGTAGATGTCAGCGAGTGGGTTTCATCTGACCGTTCACAAATCCACCTCTGATCTTTTTTGACGTTTTCCTAACAGTGACCACAGAAGCTCTGCAGCTCGGCCACGGCGATCTAAAAATAAAACAGGTGCATTAAAGCGGCGGCAGCCTCTGCACACGACACTGTGAGGCGTGTGAGATCCAAAGTGCTCCACAGTTAACGGGCTTGTTACGGTGAGACGGTGGCAAACGTCAACACATGGGTCTCCACTTGCACTTCAACAAAGCCGTCGTCTCGTGACAAACTCACTTCCATTTCCTTATTATGTGGCTGCAGGCCTTGTTGGGAACAGGCTTGTCTCCAAAACAAACAAACCGGGGGGGGAAAGAAAATCTGCAGCAGAAAATGTGAGGTGGTCTGTCTGCAGCGGTGACGCTGAAGGAGAAAATCAGAGAAATCTTTTTAAGGTGCAGAGGAACTTTTAAAGAAGTTTCACTGCATATGTACAGTATGTAATCATTTCATTCTTCAGTGCTTTTCACTTTATCAACCACGAAATCACCGATTGTGCACTAGATTAGAGCTGAGACAGTTAATTAACTCTTAATCCTTGATATATTAATTATGATGGTTAGAATAATCAGATTAACCAGTGTCTGTGATTTCAGCTCTTTAGTTTCTTTGCTCCTCTTTGACAGCAAAACTACAAACTTATAAAACTAATCATTAGTTCCTGTATGTTTTTTGATTTTGGTTGATTAACTTCTTTAAAGTGAGACTAGAAAAATTAACAAATCAATCAAATTTCAATATTTAATCCAATAATCCAATAATTACTGGACAAATAATATTTAATCCAAATATTTATTTATTTTTTGCACCAGAGTGATGGCACCCCCTAATTGTGGTTTTCAGCTTTTTAAGGGCTGCAACTAATTAAATTCATATTTGATTAATCTGAAAATGCTTTTTTTATTATTAATCGATCAGTTATTTGGTCCATAAAATGTTCAAAATAAAAGTTAAATATCGATTGTTGTTTCCAAAACCTCGACATGATGATGATTTCAACTTGTTTTGTCCACAAACCAAAAGGATTGAATTTTAATGATTTGGATATGATATGGAGCAAAGAAACCAGAAACTATTCACATTTAAGAGCTTGTTTTAGTTATTTAAAAAACATTAAAATCAATTCATCAATTACCAAAAATATTTGGCAACTGATTTAATAATCAATTAATTGTTGCAGCCCTAAACTTTTTTTTTATTAAACTATTGCTGGACAGAAAAACAACATGTAAGAGATTCAGAGTGATTTGAATCTCTTACGTGTATGATATTATTACTTAGCAGTTTTCATGTTGGTATTGAGGAAATCATATTGTGGTAATAATCACTGAAAGATTAATTGTTTCGCATAATTGTACTTGTAGTTAATTTTGTGATCAGGCTGAACAAACTACCTGAAGGCCTTAACTTTGGTTTCAAGAAATGAAAAGCAGCTTTTTTTTTTTTACAACATTTTATGGACTTGAGAAAAGTGTTGACTAATAGGCTGCAACTAACAATTTATTTTCAATTCATATGATCTCATTGACTGTTTTCTTTAACAATCAATGACTTGTTTTGTCCATAAAAGGTTAGAAAGTGGTGGAAAATGTGGATCGGTGTTTCCAAAAACCACAAAATGACAAAGTCTTGTCTCGTCCACAAACCAAAGACTTCACTTTGGGTTTACTGAGGAGAAAATAAACCAGTATTTATCCACATTTAAGAAGCTGAAACCATAGAACCTAATTTTTTTGTGTTTATATTTGACAATTAATCAATTAGATTAGATTCAAATATTAAAAATATTATTATTATGAAATAACTTACAAAATACTGTGTGCAACTTTCACAGTATCAAGTAAACATGAATAAAGTTGCTTGGGATATATTGTACAGATTGTAGTACAAATAACAACCGTTGCACATTCATTTACTGGTTGATTCATATATAAATTAAGGGATTAGCTGTTGCAGCCCTTTAGTCTGCAGAATAACTGTGATTGGCCAGTTTCCAGTACAAACTGCAGCCGCCACACTAAAAAGAGAGCACATTACTCAACCATGATTTAGCTCCAGGTGAATTTGAGAATTATTTTATGTTTTCTTGCTGATTATTAAGGCTCATTCTGGACTTTAAACTGTACATTTCCCTGTAAGATTAATTTGGTGACATCCTAATCATGTTTTTAAGAACTAAAGTTTATCTTCATGATTCTTCTTTGACTACTTTGTTATTATTTTAATCCCTCCACTGAGTAGACTGTTTTTGTCGGTGCTTATCTGTTTGCTGTGTCTGTTAACTGTGAGCAGCAGATTTTGATGAAATCTTCCCAGTAAAGTAGATTATGGCCCAATAAAGAAATGATGAGATGGCCTTTGGAGATTAGTTTTTTCACTCTGTGAGTGTTTTCTCTGCCTCTGTTGTGTTTGACTGTGTCCTGAAAAGCACTCTGTAACTGGTGCACAATAAATAAAGTTCATTTTGAATATGTGAGGGAAAGCATGGGAAATAAACATGCACGATGAAAGTATAGCTCAAGGTATTTTTGTATTAGCCTAGAACTTTTGCATGATATTATCAATACCAGTGTTGGTATCGGCCAATATTGGATTTACACTGTATTATGGGATATCGGCAAACACACTCAGGTATGATTAATGACTGAAACAGGAGGCTGAGAAAGCTGCAGCCTCCTCGATTTCTGTGCAAAATGTTATGTTAACATAGCACTCCTTCACACAACCATTGCACTGACTTGTATATAAGCAGATCTTAAATGTTTAAGTTTTCTTTTTTCATTGTATTGTCTCATGCACCAAAGCAAAAATCCTTGTATGTTTACTACTTACTTGGCAATAAAACTGATTATTCTGATTCTTCAGAAGAGACTATATCACCTCTGCAGATGGAAAAACACATATGTCAGCATCAGTTATCGGCCCAAGCACTCCCAATATATGGGAATATCGGTTATCAGCAAAAGAAAAAGTTCAATATTGTACATCCCTTTACACCACGAGTCAGATTTGACTTGGAACAACTGTTTTCTGAGTTTTAACACACTCAATAGAAAACAAATGTCCTGTCGGTGATCAATAATAAAACACAAACACACTTTAAGACCCAAAACATTATATATAACAGTATATCATGACTTTGAATGTTCTGTTTCTCTCTCTCTTCAACAAAGTGTTTGTTTTTGTGAGCAAAACTAACGTATCTGACATTTATCAGGATAATAATCAATATCAACTAATTTGAAAACATTCTATTGCGATTTTGTTTGAACCCAGCCCTTCCTTCTATTTATCTATTGTTATTTTCTACTCTATCCGTCCTAACTTCTGGTTTCAATAATTACAATGCTCATTGTTTTGAAGTATCTGGCTAAATCATAAAAAAATAATAATAATAATATTTTTTTATGTAAAATATATCTCAATTATTCCAAAAATCAAGCAGAACTTGAACATTGTAGTGTTATTTATCTAGACTGACTTCTGTTTTTCAAATGTTTATTCTGGATGCAAACCAAATAGGTTTGAGTGAAAGTTTCATGTGTTTTTAATTATCTGGTTAAAACGCAAAAGACAGCATTTTAATGTAAAGTGTGTCTTAATTACTCAGAAAACCAAGCGGAATTCTACTTTTAATGAAGTGTTTTCCTCATTATTACACAAACTGGAGCGGACGTTTATTATTAGTTTGGCTTCAAACTGTTGAAATCTACAACTGTTGTTTATTCTGGGTGCAAACCACAGAAAATAAGTTTGAGTGAAAGTTTCTCATTGTCTATCAAGCAAGATCATGGACAACATTTTTTTTTTTTTTTAGAATTTTTTATACAAAACATATCTCAATCATATTTTTATAACTTAGATACAGAAATACAGCCCTGCTATTTATATCTATCTATCTATTGTAAATTTTCATGACATTATTCCAGAGGAAATGCGTGGTATTTGCTATTTGCTGTTTTGAACTGTCCCACTGCTGTACAACTGTGTACTTGAGGTAGTATCTCAAATATTATTCCAGAGCAAATACACAAGGAGGAAGAGGAGGTTGAGGTTCTGTGATCATGTTTGTGGTGTTTTGGCTGAAGGTGCAGATAAACCAGTGAAGAGGTCAAACACAAGTACATGCAACCACCAACAATGGCTTCACAGTTTCACGGGAGGGGAGGGATTTCCCTCACAAAATGTAAAGAATCACAACATTCAGACACTGAGAGACTCAGAGACGCTCAGAGACACTGAGAGACACTCAGAGACTGAAAGACAGAAAGAAAGTGCAGCCACACTTCGGTCCCCAACAGCAGCCTGGGACACAGAGACGGTGTCCTGCACGTTCAACGCACACTGGATCGCAAATGCCCGCAAATAATCATTAAAAAAAAAAACAAAAGCTCGCAAAAGTAGCAGCAGACGTCAACAGGGACGCACGGACGGACAGACGGACGCAGGAGGAGCGTGCGCTCTCTGCAGCAACAACTGACGCCTGAGCCTCCAAAAAAAAAAAAAAAAAAAAAAGAAAAAAAAAAAAACTGCTGCCCTTCACTTTCACAGCAACTTTATCGAGCAACATATGAAAACATGAGCAGAAAAGAGGCGAAGGAGAGAGAAAGTGGACACGAGGGAGTCACACACAGTCGAGCAGAGACGCTTTTACCGACTGTAACGACGCGTTCGTTACACGCTGCAGTGACGCGCGCGTCAAGAGTTTTGATTCACAACTTGTTTCGCATGCAAACAACAACAACAACAACAACAACAACAACAAAATAACAGCAAATGTCAGGAGCGTGCAGCCACATTTCTGCACAACACACACACACACAGGGAGGGAGAGAGAGAGAGAGAGAGAGAGAGAGAGAGAGAGAGATGAAGGACAAGAAGAAAAAAAAACCACCGACCTAAAAGTTTCCAGCACCGCATTCGTCACTTTCACATGGAGTCCCGGTAACCTTCCATCCCCGGTCCGGACCAGTCCAAGCCGCCGTGGGAGAGTCCACGCCGCCGCTCCACGCTCCGTCCTCCGCTCGATATGTGTCCTTTTTTATTAATTTTTGGCGATTTTTTTTCTTTCCTCAATTATTTTTCTATATTCGCGGCCTGAGAGTGAGCCTGCCTCTCTCTCTCTCTCTCTCTCTCTCTCAGTTATGGGGCGGTAAGAATTGTGGGAGTGTGACGTCACTCACTTTCACAAACTTTTTTTTTTTTTAATTTCTTATTTTTTGTATGGACTGGATTTAAGCTCAAGGGTGTAAGCCAAAATGGTATACTGCATCCTCTATAGGTTTATCTATCTAGGACGACTTTAGGTCCACATTCCAACCATTCTTTCGCAACATTCTTTATGGTATCTGACTACCTCAATCATGTTTCAGAAAACTAGGGTTAATGCCTTAACCAAAAGTTCTCCTTCAGTATATGTTTCACCTCACTCATATTTCAGGGACGTGGGGATAATTAATTAAGGTTTGCTGCTGTCTCACTGTACTAATGATGTAAAACACATCACTGTGTGTCACAACAGACACACAAATAAAACGCAGCTATACTGAGAGTCATGTGGAGCTGATAGACTTAATCAGCATTGTGTGAACGCAGCTGACATTGGGTGGAACATAAGAGACATTTGCGTATACGTTATATTTGAAGTTTAATGCTGCAGCTTTAAGCTGACTATAAGTCTTTTCAGCTGTTGCCAACAACATTGGCAACAGTTTACATGATGAAGTATGCAAAAAAGAATTTATTACATGAAGAGTGGACTGGACATTTTGGTGGAAATAAAACTTTTGTTTTCATTTTTTAATTTTGTTTGAAGTTTTAAAAATAGGATTATTTTCATGTAATGGATTTGGCACAGCTATATGATATATACGCATCTTTAAACTGAATGCATCCTATTTTATGTATACTCACAAATATTTTTAAGATATATTTGTAATTATTTATTATTAATTACTTTTTTAAATATGAGGAAAAAGAAAATGTCACTGTTTGTGTTTCTTTCGTTTGTGTTCTTTTTAAAACCGGACTGTAAAAAAAAAAAATAATAATAATTTTGTTTGTTGACAGTTATTGTTATTATGTTTGTTTGTTTCACAACAGACCATTTCGAATGATATAAGTTATAAAGCAAAATTGTGGGATGAGGAAACAATAATGAAATCAGTAACTTCGAATGAATGAATGAATAACTCATCGAGAGCTAAACGACTTTTTCACATCGGAAAAGTGTAAACATTTCACTCACATCAATAAATATGGGCCTGAAAATCTAATAATTATATATTTATATTAATTAATATAATTATATATTATTATTATTATTATTATTTATACAACTATATAATATTGCCTATACGTTCACCTTTTTTCACACTTATTAAACTTTTATAAGTGTGTGTTTTATAAGTGTGTGTTTTATTCTTCTTTTATACAAAATATCGGTTGCAACAAAACATACTTGTTTGCAGTCATGTAGTTTTTGAAGTTTAGTTTTAGTTTGGAAGTTTTCAGCAGGAATTAATGTGGGAGTTTTTTCCTCTGAGTCTCCACCTGCTGCGCCCGGTTCCATTATTTTTGTTTGTTTATTTGTTTGTTTGTTTTTTCAGTGTGGGGCGTCGGGGTGAAAGAATTACTTCCAGGGCAAATGAACTCGTTTCCTCATCACCCTAACCGCCCCGCCCCGCCCCGCGCGCACACACACAGGGGCTTCCAGCACAACAGCCCCACCACTGAGCCCGCAGGGTGAATGTGTTTGTGCAGGAGGGAGGGTGAGTGGGTGAGAGGGTGAATATGAGGGGGTAAGAGAGAGAGAGAGAGAGAGAGAGAGAGAGAGAGAGAGAGTCTCTTCAAAATAAATGTATCAGAAAGATGCATGTCGCCTGATCAAAGTTTAGATTTATGGAAAAACGCACAAAAAAAACAAACAAGAAAAACATTGATAATGAGCAAAAACAAATATGAGACAACATGCGGATCAAACGTGTAACTTTGTTTTTTAGGACCACACAGTCAGAAAACTTCCCACACATAAATAAAAATAAAAAAAAAGGAGATGATGTTTGGTCAGATTTTTGTGTGTGTTTCTTCCATGAAATTTAAAATTCATTTTGGATTCAAAAATGAAATTCAAAAAACATTTTGGAACATGAAATAGTCGTTTTAATTAGTTAAGTAACTATATAGATTATGTAGATAAACATTTAATCCATTTGGGTAGCAAAAACTCATTTTTCCTGTTTAATTAACATTTTTGCTGTAAAACTAACGTTTACTTTTTCTGACTATATAAGACATTTTTCATGAAAATAAAATTTTACTCAGTTTAAAAAATTAATTAGATATTTTACAACAAAAATATCTCATTCTGCTCAGTTTTAAATGATTAAATTAGGCATTTATTCATTGAAAAATCAAGTTCTGCTCTTTTTTATGAATGAAATAGATCATTTGTCATTGAAATAAAATTATTTAACAACATGAACAACAAAAGTTGTTTCATTAATAAAAAAAAAAACTAAATTCATCAGTTTTGTTTTGTTTGTTTGTTTTTTTTTTGTTTTTTTTAATAGATGCAATTTTGTCTCATAAAATCCAGGTCTGTATTTCTGAATTAACAAGAAAGTAGAAGAAACAATAAATCATTTAAACATTACCTACTCTGTTTTTCTCAATTTATGTTATCTTTTTTTATTTAGTTTAGTTTTTTGTTTTGTTTGTTTGTTTTTTCCTGAATAAATGATACTGTTAAAGCAGAATCAATGTTATAATGAGAAAACTCTTCATTAAAAATTTGATTCTCCTTGTTTTTTATGAATTATTGAGAAATATGTTGCATTTTAAAAACATTTTAAATATGCAGTGTTTTAATACTTAAATACCTAAAAATACGAGTTACCTATTTCCTGAGGTTTCTACTAAGATTAATAATTTATTTTAAAGATTTAAATATCTTACCTCAATACTGAGATTTAAAGCTGCAATACGTAACTTAGGGTGAATTTATTGTTGTTGTTGTTGTTTTTAAATGTATTATTTCATATATTTTGTTACAATGTAACATTATTTGTATGTTCTGCATCCTCACAGTCTCTGTCAAGCAATACTATCAGCCCTGACTGAGGGAACGTTTGTGTGTATACAGCAGTAGCGCAGGGATGGACGGGAGCGGGATGCATTTATCCCATCAAACTGCTGTTTTTGAGCGGCTGAATTACACTTTAAAACTTATTATAGGTACTTCTTCATGACTTTATGTCATACTCCCTCCTGTTTGCTGCTGTCTCACTTTACTAACTCATCTGCCTTGATATAAACAAATCACTTCCTGTGTGCAGCAAGGGAATGTTGCCTGGCGACACAAGAGCTAAACACCTTTATACAGAGAAACAGAGCGAGAGAGTCATGTGGAGCTGAAAGAGCTACAGGTTTGTGTCAACTCATTTGAATGTAAAAGACATTTGTTTATATTTAAAAGTTATGGACTATAGCTTTAATTTAACTTTTTAAACTTTTTATTTGCTTATTTTAATTTTTTTTTTGTCTTTTTTCAGCATCATAAGAAGCTAGTACAGTATCTTGTGTGTGTTTTCATCTCTTTACACTGCAGTTTGTTTGTTTTTAGCTATTTCTCCTCCAGCAGCAGCCGATTCTCACGTGAGGATGCTGCACAAGAGCGCACTCACATGAGAGATGAGAAGGAGATGGCGGGAGATGGATGAGGTGAAGAGAGGGACGTTTGTTTTCATTACGTCACTGTTTATTTATTTGGATTACAGTGCGGTTTGTGTTTGACCACAGTCGGGTTGATTGCAGTTGCATGGTGGTCTGTTATTCGGAGTTGCACACAGGGATTTTATTTAAACGCCACATCACGCTGTGGCCCTGCACTTCCTCTGATTCCCTCTCATGTGTCCAGATTTCATAAAATGTCCATTTGAACACAATGGGGATGGGGCAAGTTGTCGGGGGGGCGGTTCTGGAGCAGTCAGTCCCCGGCATGTCTTATGGCTACCACACACCTAATCAGTCCTGATTAGATGCACTGTAAGGGACGAGGGGAGCCGGCCCTTCAGAAGTTATGATGACAGGAGTGAAGAAAAGCAACGGGCTCGCTTAAATAAAGCCTTCATCAGACACTGAGCGGAAACATCTGTGTCTGCTTATGCCTGCTGGGTATAACAGTAGTCACATCTCCAACTATTCCTCTGGTGTCATCCCAATTTTCTCCCCTCTCTTTTTCCTCTCTTTCTCTCTCCTCTAACACCCCTTCACTTCACAGCTCTTTCTTTTTTAGCTTCACAGTCGCACACACACACACACACACAGCCTCCAGACCAACACACAAACACACACTCATCGAATCCTGGCACAAACCTGCAAGAGAACCAAGAAACTGCATCAGTGAAAACAATGGCAATTAGTAAAGGGGACAATTTGTCCACATCTGGAGGGAATTTCCTTGCCACCCAAAAACCACCAATCGTTTTTCTTCTTCTTTCAGTGTGTGGCATGGTGGGAAATGACTGTATTTGTGTGTTTTTATGTGTTTTGTTTAAAGCAGATGGGCAGTTTATGTTAGCAGAGATGGACGATTAACAGCTTAGAAAGGACGAAGAGATAACCGTCCACTCCGTTTGTCCAGACATGGGGACAGAGGCTTCAGATTTTCCTTGAAGGTCTGGTGTGTGACATTAAGGAGGGTTTTACTGGCAGAAATGTAATTTTCTATGCAGAAGTATGTTTGTTTGCAGCCATCATGTAATGGGGCTACCAGGATGACAATCAGGATGACAATGTGGGTTTGTCCATGGTTTCCTCTCACACTCTCAGTCAATTTAAACAGTCCAGTTAACCTCTGCATGTTTTTGGCCTGTAGGAGGTCACAAACCCAATGTCTTTTTGCTGCAAAAGCAACAGTGCCAACCGTAAAGCGTTTGGCTTGGTATAAGTGTATAATCATTTTTAAAATGAAAATTGGTTTATTTGTGCTTTAGGCAAGGCTGCAGTCTTGCACCACCATGTTTGTACAGCAGCTGGAACAGACACAATGAGCAGACTTTCATGTTGGAAAATACAAGATTCTAATGCTTGCGAAAATGAACGACATCCTTGCTGGTCAGCGAAGGCCACCGTAGTTCCCTGAAGCTCTGCAGTCTCACCTTTAGATGTCACTAATTCCTATGGGGGAAACATTTATTATATATTAAATACATGTTTTCAATAGAATTTGTTTTCAATCTTTAATTAACCATGTGGAACTTTTGTTTATTATGTCAGAACTTGTAACTGGAAATGACGTCACCCCAGAGTTCAACGCGTTCCAGTTGAGAAGTTAGAAAAAGAAATTGAAGCAAAATAATCTCGGACTAGACGTTTTTAGCCCGGTCAATAACAATGCTATATATCAGGAGTCTGAAACTGAAATGACCTTGGGGCCAATCAAGTGGGTGGAAAAAAAGTCTATTCAGTATGGATTGGCAATATGAGCTTGAAATTATACCATAGTCCATCATGATATCACAATAAAAACATTTGCAGTGATAGATATGTGACAGAATTTCAAAATAAGTGTCTATGTTGACATGGAACAATAGCTAGTTCACAACTAAAAAAATGTATTTATGATGTAAAATTAATCTATTACTAAAACAAGACAGAAATAACTACATTATAACTTGATATTAGCCTCGGTCAGTGGTGGATAATGCGTGGAAATGGTCGCCATCTTGGGAGTGGCATTGAGAGAAGGATGCTTCACTCTTGTGCTGCTTGAGGCTGTAAACATGACTGCACTTGGCTGGAATTAATAATCTGCAACATGAAATGTAATTATACCAGTTCGAACCCTGTTCACTGTATGTCTGTTGTACACACTGGTGCCCTTCATATCTCACCGTCGTCAGCATGGTGCTACAGCGGATACTATTGTTGCCTCACAGCAACAAGGTCATGGGTTCCTGTAATGTTTGATTTAAGGGCCTCTCTCTATTTTCAGTTTTCATGCTTCCCCCCCCCTACCCCTGGAGTGGATGGGCTCTTTCTGCAGCCCGGCTAGCTCAGTCGGTAGAGCATGAGACTCTTAATCTCAGGGTCGTGGGTTCGAGCCCCACGTTGGGCGTAGGATTTTTCTTGAATTTCCCTTGGGATCAATAAGCTGTCTATCTCTGGGTTTTACACTGACTGAGAGTGAATGGTTGTTCCTTCTGTGTTTGTCTCTGCATTGGACTGTCAAACTGTCCCAGGTGTCAGGTGGAGGACAAAGTGTTAAGAAAAGAATGGCTATGTTTGAAGGCACCACATGTGGCTTCTGACTGCAGACTTTATTGTGTTGCATTCACAGTCATTTATTTTGTCTGAATTTTAAAGAGAGACTTAAACGGAGGATGCAGAGGTATTTGTGGTTTGGGTCCGTGTTCCTTTAAACACAACACAACTCAGATGCGCAACACCATCGGTTACACTTGACACACTGGACCTTTAATTAGAGTTGGGTAATAATAGGCCGCTACCCTGTAGTGTGTTTTAATGAGCCTGAGTCTATTTAGACTAACTTCACCTTTTTTGGTTTACAAGCCAAAAAAGTATTCTGCATTAGAATTTTTATTGCATTTTTTTGTCATATTCTGGTGTCTTTCAAGGGTTACGCACACATAAGACAGAACAACCAGTTTATTTATCTACTTATTTGAGTAGGGATAATGTACATTAATGAACATCAACCTAAATACTGTATGCTAGATTATAGTCACTGGTTAAATTCTGTCTCTTGTCCCATAGGCAGGTTGATGGAATAAAACCAAAAGAGAAGTAACTATAAAACAATAAATAAACAGCATAAAATATGATGCAGACCAGGAAATAAAGACCATAAGTGCTTTAGGGACCAAAATGTTTCAATGTTTGTACTAAAGGATTTATTTTATTGCATGTTGGCATGTAAGGAATTTGAAATAAATTTCACATATTCCTCATTTTACTGCACTGAGATACAGAATGTGATGTGAGTATGTGACGTTTTATTCCCACGCAACAAAGATCTCGAAACTGTTCCACAAAAATGCACCTGTTAAGATGTCGGTCCGAGTCAGTGCTGCTGCACCCAGAGATTATGTGGCTGATGATCACATCCTGTGTGTCTTATGTCACCAGTGAGCGTCTGGTGTGGGATGATTTCAGAGCAGAGCAGAGACGCAGCAGAGGTGTGGAGGTCTATCTGAGCGGGGAGCGACTTCTCTGTGATGATGTGGGGTATCAGGTCACCGGCAGCCCACAGCAGCGTCCTGCTGCGGCTTGATAAGGTGGATGGGTGGAACCAGTCGTGCAGCCACACGTCCACATCACTGCAGGAGCTCGTTGGCCGCCACAGGGAGATCCTCGCCAGGAGGGAGCTGGAAATGATGAGGTTTCATCATTTGCAACACCAATAAATTTCAATAAATCTGTAGAACCCAAAAAATTAGCTGGCTTTATGAAAGATTTATTTTGTATATTCAGGTTTCAGGGTTAGTATTAGAGAGTGGATGTTTATTTGTTAACTGTTTCCATCATTTATATCACAGTTAAATCTTTAGAACCAAAGAAAAGTGATGTTTTCTGAAACATTTATTTGTCATATTAAGGATTTTTACCTGAACATTAAAAGGAATTAAAAATATACATTTTGTTAACTTAGGTATGATCAGTTAAAACACCATTAAATCCCCCAAAAATATATATTTTTTGAAACCTTAAGATTCAAGGATTTTTCCTGAATTTTAAAATGTGAATCTCAGTGTAAAAATACGAATTTTTTTCAGTTTTGATCATTTATGATAATCGTTGTATGACTCATTCGTTGTCAAATATTACATAATGTCATATTTTTATCAAAATATTATTGAGTGGATCCCGAATGAGTAAAATGACACATTTTATCAACAGAGTTTTATCACTATGTAATCTTTATAAAAATCTAAATTAATCTTTAAAACAACAAAGTGTTTTAAAAACAAAACTTGTGATCAACTATAACACCAATAAATGAAAATAAATCCTTATTATCTAAACACATGTTTCTTTATTTTCACATTTTGATTTATCTGACTAATAAAGAGTGGGAGTTTATTTGTTAACACTTTTGAACATTTATATCACAGTTAAATCTAAGTAAATCTTGAGAACCAAAAACAGTGTTGTTCTCGGAAACTTTCTCATCATTTTATCTGAATATTAAATAGTGGAGGTAAGAATACATTTTTTTGATGACAGGTTTGATCATATATAACACTATTAAATGTACATAAATCCTGAGGACCAAAAAAATAGGGTTTTCTGAAACTTTAAGTTTCATATTCATGTTTTTGGTTCTGAATTTTAAAAGAATTTTTTTTCAGTTTTGATTCCATTTATAACAATCTAAAATTAACTTTAGAAACAAAATTAAGGGGTTTTATGAAACCTTTATTGCATATATTGTCATATTTTTTTTAACATAATATTATTGAGTGGATCCTGAATGAGTAAAAGAACACATTTTGTGAAGAGAGATTTATAAACAATTAAATTTTTGTAACAGTCTAAATTAATCTTTAAAGCAAAGGAAAAAAAATCGTAAAACAAGTTTTCTCCAAAACTTTTATTTTTAAGTATTTTATTTAACTGTAAAAACAAGTCCATAACAGAGAACATAGGCGAGAGAACTTTTATTCACAGAGAATTATAAGGATATAATTTGAGATTTGTTATCTGTTAGTAAGTTAGTTTAAATTATTTGGGAAATTGTTTGGGAAAATGTTCCCAAGTTAGGAATGAAACATTAAAGAAAGCATTTAAAATGATATTTTGCTAAATATTTAATTAGTTGTGTATCTTAACACTTTTTTGTTTACTTTTATTTATTTACTCTCTTTTTTTGCTATAATTTGGTTTTTATCCACATCATTGTAAAAGGCGGATTTGATAGTTGATTTTAAAAGGTGTTTTTCTTAAATTGTTTTCTACAGGCTAATGCAGTTCCCACAGTTTGCTGTTCGATTCTATCTTTTGTCTGAAAAGATGGCATGGGAGAAAAATAGTCATTTTAGAAAGGGTCAGTAGGATTATGGCTAGTTTACCCAAGAAGACCTGTTATCTCTAAATCTAAATAAATCCTGAAACTAGTAAATAGGCATTTTTGCAAGAGTTTAGTTGCATTTAAATAGTTAGTTTTAAAGGTTTTTAATAGTAATAATTTACATGTCTAACTCTGAATAAATATTTTCTGCCAAAACAAAACGTTTTAATAACTTTTATTTATAATTTATTGATGGTTGAAGTTATTCATTGCATACTAAAAGTGACCATTTGTCTCCATAAGTCTAAATCAAAATAAAGAAATAAAAAACTTGTTGTTAGAGTTTATTTGTGTACATTAGCACAATCCCACCAAATGAGAAAAGACAAAAGTTTAAAATAAAAACATTCCAAATAAATCAGAACTTCAGTGAGTTTTGTCACTGTAGAACCCAAAAGGAGAGAATGAAAGCAAAAATTTGTTGTTGTTGTTTTTCCTTCCTTACAGAGATTTTGTTCAGTTTAAGAAGTTTTCCAAAAAAACCCAAATTTACTGTACAAAACACAGAATACATTTTGTTAGCTTTGTGTTCAATTTAGTTCGTATCACGTATGACTATTATTTGAGAGAAAAGCTAAAATGAATATTTTCGTCTGCAAAAGTTTGGTTTGGAGTGGATTTCAAATCATCATTGACATGTAAATGTTTTCCTTTTTAACACATTTACATTAAAATCCATTTTTATTGCACTGCCAAAACTTCTTTTCCCACTAATCTATTTTTAAAGACAGATTGGAGAGAAAAAAAAAAAGAAAATGTAACGCCACCATTTGTGCGAGTCTCGACTTCTAGCTGAACTGAAAATCAGGTAGTCGGTATGAACACAGAAAAGGTCAACAGAGGCGGGTTGTTTGAGGTTGACTACCTTGTTTTTCTCTTGTGAACAGGCCACAGGCAAAAGTGTGTGTCAGGCCTGTTATTCTTCATCAACAGAGAGTGCGAGGAAGGCAGAGGCGAAGACAGAGGGGGAGGAAGGAGGAAACGTGAGTGACACACATTCGTCTGTAGATGTTACACTGAAACTCAGATCTTCTTACTCTGCAGCTTCTCAAAGTCAAGAGTTTTGAGTCTGGGGAACTTATACACGCAAAAAGGGGAAACTGGAATTTTTAGAAACACACTGCAGTGAGTCAGAGATGCATAAGAAAAACTGCAGTCCACAGTTAAATTCTCTTTATTAACAAATGTAGAATCAATTCATGATCTAGAAATCAACTCCTGCTGATGCAAAGATATTTGGTGAAGTAGCAGCTGTGCAGTGCAGTTCCATTTTGTCCTGATGAGCGTCGCTTTATTCACCTTTACTTCTTCTCTCTCTCTCTCTCTCCGCCTCATACGCCTCCTGTGAGTTGTGGCTCGTTGCATTGTTATCATCGCTGTCATCTCCAACAATGAAAAACAGTGTGTGTTCAAGGGATGGGGGGGAGGAGCAGAAACAGAGAGCGACACAGGAAAAGAGGGAAGGAGCAGCCAGCTGCCGAGCGTCTGAAAGAAGAGAAAGAAACCAGAGTGACTGAACACAAAGAAAGAGGAAAAAAGAAAGAGAGAGAGAATATGTTAGAGAGAGAGAGAGTGTGTTAGCCGAGGTTGGCTAAATCGGAGGATGTGCAGGGATTAAATAACTTTCAAAGGCCTGACTCGAAAACATCCCAAACTTCTTTAAAGTGAAGAAAATAAGACACAGATTTTGTTGTAAATAGATACATCTCCAAGTTCCTTGTTTCATTATATATATATATATATTTTGTGTGTGTGTTTTGCTTCCTGTTAATGAAATGCAAACTCAATATATCACATTTTAGTGATTTAACTTTCTTTAGAAGTATCTTCAATTCCTTAAAAATGAATCTTTCAGAGTGGAAATTACATAAACTGGAAATTACAGAAACAATACAGAATGGAATTCTTTATTAAATCACCTAAAAATACAGAAGAGAGCTGTTTTCTTCAAGAGTTTAGAGGTTTTTATATGCACTGATAAGTAGTGCTTCTTTTTGGAAATTGTTTTTGTACTTTTCCTATATTTTGTAAAATGTTCAGTTCAGTTCAGTACAAAGTGCAAAACGACAAAAACAAGAAAAACATTAAAAACATGAAACAGGTCGTCAGAAATCATTTTTAAGCAAATGTTTGTAAAACCAAAAAAAGTGCACTTAGTGCACTTAGCAGCAGTTATCAAGTTTCTGTGAAGAAACAACTGTAAATAAAGGTAAATAAAGGTATTTAGTCATTGGCTGAATATTATCAAAAAATGATTGACAATTCTAATTAAAAGCACATTTAATGAAACAAACTTCATTATTATGAATAAATACATTATCAATGAACAGTAAATTCCTCTTCATCTTGACTGCGGATGATTCATGGATGTTAACGCTGCAGTGGTGATTTTTTTTTTTAAAGTTATAAATCTGCCTCAGAAATGGTGTGACATCATTAATATGCTGCATTCTTCATCTGAAAACAGGCTCTGGCAAGCAAAACTATCAGCGCTGACTGAGGGAGCGTTTGCAAATGTACAGCAGCAGCGCCTGGACGCAGTCATCTCACTTTAGTTGTGCAATGTTGTGGTTTTTAAACACTGTTATACTGAGAAACACAAAGAGAGTCACATGGAGACGATTCAATTAATCACTGCTGTGGAAATGCACAAGTTATTAATTCAGTTATTAGTTACTGTGGTAGAAAATGTTCCTCTATATGACATTTTTCCCTGTACAAGATTTTTGTGGAGGGTCTAAGGATAGAGGGTGTCACTTCCTATACAGATTGTGAAGCCATTCAAGGCTAATTGTATTTGTGATGATGGGCTGTATGAATAAAACTGATTTGTCTTGACAAGGCTTCGAATGTAAGAGACACTAATTTATATCACAGTCACACAGTACAATTTTAAATGTGTTATTTATTCACTGGACCCCGAAAATAAGCTGATGTGACCCAGATGTAATGATGACCAGATCATATCACACATCTCTAAACTCTTTTATGTGTCTTTTTTTTTTTTTTTAATTTGACACAAACGAGTCAGAGGTGACAGAAAAGTCCACACATGTGAATAAAGAGTAACAAAGGTCTGAGGCTGCACCCAGGCCATGTGTTGCCATGCCAACCCAGCACACAGTGCCGGGCATGTTGAGCACACATGTGAACATGTCATGAAGAAGCTACATCATGACAGAGGCCTGAAAATGACCTCGAAGTTTTTCCCTCCCTGGATGTAACACAGATTGGCTTCGACTGTATCTGTTTTTGTCTTTTACTCTGATGTTTGCAGCGTGAACAATGATGAGAGGAGGAAGTAAACCATGGTAAACCAGCATCCATGCACACACTATTGCATTCAGTAAGGTGCATGTACATTTCTGTGGTCGTGCCTTATTTAAACACTTTGTTGTGAACTTGTGGTGGTGCACTGCCTAAACAGCCCTGCAAGAAACAAACCATATATTTTTAAATTCATACAGATTTTCTAGTTCTTGTTCTAGGAAAAAGAATCTGCCAGTTGGTCAGTACTTAAAAGTAGCTTGTAAATCTGCAGTCACTTTTAGACTGTAATGTGCTCAAAATGGGGGGAAAACAGGCCAGAATCTAGTTCTGGCTAAGCTGACTCGAGTCAGACTTATATTTGAACACACTCACCAATTTGTGATAGTTAATTTTACTTTTGTATTTAACACAAAGTTAATTAACACAACAGTAGTGAGCACACAAACCAGGAGCAGGAGCAGCTTCTCAAGATTATTTTTTTCTTTTTAGGCAGAATATAATGCCAATTTCCCTGAAATGAGGCTGATTTTACTTTGTTGAAATTCATTGTTCGCAATGTGGTGAGGTCCTGATATCAGTGCACTACAAGTAACACCAGATTCAGGCTTAATCAAAAGTCCAGTGTGTAAAATTGAGGTGAAATTATTTTTTACGATTGGAAGAAATTGAAGATAAATTAATTATACATAATTTTTTATAAGCGCATAATCACCTGATAGTATGACAAGCTGCATGCGACCGGATACAGGAGTCAAAATTTACATTTATTTTGACCTAAACATAAAATAGTAGTGGTGGTCAGGGATGGGCAGTAATACTTATGCAGTATTTCTTATATCTAGATTGCCTTCCTATTTTTTATATCAAAATTCTTCAATGTCATGTCATGTTTTTTAAATACTTTCTTTGAAACAACGTGATGACATCATAAGAACACACTAAGCAGGTTGGACTGTGCGGTGCTTGGTGCCTACTTTTATTTGCCAGAAATTGTTGAGGTTGGGGAAGTTGATTCATTGCAACCACTGGTTCATAGTATGGGCTATTTAAGCTACTTTTTCATTAGAAATGTTCCCAAATAAGGTTGTGTTATCAACACTAGAATATTTACACTACACTACTTGTTCTCCCTCTATGCTTAGTGTGAAAATATGATTGAAGAGAACAGGAAAAAGAGTTGAGTATTTTGTTTGTAAGTATTGAATTATCTTATTAAATTACTAACCTTAACCTAATAACAATTCAAATCACTTAAAAAAATACTCAGAAATGAGAGTCTACCTCATTGGGACCAGGTTTCGGTCTCCATGAGGGCTACTGGTCCTGACAAGGTCAGTGTTTGTGCCAGAAAGGGTCCTGATGAGGAAACAATTAAGCATGCATTTACACTTCCGGTACAGCAGGGGGCAGTACATATGGTCTTAGGTAAATTCCGTGCATTCAGAGGCAGCTGAAGAGAAGCAGTGGGCGTGTCACTGAATGACGCCCAGTGCATTCTGGGAGCATGAAATGAAGCGCAATGGCGGTGAGGCGGCGAACAGTCACTTCTTTCACTCTGACATGTTTGTTTTCGTCACTTTTGATTCACACCTGTCGGACATTTGCGGAAGAACTGCAGTGGGATGACAGTGGCTACATACTCTACTGCCCGTGCATGGGTAATTCACTTCTCACAGCTTTAAATTGACGATGTTTCGCACTCTGCTTGGGAGAACTAGCGAGTCCGAATAACTTTATTATGGAGTTGATAGTGATGGTGTAAGTGTTCAGAAGAATAAAAACTACATTTAACTCAACAAACTTCAGTACGCGGGGGAATACACCTCCTACTGAGACATAACGGCCCTTTAAATGTGAATTGATTGTATTTACATTTGAATATGGTGCATGCTTCATTTAGCAGCCATTTTATTAGGTACAGAGAAACCTGACAGTAATGGTGATGACATCGGGTGTGGTCTTCTGTTGTTTTGCACGTTGCTGGTTGAAATTTGAGTTTCTGTTTCCTTTCTTTCTATTATTTCTATCTAGTCTAGTTATTCTCCTCTGATCGCTGACATTAAGAAGGTATTTTTGTCCGAAGTTCGCTGTAAGCCCTAGAATTTGCTGTGCGAAAATTTCTATAAGATCAGCACCAACCATGCCACAGTAAAGGTCACCTTAATCACTTAATTATTTTCGTATTCAACCAATTTGTTGATTGGTTCATAAAATGTCACAAAATGTGGGAAAATTGTGTTCTCAAGTATTGTTTGTCCAGGTTTTGTGAGGTTAAAACTCAATTATCTCTTTCTGATGTGGAGCCAAGACACCAGAAAATATTCACTTTTAAGTAGGTGTAAAATCAGAGAGCTTCTTTTAGTTGTTAACAAAAACACTCAATCTGATGAATCAATTGTGGAAATAGTTGACTTTTGATTTCTCTACATGTATAAAGGCATTAATTTGCTGCCATGTGACTGGCTAATTAGATATTTAAGACAACAAGCAGTCACACATTAGGTTGACTTTCCACTTTGTTGTCATGTGTGTTAACAGAAAAATAGAATAATTAGTACATGCTCTCATCTCTTGAAGATTAGATGGTTCTAAGGCCCTTTTGTTGGACCTCCCTTCTCATCCAAAATCATACGGCCTGACAGATCTCCTCTCTGTCTTTACGTAAAACACAGAATTTATTTCGGAATACTGCTCACTGTGGACCATTCACTTAATAATAGGGCTTTAGGATGCATCTCTGTCATTCTCAAAAAAACTCAAATCTTTAGTCTTTGGTGTCATACCCATAATTAGAACTAATATTAGATGCACTTCATGTGTGATTTATTTACTTGATCAAATGTGCTATACAAATAAAATGAGTTTTGATAGAGAGTGATCCCTCTTGTTGTTCAGGTCGCTTTGGAAACCAGGTTGACCACTTCCTGGGAACTCTGGCCTTTGCAAAGATGCTCAACAGAACCATGGCAGTCCCTCCTTTTATAGTGTATCACCACCACACACCCCCTTACACCAATGTAAGTACACTCAGGGAGTCAAAGTGTGAGATTTCAGCACTGTCACAATATCTACCTTTATTTCTGATACTGTGATAATTTAAGCTGTCAGTGTTTTTCCACAGAAGAATCACAGGAAAACACAGTTGTATAATTAGAGCAACTGCACAGTGCAGGGCTTGTAAACATTTCTAGTAAAATATAAGGTAAGAGAAATAGTAGTAGTAGTATTAAAATACATCTTAACACATTGTCAGTTTGTGTCTTGATCATATTTTCTGATAATTTAAAATACATTCTGTGTATCACTAGCTTGAGTGAAGTTTTATTTTGTTCTGTTTATTCCTCAGGTCCATGTTCCCTACAGGGAGTTCTTCCAGTTAGAGGCCTTGTCTGCCTTCCACCGTGTGGTCAGTTTGGAGGACTTCATGGAGAAGCTGGCTCCCACACACTGGCCACCAGGACAGAGACACGCCTACTGCTTTGAGACAGCTGCACAGCGGAGCGTAGACAAGAAATCCTGCCCTATGAAGGTGAGGGAGAGTCCAGCAGAACAGAGCATGTGATTGATGAAAGATTTGAGTATTGTTTGATTGTGGTTTCTGCCTTCAGAAATTCTGCAGATGTATCATGAATCTTCTCTGAAACATGGAGTTGAAAGTATAAGAAGTATTCCGTAATGTTTATGTGACAGCATGTGAAATAGAGACACAAGTGTTTTCAATTGCTTTGCCTCTTCATCAAGAAGTGAAATTATATGACTTGGGGTGAAATACTGCCCCCTGGTGGTCAAAAATGTCATTTTCCTTTCCTTCACATAAAACAAACCACCTAATTTTGAAGTAAGTGTAATGTGTTGTTTGTTTTATCACTGATCTGACATTGACTAATAAGTCTGATTTGTTTACAGGATGGGAACCCATTTGGTCCATTCTGGGATTATGTTGGTGTGGATTTTGATAAGTCGATCTTGTTTGGGGGTATTTCTTTCAGTGCCTACCACCAACCTCAGTGGATTAAGAAGTGAGTGCATTTTTGAGCAACCAGATCATAAAATAAAACACTGATATCCACGAAGAAAATTGTCAAGTTCTTAAAATACAGTACCTGTCTATAAATGCACAAAGGTCTGTTCACTTGACTTACTAAGTGTTTACAGTGCTGATTTTGACGTTGTCTGTGTAAGAAATGTAAGAAATCTTGGTAGCAATGCATCGAATTTTGCTAAAACACCCACCTCTGCTCCCTCAAAAAACAAAGAGAAAGGTTTAACTGGTACTGCACTAGTTAGTTAAATGGCACTAAATTGCATTACAGGTAAGGGAATAAATTATGAAGACCAGGAATAAAAATGTGTCATGAAAATAGGGTAGGGATCATGAGCTAGTTGCCTGTCATTTTACTTGAAAGAGAGATAACAGTAAAACTTGAGGACAGCCTTCACCAAAGAAGAGAGAAGAGCCTGTCTGGTTCAGGAATTAAAGACCTCAGCTTTAGGATAGACTTTATGATTTTCTGGCAGTCAGTTTAAAGATTTGAGGAGGGTCCTGTTTGTTCCTAGCTGTACACTTTTGCTTATTAAAATGTTTATTTAGGACTTTTTTTTTTTGGTGTGGATGGTGGTGCAAGACTTCTTGTCAAGGAAACACAAAAAACAACTGGTGTGCAAGGCCTGTAAGCAAACAATTGTTCGACTGGCTTTCTAAGGTTTCATTGTTATCAGTGCCTCAGGTTCTGTTCATGCTTCCATTGCTGGAACAGGTTCCCTCCCACTGAACACCCCGTCCTGGCCCTGCCTGGGGCCCCTGCCCAGTTTCCAGTGATTGAGGACCATGTGGGACTGCAGCGCTACATAGTGTGGTCCGAAAAGATGGTGAAGGAGGGAGAGGAGCAGATTGCTTCCTCGCTGATCAGACCATATGTTGCCATTCACCTGAGGATTGGCATTGACTGGGTGAGATCATAAGCCTTGTTAGACACACTTGGCTGTTTTCTCTCTTTTTGTTACTGTTTCTTTTTGTAGCCGTCAAGAACTGACACAATTGTCGGGATTGTGGGTAAACAAGTTTTCCCTACAACACAGTTGATATCAGATACTTGTGGCTTCTACAGGGGCATTAAAACATTATTTCAAATTCTCATTGCCTGTAGTGATTCCAATGATTTTAGGGTTGCAACTAAAGATTATTTTCATATTCAAATAATCGGTCAATTATTTTCTTGATGGATTCTTGTTTGGTCTATAAAATGTCAAAAATATTGAAAACGTTGGTCAATGTTTCCTTAACATCTAGGTCAGGTCTTTATCGTGCAGATTCGTCTTAATCTTTCCTTTTCATCCACCCTTACAGCAAAACGCCTGCAAAATGCTAAAGAGTGGCGACGCAGGGCCTCATTTCATGGCCTCTCCTCAATGTGTCGGCTACAACCGCCAAACATCACTACCTCTCACTATGCCAATGTGCCTGCCGGACCTGGCGGAGATTCTCAGGGCTGTAAAGCTATGGGTGAAGAGGACTTCAGCCAACTCTGTCTATATTGCCACTGACTCAGAATCCCACAGTAAAGATATTGAAAAGCTCTTCAAAGGCAAGGTGGGTGTGTAAAGCCTCTGTAAATGCCATAACAAGCAGGTGAAAAGTCCGACTGCTTTAGTTTATGACTCTTTTTTCCTGATATGTGTGAACTTTAACATAATTTAAACTGAGTTATGCTTGTGATTAGCTTGTCACTTTCACAAGCTGTAAAACAAGTCCAAGTTCCTGGTGCAATATTGGATTTACCCTGCTAATTGTTAATTTGTTTATTTCACTGCGGCTTCTACAGGTGAAAGTAGTGACTCTCAAGCCAGACTCGGCCCAGTTGGACCTGTACATCTTGGGCCAAGCTGACCACTTCATCGGCAACTGTGTCTCCTCCTTTTCTGCATTTGTGAAGAGGGAACGGGACGTGCATGGCCTTCCGTCCTCCTTTTTTGGCATGGACAAGCTTGGGAAACCAAATCATAAACAAGAGCTCTAAAAAGTGT
The DNA here is from genome assembly GCA_016785285.1 of Brachirus orientalis. NCBI lineage: Eukaryota > Metazoa > Chordata > Actinopteri > Pleuronectiformes > Soleidae > Brachirus > Brachirus orientalis. The sequence continues at coordinate 527,239 of JAFBJR010000570.1, forward strand.
CACGTGGTCACCCTAAAGACACTGATGCTGAATGACCGTAATGAGGAGGCTGGACAGGATGTGAAAAGCAGTGGATATTTATACCTAATATCAGTGTTTCTTAACCCTGGTCCTGGGGACCCACTGCCCCTGCAGGTTTTAGATGTTGCCCTGATTCAGGTATGTTGGAGCGAGGAAGCTTCTGAAACATGCAGGGCAGTGGGTTGAGAATTGGTTCTTAATGAGTGAAGCTAGATGAGAAATTGGGGAACAAGTGTATTCAATATTAGAACAGGTTTTAATCTTTGAAAAGGCAGAAAGGTATAATAAGAGGTGGTGCTAGTTAGTAATGTTGAAGTGACAGTTATGTTTTTTTGAAGTGGGGTTGCATGGGTTATTTAAACATAGCATCTTACATGCAGTTACTGTGCTCTGTATGCTTCCTTTTAAGAGGATGAGCAGGCGCATGCTCTGTGAAATGGCCGTCAGCAGCATGAAATAAACACTTTAGCCACTTAATAAAATACTCAATTATAAAGATGTTTACCAGCTTAAGTGTACACCATTTTAAGAATATGTTGGCTGTTTGGCAGCCTTTTCTGACAGCAGACTGAAGTGTTTTTCACCAAGTAAATCTCTTACTTCCACGCAAAGCCCTTCAAGAAAATCTGTGATTTTACATCAAAGCTCACAGGAGTTGCTCATCCTCTGCTGTCTCCTTAAGTACATTTTTTATATAATTTTGTGACTTAAATATTTTAAATCCTTCATTCAGATTTATCCAAGTGACAGAAACTTACCAAAGGAGGCAACAAAAGACCAGCAGCTCTTCTATCCCTGTAGGCTTAAAATGCAGATTTTCCCAATGGAGTTTGGTGTGGATGGGTGAGCAGACTGACTGTTTCCTGTCTTTTGAATTGATAATTTTAGTGAACACATAACATTCAAGACAGCTTACACTTAGGCTGATATTATTTAAAAATGTGTTTTCTGTGCCTGCTTGCAGCCATGTTCTTACTGAGAACATTCCTGTCTGTCTTGCTGCTTCACGGCACATGAAGCACACAGAGCTCAGTCAACTGTATGTAAGACCATGTGTAAGTAACACACCACTCTAATGTTTTTCTTTAATTTTTTTTACATGTAATGACATGCTGCTTCAACAAAACACTACTTACTTGTCAGTCCTTTGTTTGAAAATCCAGTATGTTGACTCTAAAGCTGTGGCTCATGTCTGCTTTTGTTCACTACAGTTAAGTCAGGTTTCCTCTCTGTTGGGGAAACACATGGTTTCCCCAACATTTCCTTTAACTATAACTGTATTCTGTGGCTATAACAGGATCTCACAATACAGGCAGATTAGCAGCAGAGCCTCTAATGGTCCTGGTGAACTCTAATTGCAGTGCCACTGATCACACTGTAACCCTCTCTCTTCACTTATTCCTATTTTTTCCTATATCTTTCTCCTGTCCCTCCATCTCCTTGCAGCTCAGTTTTCTCCTTCATTCTTTTCTGAAGACAGTGACTGATCCTCCTGTCCATGCTAATTATAGGGAAGAAAAAGGAGACAGTCTCTCCACATTAATTAACCAGGACCAAAAAGTGATGTGTGGAACCTTGGTGTGAATGTTCATAAGAACATTGCTGCTGTTGAATGCACTTGAACAGATGAGTTGATTTGCACTGGATGAACTGATTGAATTTAAGTGGGAATGTGTTGTTGGCTGATTATGTTTCTTTACAGTGAAAGTAATGTATGCAAATAAAGTCAAAGTTGTTTTTTTTTGTAATTTTTTCCACCAATAAAGACAGACACTAGTTTTCAAAGAACAAATCTCTGTCATGTTATGTATGGGTTATGAGAAAACCCTACAACAACAAGGCAACAGCTGCTCTTCCTGGGGGCCACATTTAAAACAGGAAATGATAATAAATAAATAAATAGTATGACAAATGAAATGACAGAATTGTATGGAAAAGAAAGTTGAATGCTGTAATAAAACTATATAGAAAAGTAGTGTCATCACGGACTCATTCAGAATGAGAATTATACCAACTGACGAGTATATGAGCTCAAAATAAAGGTCAAATGTCCTTTTGTGGCCTTAAGTGCAGCTCAATCAGCTGATTTACTGAGTTATGTTGGAGAAGCATGTAGACATTTGGTTGCCAGGTAAGCTACTTGGAATTCGATTTATTCATACTGTTTGATTGTACATATTTATGAAACCATGTAAGTTACAACTAAATAAGTATTGTGAGGAGGTGTTTGTTTTAAATTTTATATTTTCACAATGGATATGTCGATATGTCCGCTCGGGATAGCTGAATATATAGGGCATTGTGTGCTTTCCACACGCTTCTCTGTTTTAGGGGGATGTGTTGTCAGATCTGGCAACTCAGCGCCCGGAGCGTTGCGGGGATGATCCGCGGTTAATGGCTGACTGGGAGTTATGGATTAGCTAACGTCTACCTATATTAAGTGTTGCACGACGTGTCCGCGCGCGTGGTGAGTTGTTCTGTTTGCATCGCGTTGTTTTTGTGAGTTCAGTGATGTTTCTGTCTTTGTGTGTCGATGTGTGGAACCACTGTCTCTGTATGTGTGAGTGCTAGCACGTTAGCCAGGTAATGCTACCAGACTTGTAGCTGAGGACACCGGTGTGTTTGTCGTTGCTAGGCCGGTCTTGTGGTCTCCTTGTGGGTTGCTGTATGTATTAGCTAACGTTGATTACCCGACCCGTTGTTTTCACGAGTCGTTGTTGGGGAAGCTAAGGTAAAATGCAAGGTGTTATGGCATGTTCCGGGTGGGAAAGTGCTCCTGAAATTCCATCATTTTGGAGAAGCTAATATCAAACAGTTATGGGGCTAAATTTAGTGAGCTAAATTAGGATAGAGACACCGGTGTGTTACTTAACGGTGAGGGCATTTTGCTACTGCCTCTTCCCGGGTCAAATACGAGGAGGTTATTCATTTTAATTATGGCTGGGCTATATGGGGGGAAAAAAGTCTTATCACGATATTCTTTTTTACGCCATTCAATTTTAGGGCTGCAACAAGTATTCGATTAATCACTGACTGAAATAATCAACAACTATTTTGATAATCAATTCATCGCTTATTAAATACTTTGTTCTTTACATAGTTGCATTTGCACAACAGCATGTGAAATGGATTGTCAATCAGTGTTGCTTGGACAGTTTGATTTCACGGAAGTGTGATTGACTTGGAGTTACATTGTGTTTTTTTAAGTGTTTCCTTTATTTCTTTATTTATTTATTTGAGCAGTATATATTGTATCATATAAATCAAATTAGTAGTTCTATCAGGCTGGGTGATATGGCTTATAAATAATATATATTACAATCCCAATATACAAGATATTTGGAGACATAAAGCTGCAAACAGGTTGTTTCTCTGGACTCATGAAAAGTTTTCTGTTTTAAGATGTCTGTGCTTCTCAAAGGAGAGTAACAATACCCTGTAAATACAGTCTAAAATAAAATATTTACTGTTTATTATCTGTATTACATGATCTTAAAATACATTTATTGCCTGGTTTGTTTCTTTGGTTTGACTAAATGACTAGATTTCTTCTTAACACATGCCTCTGTGTTGATAAGGCGTTTTACTGTCAAAGTATTTAAATACTATTTTGTTTTTGACCAGTAGTAAAAGCTGTTAGCATCTGGACATACCTTCACCAGTCACTTTATTAGGTACACCTTACTTGTATCAGGATTGACCCATTTTCATTCAGAATTGCATTAATTCTTAGTACATAGATTCACTAAGGTGTTTTAAACATTCCACAGAGATTTGGGTCAGAGGTCAATACATATTTCTAAATGAACATATTTAGAAATCATTGCAGCTCATGGCTAATATTTTTATTGGGCAGTAAGTTTGGTTGACTCATTTTTCCTCCATCTGATAAAATTTAAGTTAACTCGTTTCATATGATTAACAGAATTTAAATCAATTAAATGGTAAACATTGACCAACACTTTGCCTTCCCCCATACATGTACATGTGTGCATTATATTATGTCCTTGTACTCTTTTAATGCTTGGTTGTACACACGGGTATCAAGATCCCAAAAGTGGTTGTTTGTAAAGTGTACATGGTAACCAAATTTTCTTCAGTCTGTTTTGACAAAATGAGAACAAACTACAGTCTGTGTAGAATCAAACTGTAGGAATATTCTGGAGTACTCTGAAGGCATGCAGAAAGTCGACCTAAGGGCCAGGTAATAGTTTCCTGTCCACAGAGGACCACATGGCCCCCCCGTGGAAATGGGTGGAATCATACAGTTTAAACTGTATAGATCTCTGTAAACACAGACGCCAAAAGTTTGACCCAGGCTTAAGTTTATACTGTATTGCTGTTGGCCTTGAATGGCTCTTGTTTGAATGCAGAAAAATGTGTGAATGCATTACCAAGGTTGCAACTGCAGGTTTGTTCTAATTATTGTGTATGTCTTTTCCAGCAGATTCTGATGTGGGCATTTCTACTGGTTAGTTGATCCTGAAACTGAACTCAGAAGAAACAAGGTTACAAAGAGTGGCATCAGCTCCTCACCATGTCCAAGAGCAAGAGTTCTGAGTCGGTGAAGGTGGTGGTTCGGTGTCGCCCTATGAATGAAAAAGAACGACAGGCCAAATTTGAAAGAGTGGTTTCTGTCGACGTAAAACTGGGCCAAATTATTGTTAAGAACCCACGGGAAGCTTCAGCGAATGAACTCCCAAAAGTCTTCACCTTTGATTCAGTCTACGACTGCAACTCTAAACAAATAGATCTGTATGATGAAACCTTCAGGCCCTTGGTGGACTCGGTTCTTCTTGGTTTCAATGGGACCATCTTTGCTTATGGTCAGACAGGAACGGGGAAGACATACACTATGGAGGGGGTGAGAAATGATCCCGAAAGGAGAGGGGTGATCCCTAACTCTTTTGAGCACATCTTTACACACATTTCACGATCCCAGAATCAACAGTACCTAGTGAGGGCATCATATCTTGAAATTTACCAAGAGGAGATCAGAGACTTGCTGTCCAAAGATCAGTCCCGTCGTCTTGAGCTGAGGGAGAGGCCCGACACGGGAGTGTATGTTAAAGACCTTTCATCGTTTGTCACCAAGAGTGTGTGGGAGATTGAGCATGTCATGAACGTGGGCAACCAGAATCGTTCTGTGGGTGCCACTAACATGAATGAGCACAGCTCGAGATCTCATGCCATATTTGTTATCACTGTTGAGTGCAGTGAGTTAGGTGTGGATGGGGAGAACCATATTAGAGTTGGCAAACTGAATCTGGTAGATTTAGCCGGCAGTGAAAGGCAGGCAAAGACTGGTGCTCAGGGGGAGAGGCTTAAAGAAGCCACAAAGATCAACCTGTCACTCTCTGCTCTGGGGAATGTCATATCAGCTCTGGTGGATGGTAGGAGCAGCCACATCCCCTACCGAGATTCAAAGCTCACCCGTCTGCTGCAAGACTCTCTGGGGGGCAACGCCCGCACTGTCATGGTAGCAAACATTGGCCCGGCTTCCTACAATGTCGAGGAGACCTTGACAACGCTGCGCTACTCCAACAGGGCAAAGAACATCAAGAATAAACCACGTATCAATGAGGACCCCAAGGACGCTCTGCTGAGGGAGTTTCAGGAGGAGATTGCCAGGCTCAAGGAGCAGCTGCAGAAGCGATCGGGAAAGAAAAAAAAGAGGAGGCAGAGGAGAAGAGCAGGGGAAGGGAGCGATGGTGAAGATCTGGACGACGGAGAGACGGAGGATGATGAGGAAGATGGAGAAGACAAAGGAGATTACTGGCGGGAACAGCAAGAGAAGCTGGAGAGAGAGAGAAAGGCCATCATGGAGGATCATAGTCTGGTGGCTGAGGACAAGGTTCGACTTCTTAAGGAGAAGGAGAAGAAAATGGAAGACTTGAAGAGGGAGAGGGAGGCCGGGGAGATGCTTGCTGCCAAAGTGAAGGTAAGCAAACTCTGTGTCTAACTGCCATCTTAAGATTTTCCCATAACATTTAATTTCGATGTAACTAATTGATTTGTCTATGCTAAAATGTCACAAGCCAATGCATACAAAAGTCAATAGACAATGTTGTTTCGCAAGTCAATTATAGTAGGGCTGCAACAATTAACTGAAGTAATCGTCAACTATTTTGATAAGTGATTAATAAGTTTTAATGAATAATAAGTATTTTGGTTTTAATAAATACAAGTTCAGTTTCTTTTTTTTTTTTCAGGTTTGTTTGCTCCATATATACAAATAAATAATTAAAACTGAATTATTTTGGCTTGTAGACAAAACAAGACATTTAAGAATATCACAATTTTTAGATTTTGTGAAACATCTGTTGTTTTTCTTCACCCAGGCAATGGAGAGTAAGCTTCTTGTTGGTGGGAAGAACATTGTGGATCACACCAATGAGCAACAGAGAATGCTGGAGTTGAAGAGGCAGGAAATTGCTGAACAGGTAGCCAAACATTTAGTAAATGGACCTCTGCCTTAATGGATTTATTTTCTAAAGCGTCCAAGTCACATTTATCTAAGAGAACTGAGTTCTCTTCCTAGATGCTACCCCCCTCCTGCAGTTGTGATCATATTTGACCCACACAGTCTCTTGCTGTTTTATATGAAGGGCAAACCATTTATATTGTCATTTACACTAACAGCCAATTTAAAGTGACCAGGTAACCTGAATGATGTGAACCCTGGGAGGAAGCCTGAAGGAAACCCAGGCACAGGTGGAAGATGCAAATTTCACACAGAAAGTCCCTGAACAACTGACTCCTTCCTAACCAGAACCTTCTTACTGTGAGGCAACAATTTTAATCAAAGTTCCCACAATTAAAATGTGCGTACTTGTGTTGGTTTGCAGAAACGACGAGAGCGAGAGATGCAGCAGCAGATGGACAGTCGTGATGAGGAGACTCTGGAACTGAAGGAGACCTACAGCTCCTTACAGCAGGAGGTCGACATAAAAACCAAGAAGCTGAAAAAGGTATGGACTGCCCTGCTGTGGCTGGTCTATGCTGTGGCTACTGTAATTAATGAATATGATCAAATGCAAAGCCAGAAATTTCTTTTTATATTTTTGAAGAAATCAGCTGAAAGTCTTGTGTTGCACAGTTTTCTAAGGATTTATGTGTCTAGTAATAAAAGAATTTGCTGTAAAGCAGGTCAAGTACTAATTTAAATCAAGAAATAATACATTCTTGGCTTATGTAGTGTATTTAGATTTTCCAGTACTCCTTAACCAGTGATAAGATGTCACTCATTCCTTTGTCTCTGTACATGTGACACCTACTGCACGTCTGTCCATCCTGGAAGAGGGATCCCTCCTCTGTGGCTCTTCCTGAGGTTTCTCCCATTTTTTCCCTTAAAAGGGTTTTTTTTGTGGAGTTTTTCCTCACTCGATGTGAGGGTCTAAGGATAGAGGGTGTCACATGCTGTACAGACTGTAAAGCCCTTCGAGGCAAATTGTGTTTGTGATGTTGGGCTATATAAATAAAATTGACTTGACTTGACTTTGTCCCTCAGCTGTTTGCCAAGCTGCAGGCAGTGAAGGCAGAAAACCAAGACATCCACGAGGCTCACATCAAAGAACGCCAGGAGCTGGAACAGACCCAGAACGAGCTCACCAGGGAACTTAAACTCAAGTATGGAGTCTGCACAGCGTACTGCACCATCACCAGTGTTATATTTGTAATAAACACAATCTGTCTTAATCAAGGAGGGAGAATATTGAGTAACACAATTCTGATTATTGCTGTTTCTTGATAAATTTAATCCACAGGTCATGGGATATTTTTTTTTGTTTTTGCCTATGTTGTTTGGAAAAGAACAGGCAATGAGAGACTCTATGTGCATCACACTTCACTGACATAATGGTTTTATTGTATTAGGAAGAGAAAAGGTTTTCTATTGCTCACAGATGTGCTCAGCTAGATGCCTCCATATTTATACGTACATAGGGTATGTACGTATAAATATTAAATATTTTGCGTTTATTATTCTCAGCCCTAAGATATGGCTGTAAAATGTTATTTTTCAATTTAAAGCTTGTATGACACATCACATTTTTCAAAAAATAATTATGTAGATATTTTTTCCAAAAGGAACTGAAAGTTCTTAAACATTAATTACCCATTTAAAAATAGATGCAATGTTTTATTTAGCACCGATGGATGTCTGATGCATAAAAAAACAAGGTGATGGCTTTTACATAAACCATTAAGAATGATGCAGCTGCACCACGGGCAGACGAGAGAGCAGCCGACAAGAGTCACAAGACTGAGCTCGTTGTTTGTTTTTCAATGTTCAGTTTTATTCTGTTACATCTGACTGTGTCTGTCTGTCTAATTGTCTGTGACTCATTGCTCGTCTGTTTCTCTTTCAGACATCTGATCATTGAGAACTTCATTCCGTTAGAGGAGAAGAACAAAATAGTCAACAGAGCTTACATTGATGAGGAGGATGAGCACTGGAAAATGAAGCCCATCACACGTCTAGAGGAGTAAGTCATTGATTATTCATATCCATATTGTATGTTATTCATCTAGTTGGAAGCTTTTCATGTGTTTTTTTTTTTTTTTTTTTTTTAAATGAACGGTCTACTTGTGGCTGCAGTGTTTTTCCACTTAGCTTCAGTTTTAGAAACTCCTTAACAGAATACTGCAGTCTCCGCTTCTTTTCATTTATGAACATCCTCCACCAGTGTTTGTTAAGATGATCAAAATTACAGTGAATCATTGGGGATTTTGTGGCTGCTAACAATCAAATTATTCTGTTTGTTTACCTGTGTTGCAGGTAGAACATTATCATTATTTATTATTATAACCTTTTGACTTTTTTTGATTAAGTCTTTAACAACATATCCAAGGTAGATATATAGTAAATAAATACATTTTGGGGCCAAAATGTAAATTCTTGTTGCTGGTCTGAATTTCTCAGTTCTGTAACATGTTCATTAATGACAATGATCTGTTTGTGAACAACTTTTCTGTTGGAATTATTTAGCTTACCCCAATAGAAATCTCAACAGTCTAAAGTCATTTAAGAATTTAAACATAGTTTCCTTTTTGCATAAGGTAGGCAATTCAGTATCATAATGTCATCTTTATTTATATAGCACATTTAGCACTGTAGTTGAGCAAGTGCAACAGGTGCAAAAATACAAGGTAGAGATAGGTAAAAACAAATCAAAAAGCGTACTACAAAATAAATATAGAGATATATAATATAATATAATATAAGATAATATAATATAATAAGAACAAGGCAGAGCAGTAGAAAAGTTAAGTTGTGTAGCTCATTTGGAATTAAACACCAGGAGGGTCTTATATATTTCTAGGGTGCTCTTACATGAGAAAGCAAACCATTCCATAGATTGGGAGAAGGCTCCATCACCTCTGGTTTTATACCTTGTTCAAGTGTAGGGCTGCAAAGATTCATCGAGTAACTCGATTACAAAAAATGATTGAGAAATTTCCTCTGCCTCGAAGCCTCGTTTAATTAAATTTAAAGCTCATGTTTCACACGGATTCTTTGTAGTGTGATACAACGTGCTTACATCACAGACTATGCGTCCCCTACAAAGCGGAAGCAGATGGAAGTGGGCTTTGGGAAACGTGCGTGGACAGCTTAGCTGTACAGGACGGCAGACGCCGGGACCGAAAACAGTGAATACGGTGAAAATTAGCAAGCGCAGCAAAGCGAAAGTAATAGGAGGAATATGATAAAAGTATGTTTTATCAGATTAATCGATGAATCGATGGAATATTTGATAGAATACTTGATTACCAAAATATTCGATAGCTGCAGCCCTATTCTAGTATTATCCCAGAGCATCTGGTTTGCAGATATTAGAAAGTTATCTCTCTCTGATGTTCTGTAATTACACCTTTTGTTGGTATATTTTTTTTAGTTTTCTGGAGCCTTCCCCTTTTTTTTGGTTCGTGCAACACATTTTCCTTCTTGTTTCATTTGATGCATATTGCCTTTCATTTTGGTACCAGCAAATTATATGTTTTCACATGACTTATGTAGGAAAACTGCTTAGTTTTCTCATGATGCTTCGCTGTTTTTGTCTTTGTGTGCGTCTGCCTCAGTGAACATCAGATGATGAGCAGGCCTCTGTCTGCAGTGGGCTACAGGAGGCCCCTCTGTCACCACGCTCACGTGGCCATGATGATGAAGTCGGACATTAGATACAAAGTAAGCTGCACTCTCCCTTCACCACTTCCACTAATGAATGTGTTTACAAGAGGTGTCCAAAAAAACCTAGCTTTTTGATTCATCTGGAGTCGTTCTCTCCAGAACAGTTATGAATCAGTGCAAAAAATAATAATTTCGCTGTCTCAAGTTGATGCCATGGAATTGTCTCCAAGTTAAATACCCCATATGGAATAACATTATACAAAGACAGAAATCTCCTGGTCTCCATGGTACTTTCCTCTGTTTTGTTTTGCTTCCAGCTTTTTCTGCATCATTGTTTTCTAAATAAATAGTTTTACAGTGCGTTCCTGACGTCAAAGATGACTCATCAGTATGAGGAAAAACAAAAGGCAAAGGAGTATCATATCAGTAAAAACTTGTTCAAACCTGATTTTTGGAAAAAGTGACTCACTTTTTGTCAGTTTTATCCACATTTAAAATAAAATAGCTGCATATGACCATTATTTTGGATGTAAATGAGGTAATGGCTACTCACCCACCAGGCTGAAAACATCCTGATCCTCGACATGGACCTGCCAACTCGGACCACTAAAGACTATCAGGAGCCAGTTATCGCCCCAAAGGTGGCAGCAGCTCTGGAGGACGCTCTCAGGGATGAGGATGAGATCCAGGTTGATGCCACAGGCTTCCGTGGCAGTTTGGGACCAACTCCACCCTCCAGTGCCAGCCTCAAGAAACCAAAGTCTGGGTGAGAAAAGCTGTTGCTCTCTACAGCTGTCACAGTCACGTGTCTCTGTCATTTACATGTTACAGAGACTTAAATTTGAAATTATTTGAAAAAAGTTTGCATTGTATCAAATCACAATATACAATATAAGAGAGCATTTGCAGGATTGTTGATTGTTGTGGCAGCTGATCATTATGCTCACTAGATTGGTAAAATATACAGTGTTATGCTGTAAAAGAAACGGCCTGCTTACATATTTACTTACTATTGTTACTAGGGATATGCATCTTCACTGGTCTCATAACTTGATTCAGTAACAATAATCAGGTCAACAAAATCTTCTCTTTACATTAATAGACATTCATACTTAGCTAAGTAGTTGTAACCAAGAATAAGGTGTAGGTGAATGTTTGTCTTTTTATGAATCGCAATAAAAAGAAGTCTGACTGAAGTAAATTACCATTAGGGGAAAATTGTAAATATTGAATGTGAATGACCTCAAAGTGCTATGTACTGTGAGCTATAATTTTTTTTCATTGCACCCTGGTCAGGAGTTAAGGACAGAGGAATGTGTTAAACTTGTTCATATGAGGCAAAGTGTGATTTGTGAACTAAGACTATACAAATAAAAAAATAACAGGCTTACACACAAGAACGAGTAAAGGAGAATACACACATTTGTATTGTAATTTGTTAGAAGCTTTTTAAACACAAAGAGGTTCCTAAAATGTTATTTTCCCTTCCATTTTTGTGGATACAATATTTGACTGGGGAAATGATGATGTCATAGCCCCTCCTCTCTAACTTAACCCTTAACCTCTCTAACTAACCACATCTTTTCCTCTATTTAGTGTATTTCTGTGGCAGCGATACAGCACCACATACAGGCCTGGCATATATAGCAAAGGGTTTTAGGGTTGTTTTGAGGGTTTTGAGTGTTTGAAGAGGTTTTTAAGAAAGGAAAAAAGTAAAAAGATTGTGCAGCGAAATGACACGTGAATAAAGCCTAAAGAGATGACAGCACTGTAGATGGGTGGATCATGCAGTAAATTAAGTTGGTGAGGAAACAAAACGAGAAATGACAGAAAATGTTGAGTACATATCAAAATATGAAGCATTCTAAACCTTTGCTGTCATGTCTTTCATTACTTTAAATCCCTCAGTCGACCAAGAACTGGCAAGAAGTCGAGCACCCCGACGTCCCCCTTCAGCCCCTCCAGTCCAGGGTCTCCCCTGTATCCACAGTCCCGTGGCCTGGTGCACAAGTGACAACTTCTGCCTCAACTATTACCACCACCAACCTCTCCTGTGCACCTTTCCACTTTGGGACTCAACTTTGGGAGAAAGGGTTTGGTTTTTCGTCAAAGTTGTGTTTTGTTTTTAGTCTCTGATCAGACTAGAGTCCTGGATTCTGCAAACGAAATAGAGAGAACTTTAATACTAATGCTGCTTTGTAGGTTTAAACTGTAACCACGCCACTATTAACTGTTGTCACGAGCTTTTCATTTGGAGATTTGAAACCTCAGTAACACCAGGACGGCAACCACGCATGAAGCCTCACTTCACCCTGCACTGCTCTGACCTTTCACTTCATACGGCAGAAAATGCTAACAATGTCTTAAAGTTCACACACACACGGTTTCACAGTGTTTTTAATGTAAAGTTACAGAATGATGGTGACGGACGGCGGTTTCTTCGGTGCACTACTTCTTCCTCTTCTTCATATCTTCCAGATGTGTGTTGGGTGTCGGTGTCCTCTCAGCTGTGCTGCACTGGTCACTGACACACTGTGTATGTCTGTGTGTTGTTATACTGAATGTGTGTGTGTGCGCGCGCATGTGTGTGTGTGCGTGCGCCTGTTGCTCTGTCAGTGTTTTAATATTGAACCTGCGCTGTCTTTTTCTTCCTCTGATAAATGTGGGGTTTTTGTGTGTGTCTTAAAGGAACAGTTCAACATTTTGCTAGACAACCTTACTTTGTTGTGAAGTCAGGTGAGATAATCAGTTCCACTCCGGTGTCTGTGGAGGCCAGAGAAAATCAGCTTGACTTCACTGGTGATCATGATTAAAGCAATACTGAGTTTGGATTTGAATCGTAGGCATGAACAATTGTCTATGTCTTTGGAAGGAGGAGAGAGAGTCAAAGGTGCAAAAGGTTGGTGCCAACTAGTGGTTGGAGGTTTAAATACAACACAGAAGCATCAGAAAACGGCTGTCAATAATGTTTTTATATTGATACAGTGCTTCACAGAAACAATACAGTGTCACACCATGAAATATTATTACTGCTATTGACAATGGAAAAGGTGTCAAACTTTTCTTAGTCAGCTGACCAATATTTTAAAAAAAAACTGCATGTATCTGCTAATTCTGGTGTAAATGAGGTATTTGTGTTCAGGCATTACTGTAAAGTAATCTTGGTATTTGCAAAGATGTTGGACTGTTCCTTTAGCTGTGCATGATCGTAAACGTGCAGGGTGGACAGCAGAACACATTCCTCTGTCGTACGTTACTGTAATCAATAGATGCTGTTCTTCCTGGGGCACATGAGACGGAGGTGGGGAACGAGGGGAGAGGGCAGCATTTCGTCATGCTAACAGTCGGTATGAAACATCCCGGGCTGATTGACAGCGCTGTGGGCCACACACAAACACACACACACGCTTACACACTTACATCACAGCTCCACGTCCACTGATCTTGTGACTCAGATTCATCAGGGTTCCACGGTGCCTTAGCCTGTGCCCTTAACTTCTGCTTCTACATCTAAAGTATATCAGTGCCCGCCTTAACAGATCAGAGTGAGTTTCGACGTCTTGCCTATTTTTCACACGTGAAGCGCGGAGTTCCCAGCAAAAATGGACTGAGAAAAGATCTGACGATAATGATAGTGATGTTCTGCTAACGTGATTACATGGAACTGACACCTTTTTAACAGTAGTTTTAGTGTCTTGGCTGAATCTGAATACATGAAAAAACAAATATATTATCTTTTAAACTATTTTAGCAGCTGTGAAGATTCTTTCTCTCGCTCTTCCTGTCTGAGTAAACAAAAATTATGATTTGTTTCTGTCTGAGATCAATCAGAGAGTAAAGTCATAATCATATTTGTGGTGTAGGGAGTCGCTGCCAGTGGGAACATGCGCACATAAGCGAGATGCAGCGCAGCAGCGGCACACACTAAGCATCCAGTGTAAATCAGTCATAAAGAGGCACACACACGTCTCGGCCGGTATTCTATTCATTATTCTTTTCTTTTCCTTCATCTAACATCATGGATTTTGACCAGGGCTACACGATATTGGAAAAAAAAAACTGGCATTTTGCTTTTTAGTCTCTGATTCAGCCGCGATACATATTGTGATCTTTAAAGATAAAGTCAATTTCAGCAGATGTCGTCTCTTTTGATGGACCTACTCACTTTATAGTGATTGTGATGTTAGTGAAGAAGTGTGTCATCTGTACAATAATATCCATAGAATAAAATAAGTTAACTAAATACATTTTATCATAGGAATTTATGGTGAACCCTGTGTATAATTTCTTTAATAAGTTCTCTGCTTTTTTGTTAAATATGGTTTCTTTGCTCCATATAGCAAAGAAATAATTAAAACTAAATAATTTTGGTTTGCAGACAAAACAGGTTTTAGAGGCACTATTCATTATTTTATGGAACAAACAATCAATTAATCAAGAAACTAATTGACAGATGAATCAATCATGAAATAGTTGCAGCCATGATTTTTCAGTGACGCTGATGAAACCATGTATTGTGCAGCACTAATTTTTACAGCCTGGTCCTGATGTTTCTCTCAGTGAAGTGATGCACAGGTTAGATGGAGAGGCAGAGCGTGTGGGCACAGCCGCCAGGTTTCTGGCTTCGGGTCACAGGAAAAGACATGCGCTGTGTTTTTTAGCCCTTTTTTTTTGTCTTATTTTGTGTGATTCTGTCAGCAGAAACCCACCTGAGCTGAGCTCTTCACTGTACTGTAGTGGACCCGCACATGCCTCAGTTTAAACACTACAGACTTGAACTGATCTGATCACAAAAACCATTCCATTTGCCCACAGTCGAAAATAAAGTAATATGCAGTGTTAACGTCTGTCTGTCTGCTGATCTCTGTTCCCCACGCTCTTTAACTGTGAGGTGAGGGCTGTGTCGCCCACTCGCTGCCAGTGAGCAGGGTCTTACAGCCCACTGTGACTTAAGTACAGGCCTGGGTCAAACAGCAAACCAAATCCTCTCAAATACTTGACGGGCACAGTCGCCGTGGGCCGCTAAACGCTTCATGTCCCAATTCTCCGAAAAGAAACAATTGCCTTAAGTGTAAAATTTGGCTTTTAAAGTCTTTTAATAATGGCTCTAAAATTACACAAAGATTTTATCTTGGTAAGAAACAGTTTTCTTTGATGTAAATGGGCAGAGCCTTCTGTCTGTACACTGCCTTCATTTTTTTTAAATATACACCTTCAGAAGAAACTAAAAGCTTCAGGTTACAGAGGAAACAGACGAGTGAGTGTTACTAATGTTCCGAGAAATATGACAAATTACAAAAACAATTGCTTCAAAATGTCACCAAAATGCATTATAATAAATACATTTCACAGTGTTTGTGGCTGAGCTTGGAGCAGAAGGCTGATGTGAAGTATGGCTGTTATCGCTTAGGGGAGTGAGACAATGAGAAAAGAGCATGTCAGGATTATCTTGATGGAAAAACCATTGGAAAATTATTGGAAAATATTATTCCAATAAATATTTAAAAAAAAATGCTTTAAACTTCTGAAATGGTGTTAAAACACAAGAGTCAAATAGTTTGTTTTTAGCACCACAATTTCCTATATTCTTAATGAACATTTTAAAGTAAACAATAGTAAATAAGGCCATAATAAATTGCGAGGTCCTGAAATGACTGTACAGATGCAGGCTCCCTCTTGTGGTGCTAGACTCACATGAATTATACATTTTTTTTTTTAAATTTGCGATGTGCGATAAAATCTCATATCAAGTCGTCCCTAATGAAGCCCTGTTGTCTACTAAAAGTGAAAGTATATAATGCTAAAGGCTCCTGCTGTTTGGCCCATGCCTACACATATGTGTCCTCGGTCATTTTTGCAGCTGTAAAAAAAAAAAAAAAAAATATATTGAAAAAGTCTAACTTATTATACTCTTTCATTTTTTTATAAACAGATGTAGATAAAACAATTTATTCTTCCCCCCCCTCTTTAATATAGATTATTATTTTTTTTTGAGCTTTGTAATTTAATGTTAAATTTTATTTTTGCCTAATAAATGTTTTGTCTGCTTTTGTATACAGCAAGGTACGAGCTCTGTGTGTGTGAGTGTGTGAGAGAGAAACGCTTACCGAGTTCACAGATGAGAGTCGACTGCAGCTTCATGTCACAGCTGAGTATTTACACATCAACTGTATGTTTAAGTTTGTAAGCATTTTAGACTAAAGCCTGATTGTCATAAATCCCGACGCATCATGTCAGCACGCTTTGAATAATACACGTGGTTGTTGTTTTTTTGGTCACTTGTAGGAATTTGGTAAATGTGAATGTCTTAATTTAATTGAATTTGCATCTGTATCCCATAGTGACATCACTGGATCAAAACTTCTTATGTAAGACTCTGATGCTGGTGTTGATTTTCGAGCCAAATGTCGGTTGCTGGTTGCACTTGTGTCCGTGTCTGTCCGAGTCTTTCACATGTTTAGTTTATTTTCATTATTAAAGACAATTTAACGAGAAAAAGATGGTGGAATGTTGTTTGTCTGTGAGTCCTTTTCCTCAAAAGACTAAACCACGACCTCTACATCAGAAATAGAAAAAAGAGAAACTGATGCAGATTAGGAAAAGCAAGTCAATAAATGCAATCTGCTTTTGTTCTCTCAGATTTTGCTGGTTTGACTTTCTCTCCCACTATTGGCAGTTGAGGTTTTTGGAGCACAGTTGGATTTGTTGGCCACTTGATTAGTTGGAGCTGCTTTAAAGTAGTTTTTGTTGTTGCCGTCGTGTTTTTTTTTTTTTTTGATGATACATTTCACACACTGGGCAAAGCCATCAGCAATATGCCTTGCCCAAGGACAGGTCAGCATGTAGATTAGTGGAACTGGGACTTGAACTCACAAGCTTCAAGTACCACTGAACTACAGTCATTTCCAGGTTTAGTGCATTGTTCATTCATAGTTGGTCTTCATACCCTGGTTTGTTACTAGTAATTGTTAAGTTACTAGTGTCTTTCTAACATTTTGAACCAGTCTGGTCATTCTCCCCTGACAACATCGTCAAGGCATGTTCTCCCAGAGAACTGCTGCTCACCGGATATTTTTCTCTTTTCAGACTGTCATTCTTTCTAGACGAAGATGTTGGTGTGTGAAAATCCTAGTAGATCGGCATTAATAGTCACATAATCCACCTTTCTTCCTCATTTTGATGCCCGTGCGACTAAATGCATTGAGATATTTGTGGTAATAAGCAGTTCAACTTGTGTTCCAACAAGTTTATTGGGGTAAAGGTCTTGGGTAAGTGTGTATTGTTGGCCCAGATGCAAATCACCACAGTTTAGTATTGAAATTATACATGCTGTGATTAAAAACTGGCGTATCTACTGCCTCTCTCTGGTCAAACACAAATATTGCTATTGGCCATTGGCTATTTTAGTCTACGCTTGTGTTACTCTTGTCTAAGTGCGACAATTTGTCCCAGACTCCTCCCCCTTTTACAAACGTGAAAGTTGTCACTTCCACTACCAGGCCGCACCCCACTCTGCGCCCGATGTCACTACCTCATAAAATCAGGATGGCGTCACTGATCTCGACCAGTATGTTCACGTCTCTCTTTTGTTATGGACTTTATTAACAGCAGTCAATAACACAGCTCTTTTTAAAAACAAGCCATTTGCATCAAAACGTCATTGGTTAGTGCAAATAAAATAAAATAAAAAAAAATCATGATCATTTACATTCAGCGAAGAAATACAAGTGCACGACAACCAAACAAATGTGAACGGTTTGATTAAAGGAATGAATGGGCCACGTACTGTACTCTGTAAAGGCTGATCCAGGACTCACTGTTAAATGTACATCACCTATATAATCTGCATGTTTTCCCACCTGTTACGATGTATCTGATGAGCTGTGTTCACTAACAAAAGGGGGAGCAAAGGACACTTTCTCTATTTAACACTGATACAAACTTTTAATAGGGAAGAAATGTGATGGGAGGAAAAAAAAACCTAACATATGAGCGTCCATATGTTGTTTTCAGTTTGGTGCTGCTGATCCGTCGTGTCCTCCAGGACCTTCAGTCCACACAGATTCTGTTTGGCACAGAAATTTGGTACGGAAAAGTAAACGAAATAATGCCCCATCCAACTAGAAACTACAAGAAGAAGATAAAAAATATTCTAAGATCCTCTTTAAGATATTCTTTTCATGATTCACAAAACAATTTCATATGTACGCGTCACTTCAAGTCTGAGAAAATTCAAAAATCAAGATATTACTAAACAAAACTTGCACACGGTCAGTCATCACAAATAGTTATGTGGTTTTTAATCATGCTGGTTTAATTACTGTACGTCACGTCGAGTGGAATAATATAAGTGCGTTTTATATTTTCTGGTCGTTCTATTCTGTACAAGAGAGATGATGATGATGTGATGGAGAGAAACAGTGGGAGACAAGACAATGAAACGTGTGCATAGAAAAAAGGGAAAAGCTTAAAGCATTTTGTTTTGTCTCCTGCTTTTTAAAAAAAAAAAAAAAAAAAAAAACAGCTCGTCTGAACTTACACATAGAGGTAAATCTGTCTCATCAGATTCTAAATGTTTTAAAAGCCTTTGAAATTTTAACACTGAATTCATTTTTTGTTGAATTGAAATTTTGTATTTGAACCATTTCAGTGTTTTTAAAATTAAGAATTTAAGGTCTGCGTGGCAGACATTTGCAGTCCACACTCACGTTCTTGTCACATGACGGCGGTGCCGGTCATCTCTCTCTTTGCAGCTCGTTGTCTGTGTTAAGTGTAGTATTTACACACTATATACGTAGCGTTTTACTGACTGCATCTGATTTTTACTTTCTTCGATAGCTGATCCAGTGATTTTAGCCAGGATTGGACCCTTATCGATACCAAGTATCGTACTGGCTCATCCCCTGAAGAGGCAGAGGAAAAAGGAGGGACAGAGAATGGATGACTGAGAGGATGAAGGGAAACAGAGAGAGAGAGAGAGCCATGTTCGGGCTTGAGCGTCACTAAGGTAGGTGTCATGTGGTCCTGCCTCGTTGAGGAGGCAGTGGAGGAGGCAGCTGCTGCTCAGGCTCCACAGCTAAAAGGTTCATTTCTCTCTGTAGAACAGCAGGTACATCTTCAGAGGCTCGGGCAGCGGCAGAGCGAGTATCCTCTCCCTCAGGACGTTCACAGCCGGCTGGGGTCGCAGCAGCTCCCCGGTCTCCTTCTCCTCCTCTTCTTCCTGCTCCTCCTCCTCCTCCTCCTCGTCCACCTCCTCCACCTCCTCTTCCATGACCACTCCCCTCGTCACCCTCCCGCTCCCTCTCATGTGCTGCCTGGCCTCCCTCTCCTCCGCCTCCTCCTCGTCCACTGCTCTGCCGCCCTGGTTGTTGTTGCTGTCCAGCGACGCCACCACCTGGATGTTGCAGTGGCGCCTGTGGACGCGTCGGCGCTTGAAGCGAGGGCCGTACTTATGGAGGCCGGCCACTGACAGACCCCTGCCCACGCTGAAGGAGGAGCCCCTGCCGCGCGACTGGCCGCCGTCGCCGCCGCCGCCGTCTGTGGTCACTCTGAGGGTGTGACGGATGCAGATGCGAGCCAGTTCCTGTAACGTCCGCACCTCGTACCTGGCTGCAAAAGTGAAAAACCAAAGAGAACAGAAAAACAAAATGGCAGTAAATAATCTGCTGCAAAAAACATGTTATCAATGATGAATTGCATGGTTGTCCATACTTTTGTCTGCTCTAAATGTACCTGCAGGGAAATGTTTTTGTGTTTTAAAATGCAAATCTAAATGGACAAATATTCTTGTTATATGCAAATATGTTCTGGTTTTTCACCACAGGGAAAAAAAATCAATTGATACGTGTATGTGTTAATTACGTGTTAAACAAATTTGTGACATTCAATAATTAGAGTCACCTTTTCTCTCACTCCATCTTAATCTAGTTTCACTCTTCCAGTGTCGAAGCATAATTGAGGAAGAGGATGAGGGGAGAGCAAATTATCTTGTGAAAAGTCTGTAGCTGACTTTGCTCAGCCTATTTACACCACTGTACTTGTTACTTTGAGAGCTCAGTATTTTCACAGGTAGTTATTGGTATGAAAGTTTGAGAACCAGCTAATTTTTGTGAACCAGCAATTTAGAGTGTCCAATTGGCCTAATCCCCAAATCTGCATATTTCTACGAATATGTCTTTATTGTCATTATCACAGGTATGAAAGTGCTCTCCAGTCAGTGCAATATTAAAAATATTAGCCAGTGGCCTGAGCCCAATGCACACAGACATCACACCCACCATTCAAATATCATACATACAAACAGTTCCGAATACGCACAGCCTCATACACACAGTTCAAACATCATACAACAGTTCACTGTAAAAATGAATTGCATTAGGAGCATTAAGACAGGTTATTACAGTTGGGTAAAAGCTGTGCTTAAACCTATTTGTTGTTACTCTGATTGCTCTGTACCACTTGCCTGAAGGCATCAGTTCAAACTAGCCAGGGTGCAAGCAGGTGCCCATGCCCTCATTCCAACCGGGTTGCGAACCCGGGACCTCTTGCTTCAAGGGCAAGAGTGCTAACCACTACACCAACCATGCAATAAGTATAATGAAAACGATGCAACTAGTATAGTAAAAAAAACAAAACTCAAGTTTTCAACACCTGATAAACATGAGACAGCACCACATTAATGCTATGACATTTAATAAAGATACTGCAACCTGCTGCTGCCTCCCAACTGCGACGCTAACCTAAATATAACATTTGTTACGAATAATGGTGCAGCTCCCATCTCTACATGCTGTTGTTATGTTTAATAATCCCAGACACTAACTTGAATCTTATAGCAAGAATATTTGTCCATTTCCATTGAATATGAATATTAAAATACTAAAAAGTTTGCTTGTAAGGTACATTTTGTACAGTATTTTTAATAAAAGTAATGTATTAACAATAAACTAATGAAACAAACTAAAAAAATGAAGTTGGCTTGGAAAGTTTCAGAAAACAAAAGTATAATTTTTGAATTTTGGCTTTTAAATAAAGCTTGGGATGAGACTTACGCAGTGGGACAGTCTTGGGTTTTCCATTAGTGCTGTGTTTGGGCAGAACCAGAGGAGCGAAGGACACCGAGATGATCTTCTTGGTCTCCCAGCTGCTCATGCCTGTTCGAGTGATCTTGGTCAACTGCACAGAACACAACAGGAAGAGGACGAAACCGTTATTTCTATTGTGTGTGCCAATGTGTCAAAATTGTCATTCTGATGATTACTTCCATTATAGATTAATCATTTGGTTGTGGGGATGTTTTCAGTTTAAATTCCAAGTGAAATTCCCAACATTCACAGATAAACTTGGGCTCTTGCCTTCAAAACTGTCAACTAACTCTTCATATTCAAATAGGAGATAATTTAAGTCACTTACTCAAGCAGTATCCTAAATATTGACTTTAATTTGAGGTACTTTTCCAGAGTGGTTTTCCAGTATTTAAAACAAAACTGTGAGTATTGTCCAAACCATAAAATTAAAAATGTCCTCAAACACAAAATATTCAGAAGCCAAAATCACAGAAAATGATAATTTTAAAAACACTCAAAACAAATTAATCTAATAGAAATTTTAGATTTATGATTAATATCAGTTGATTACTAATCATTCATTGTTACCGCTCTCTGTATATTATAATATCTACACTATACTGTCAGTGTTACGATGTGGAAAAGCCCACATGAGTTGATTCTACAGCAACACTTGTCTTTCATTGTCCACGACAGTTTGAACCATGGAACCATAACAGCCTTTTTTTAAAAATTAGGTTTATACATTTGCCTACAAAACCGACTTTCATCACAGCAAATAATTTTACAACTGAAAAAAAAAAAAAAAATTTACATGTAGTTTACAATGTTTGTATCTGTTAGCGCAGTTGCCTTCACATGTAAGTTTTCAAGTTCTAGAAGATGCCAATAAGAAGGAAGAAGAGTCTGTGGAGTTTGTGTTGGTAAATGTTGGTAAACCTTGTTTTGCTTGCTCGACGCTTGTAAAGTTCTGACAGCACGTTAACTCGGAGTAACAGGTGCACAATGCAGTTCAGCAGCGCATAATGCTGCTTTATTCAAAGTGAATAAAAAGAATTTCACTTAATGAAGGCATTAGTGCAATGCTGTGTATGGTTATGTTACAAACCATTAGTTTAGATTGAAACCTGAGTTACCAACCTTATCCTCCAGAGGCATCACCAGGATGCCTCCCAACTTGAGCAGATTCTTCATGTAGTCCTTGTGCTCCTTCTGCACGCCGGCGCCACAGTACACCCGGTCATACTGACGGCTCTCTGGAGGAATCTCCAGGCAGTTGCCCATGACGAAGGACGGCTCACAGAACTCGAATCTGAAGAGAGACGCACGATCAACACAGGAGGAAAAAGGACAAACGCAAACCAGATCTGGAGACGTACTTGTCGAAGCTGTCGCTGGTTTTGATGAAGGAGTCGAGCTTTTGGTAGGCGTAATCGATCACATCTGCGTGAAGCTCGATGCCGTGATTCACCCCAGATGGCCCTGTGAACAGACCACGGTCTAGTTCTAAATGAAGTGCATTGTGCATAAACAGAGACACGGTCGTCATGTTGTGTCCTGTACTTTTTCTACAGATGTGTAACACAAGAGCCAAGTCATACGTTCTAACTTAACATTTCGTCATCCACCTGTTTTTGTGCTGGTCCAAGTAGACCCTATAGACAAAGGTTGTGAATCTTCCAGAATCTTAATTGTAGGTTATTTATTTAATCAAATTTATAATTCACATTTATAATTCGATTAAAAATCAATTTGATTCAAAATTGATTTGCTAATTTGAGAGTCTACTCTGCTGTTGTGTGCCAAGAAAAGTTTCGTTGTCACCAAATCAGAATAAAGTGCAAGATTAGTTTGCTTTTATATATGGAAAAAGGTCATGTAAACACGAGCAAATCCAGGACTTTTTTTGTTTATTGAATTTTGCACCACAATATTTACATGCATCTTTTTATTTTAACACTTCTGCAGATGACTCAACGGCACGTGCTCCCCAAAAAACAAAAGTCCATTTATTGGCGTGCCTATTTTGGTGCAAAGAAACAACGAAGAAGACAGTAACCATGGAAAGGTTTGCTTGAGGTTATGTGAAAAGGTTCGTTGGTACTCACACTTGTACAAATCATTCAATTCCAAAACCAAAATGCAAAGTGCAATTTTATTATTTTTTTCCAATAAACACTATTTCAAGACATTTCAAAGTGCTAGGAACTCAGATTTACACTCTGATTTAAAAAAAAAGCCACTTCTCAATCACAGATGATATTCAAAATGCTGCAACCATACATTTGTATACTCTAAACTCTTGTGTCAAACAAAGTTGGCAGAGATAAAACACAGAGTGCTGAACATACCCAGAATGAGGCCGACCATGGTGCTGAGGTAGCCTGTCCCGCTGCCGAGGTTGAGGAACGAGAGGCCAGGATGGAGATCCAGAGCCTCCATTACCTCAGAGTAGATGCACGGAGCAGACAGGTGGATGTTCCCATGTCGCCAAGCCAAGTCCTACCAGGCACAGCAGAGAAAGCTGCTTTTTTACCCTAAACACTCATAGCAAGGGTGTTATTTAAAAAAGGTCCAATGTGCAATAATTAAGGGTCTAACTTTACTGCAGTACCAAACCTCAATGCAAAATGTTGCCTACTGGACCTTTAAAATTACCACATTTAACAACTGAATAATACAAAATTGGTATTTTAACCCAAACCCCTGAACCATGTGTGCTGCGAGTCTCTTTGGATGCTGTTTGTGTCTTTACTCCACTCACCTTATAGGCATTATCTCTGTATTCATCCAGGTAATAGTCGGCCCGGTCGATGGCTCGGAAAGCTCGCTCCACCAGGTCTGAGCGGATGTAATAAGCCTGCTTCAGGTTGTCAATCAAATCATCGTTGTCCTCACCAGTACTCACAGCTCCACCCATCCTGACTTAAAACTAAGACAGAAGACATAAACAAGGACAGTCTGAAAACCATTCTGTCACTGTGATTTGCTCCTCCAGATTGGAACCAGCATTTCTGGAGTAAAACAATTGGAAAACAGAACCCAGAGTGAAACATCTGTAAACTCCACACTTGGCATTTTCATGTATACAACCACTTTGCAACTTTGGGAAAATGATAATGTCATAGCCCCACCTCTCTAACCATTAATCTTTTTCTTGTGTTTGGAGTTTGTACACAGCACACAAGCTTTATGCTCCACATCTTCCCTGTTTTTTGGTGTACGCTTTTCTATAGCAGCGTTACAGCGCCACATACAAACTACAGCATTTAGAGTCATTTTGGTGGGTTTTGTGTGTGTGAAGACATCTCTTTTGATGATGCCGTGTTCACAGAAAATGTTTTAGGAACAAAAAAGAACAACATTTTGTAGGAAAAGTTCTGTTTCTGTGTGAATAAGGCCTAGGTCAGAAGGGTGGACGACCTGGACAGATATCCAGCCTTCAGAGTCTAAATACGCGGAGTTTCTACCAGTTATTCAGAACTGAAAAACACTAGCACCTGAAGACACACGCCAAGAGATGTAAGTGTTTGCTGTAAAACGTCCACACTTCTCCTTTAAGTGTCATGCTCATAAAGAAATAACTACATGAGTCAGTCCTCTAGTGGGTAAACTGGTTCGACAGATCAAGGTACACAAACAATACAGACACCAAATGTTTCCACCGATACTTCAGAGGCCAAGATGAGGCTTTTAGCAGCAGAGTGTGACTGAGGCGTGTTAAAATCAACACCAGTGTGGACAAATGCTGCCCACAGTCATCAGGTTGTAAAACAACAACAGCAGCGGCAGCAGCAGTAGAAGAAGCATTCAAATGTCTGCACCTCCTGCCTGTGAGGAAACTTGATGAGGAGGAGGAAATGTGTCATTTTCAGCACAAACCCCCTGCTGCTTCTTCACCGTAACATCAGCCCAAATCTTTAAATCACTTTAAAGTGACTTTGGGGACAAATTTATTCTGCTTTGTCCCACTAAAGACTTTAACAAAGCAATAAAAGTCAATCCATTTAACATCGACACTATGATTCAACGAATTCTATTTTCTCTGACACCACATAAGGAAAAGAAAATCACTCTGTATTCATGGTGTCAGCTTTTTCAGCTCAGTACAACCAGGTCTAAAGGATTATTTTTCATAATTGACTAATTTAACAATTTTTTTCCCCCACATAGTTAATTTAGTTTTTTTGTAAAATGTCAGACAACTGTGGAAAAAAAGTCGAACTGACATTTCCAAATCAGAGATATTCAGTTTACCGCTATAGCAGGAGGAAGAAACCAGGAAATGCTCAGAATTAAGAAGCAGAAATCACAACAACAAAAACACTCAAAACCACATATTCAAACGTTGGGGATTAATTTAGTTTTTGATTAATAATTCATTAAATGCTGCAGCCCTGAAGGAAATGATATTCATGTTAAATCCTGCCAAAAACCAAAGAAATAGCATCATAACACTCATCATCATAATTTTATTAATCCATCCGTCCAACTGAATAAAATATCATTAGAGTATTGTTAATGTTTGTCTTAAAATGTAGGACAACTCAACACTCAAACAGAAACTACACATATACCCGTCTTAACCAGCATGTTATACACTCAAAGCCATTTTATTAGGAACACGTTTGTTAATAAGGCAAATATCTAATCAGCCAGTACGTTTAGACGTGTGGACATGGTCAAGACGAGCTGCTGATAATCAATACAATGATAATCAGAATGAGGAAAAAGGGTGATTTAATTGATTGTGAATGTGGCCAGACAGGCTGGATTGAGTATTTCAGAAACTGCTTACCGAATGAGGTTTTCACACACAATCTCTGCAGTTCACAGAAAATGGTCTAAAGTAGAAAACAACAGTTCTATGGGAGAAAATGTTTTGTTGATGCCAAAGGTCAGAGGAGAATGACCTTAAATAAAGTGAAATGTAACTTGTTAGAACCAAGCCGATGAGCTACAGCAGCAGAAGACCACATGTTCCTATCCTGTCACTTTAACAGGCGTCCTGTTCTATTGAGTTGAAAGTTTTCAACATCAATAGCTGGACTTCCATACTGCAATTTAATATTCAATGGTTTTATTTCTCAAATTTTTGAATATTCTAAACTCCAGTGCATGAGTGAAAGTAAATGCAGGGTTCACAGTGTGTTGAGCTAATGGGATCTGCTATGAAGATGCATTCAAGAAACCTCTTTAATTACTTTATCACTTCTGCAAACATGCATGATGTCACAAACTAAAATTGCTTGCTGCTGCTGCCACCTTGTGTTAATAGATGCTCCACAAATTTCAATATTCTTAATGCATTACAAACAGTGTCAGTGACTGACTTTTTATAATCAAGCAAATAATCATGTATTCAGTTAATTTTACCGATTTCTAATTTCTACTTTCAAGAAATCTGTTATAACAACAAAAAAAATTACAACGCAAGGCTTATTTTTTTTAACAGCCAATCACAAGCATCAAATGACAACACATTTACAATATTAGGTGATGCAAAGGAAGTTCAAGCAGTAGCACAAAAGTAATGAAGTTTGATACTCAAGCCTTTGGCCTGTGTACCTAATAAACTGGCCACAAAGATAGAATCCTTATCTAACAATATTTTATTTTTGTGCAAAGTACATTCAGTTATCCTTGTGTATGAAATGTGCTGTACAAATTAAGCTACCATGCTACATAAATGTAAACAATCAATAATACCATTAGGACTGCAATTATTTACTGATTGCAAAATTAACTGTCAACTATTTGATAATCAATAATCTGGTTTGTGTGTTTGTGTAATTTTTCAGCGTCTTAAATCTGAATATTTTCTGCTTTGTTTGCACCAAATAACCACAGTTTTGGTTTGTGAACAAAACAAGACATTTGACAAAAATTAACCTAAATTCAAGTTTTGGGAAACAACAATTAGCATTTTTCAACATTTTCTGATGCAGCCCAAGGTAAATAAAAAAAAGCCCAACTCTGTAATTAGCATACAAACTCTGAAAACTATGTTAATCAGCAATTATTTTTATCATCAATTCATCTGTCGATTATTTTCTCGATTAATCGAGTGCTAGTATGGTCCATAAAATGTAAGAAAATGTCGGTCAGTGTTTGTAAATGGAAATGATGATGATATTCTCAAATGTCTTGTTTTGTCCACAAACCAAAATTAAGCAGCTTTAATATTGTCTTTGTTATATGAATCAAAGGGAAAAAAGAAAATATTTACATTTAAGAAGCTGAAAAGAGCACTCAAACCGATGAATCGATTATCAAAATAGTTAACTAATACTTGTTGCTGTCCTCATCAGCACTGACCCCATTTATTTAATTAATTAATTATATTTACTAAAATCTCATTGTAAATTAGCACAAACTACCCTAAGGCAGCACTGTAACACTCTGAGAGACAGTAGGTGGTTTAATAGGGTAAACACACACACACACACAGGTTTCCATGACTTCAGAGGACAGATTTACTCTGACCTTAACTTAATCACTAATGCCCTGACCTTAATCTAACCCAAACCTCAGCCAAAATATAAAACATGTTATTTTGGTACGTTTTTGTTTATTAATAGATTAATTGTGCATCATAAATATGTTTATCCTGTGGACTGTTTATCGTTCCATATCAAAACAAACACTTTTATTGTGGAATTATATGAAATATCCTCATAAATATTGTTATTTCAATGTCTTTTTCTCAAAAACGTTGACATTTTTTCACTTGACTGACCGCCTACTTACCAAACTAGACACTCAGTGACCTCCAGGTCTTAAAATGTACTAGGTTACATTATGGGGATTTGATTTTTGTCCCCATAATGTGACTGAGTATAAAGATTAAGGTCCCCCACAACATGAGGAATAACAGGTACACACACACAAACTGGTTTCCACGACGTCAGGAGTAAACTGCATCGATTCTAGTTTTCCACAGTTAGTTTAGAATAGTTCAGGTTATTCATTAGGAGTTAAGAATTTACATAAGATTTGTTTCACAGAGGACTTCACTCCCAGAATCGAGCCTGAAAACCCTACCTGTTTGCCACGACGCAGAAATCAAATCATCATATCTGCTGCATTTTCAGCTTAACTGCAACCTTTAGGCTCTTTTAATCTCTTTCCTACCCTCTTACTTTTACCTCACTACTTAAACAATTTTAAATCTGTAATGCTGCTGCTGTATTTCTCTCTATCTTCTTTATTATAAAGCACTTTGAAATGCCTTCATGTGGAAATGTGCTATATAAATAAACTTTCCTTGCCTTCAGAGGGTGTTCCTTCATCTCGGAAATTCCGACTCTTTTACTACAACTGGAACGCACCACACATGCATAACCCCCCCCAAAAAAAGCCCTTTAAAGTTGTGAGGACCGGCCCCATGTGTCCTCACAAACACACTGGTTTCCATGACTTCAGAGGACATTGCACTGATTGACAGTCATTTCCTGGAGACTTAATCTAAACTAAAAAATAATTACTAGTGCCCTAACCCTAACCTTAACCTCAGCCTAACTTTAAGACATGTCTTCACCATAAAATTTAGTAATTTACGTTACTGGGACTTGATTTTTGTCCCCGTAAGTAAGACTATTTTGATCCCCACAACATAAGGAATACCAGGTACACACACACACACACACACACACTTACTTCCTGCTAACGGAGCTTTAGCAGCTTCGCAGTTCATTTGCTAACACGGACTGTTATTATTATTATAGTGCGGGTTCACACACACACACGTTCACATCCACAGTCACGCACCGTGCCGTGCCGTGCTGCGGTGCTCGTCTATGTGCGACACTCGGATGTTTCCCAATTCAAACGCGAGCACTGAAAAAAAAGGCAAAAGAAAAAAGAAAAACCGAGCAATTCACGTCGAGTCAACGTTTTCCGACAGACACAGGGTCCACAGTCCACGCGCAGAGCTGTGTCACGCAGCGGGGGAAGGTCAACGAGAGCAGCGGTGCGGACGGTGTCGTGGGAGAAAAGAGGAGAAATGGAGACAGACACACGGCGGAGTTTGGTCGCGGTGACAAAAAAAAAACAAAAGACAAACACAGAAACCTGACGCAGATGAACGTGAGGACCGCTGCTGCTTTACCTGAGCTTCTCCGAGTTTTCCCGAGTTTCGCCGAGCTCCTCCGAGCTTCTTCAGCCTTTGGTTTTTGGGAGCAGCACAGAAGAGGAGACACACACACATACACGCACAGAGAGAGAGACGGAGAATCAGCCACAAACACAACTGCTGGATGTAAACATTCAGCCAGCTGACGCTCTGACGTCACGCGTAACGTACTGACGTACGTCACGTGCCGGCGCAGGATGACCTACATTTGGAATGAGACCTACAGACACGTTATATCTAGAATAAGTGCAAGATTATACATAAGAACGAGGCGTTATTTTATTTTATTTTTTAGTTAGTTATTCAGCTTTTGAATAAGCAAGGACTTTTATATAGATAATCAGAATTTCTTGCAAAATAAAAAAGTATCAATGAGCCCGAAAGAACTTTTCATTGTCTTTGATGATATTTGCATCTTCAGCTCCTGATCTCAGTCTCCTTTGGAGCAAACCAGTTTTATTATATTATTATTATTATTATTATTATTATTATTATTATTATACCTTTATTTAACCAGGATAAAACGAATTGAGATTAAGGATGTCTTTTACAAGAGTGTCCTGCAGCAGTACAATGTACAAGTCACAGACATTAAAGCAGCACCATAATCATCACACACTTTTCTAAAATTAGGTCTTTGTTCCAGGCTGATATGATTTCTGCCCCGTTAGTCATTTATATATATATATATTTTTATTAGGTTTGTTAATAGAGACTGGGTTTAAGTCTTTTAAGGTTTAAGTAGTTTTTAACAAATAAAATTAAACAAGTCTCTTTTAAGGGTTTTACCCCTCAAATGCTCTTTTGCATAAGTTCAAGTGCAATGTTGATGTGAAATGCTGTTTTTTGTGATTTGCACCCTAAAAGTTTCTCAAAATTCAGTTTTTTGTTTTTTTGCCAACAAAATGTTTGTACAATGTTTAATTTATTTATTTGAGCTTTTCTTTAATAATCTGGTGTTCATTATTTTTCTGTCCCACTACTTTGTTTTGAATGTATGCTTATAGGAGATCTAAGTGCATGTCATTGTGTTGATTGTTTTATATAAAGTTTCATTTAATTAAAAAGTAAATGCATTTGGAATGAGAAGCACATGGCATAATCCCAGCAACATATGAAGACACTGGAGAGATTTAATTTGGATATTCCTGTACATTTTATGGAACTAGAAGGAAAATGTGTCCCTTGTTTTATCATTGACAGACATTTTTCTTTCTTTCTTTATTTTTTTTTTTAAATAGTTTAGTTTGGTTTAGTTTACAGAAAACATAAACAAAAAGAAAAACTATTTTATTCAAGAAATTCTCCATGACACTACAATTAGAGGACAAAAAAAACAAAAAACAAAAAGTCAAACAAAACAAATTTTATTTGATATTATATTTCTTTATTTGTTTGATTCCAAAAAAACATCTTTGGCCAGCAAATACTCTGTATCCACGGTTCTTAAACTGTGGTACGTGTATCACCTGTGGTACGAGAGCTTCCTCTGGTGGTACTTCAGAAACAGTATTTCTGGAAATCAGAAATACTGTTCTACTGTATAAAACAGGGTATGTGATCGAGGTGGAGCTGAGGAATTTTGACTGGAGTGAGAAAATGAATCAAACAACAAAGAATTAATACATTTAATAATAATAATAATAATAATAAGAAGAAGAAGAAGTCACCTTATCTCTTGCTCCATCTTAATCTGATTTCACTATACCGGTGTCTGAAGTATATGTGAGGAAGAGGAGGATGATGAGACAGCAGATTATCTTATTTACACCACATTGGGAATAAATCTGCCTCCTGTTAAAAGTCTGTAGCTGACTTTGCTCGGCCGATTTACACCACTGTGTTTTAACGCTGGTGACAATGGTGTTACTTTGCATAAAAAGATTGAGAACTGCTGCTCTATATGGACAAAAGCATTTGGTCACAGCAGTTAAATATTGAATTCACTTGTTTCAGTCAGGCTTTGGTTTCGGCTCCTTCTCTCCAGGGAAGGAAAATGTTTGCAAAGTTTGGACAATGCTATGCCTCCAACTTTGTGGCAACAGTTTGAGGAAAGTCCTTTTCTATTCCAACATGGCTGTGTCTCAGTGGACAAAGAAAGGACTATAAAGACACGGTTTGATGAGTTTGGTGTGGAAGAACTTGACTGATCTGCACAGAGCTCTGACCTCAACCTCATCCAGCACCTTTGTGATGAACTGGAACATCAACATCAGTGTCTGACCTGATCAATGTGCTCCATCTATGGTTCTCAAACTGTGGTACGTGCACCACCAGTGGTACACGAGCTTCCTCTAGTGGTACTTGGAGGAAAATCAGAAATATTGTTCTACTGTATAAACCAGAGTATGTGATCAGAGTGGAGCTGCGTAATTTTGACAGGAGTGCATAGAAAATGAAACAAATATCAAAATAATAGTAATAATAAACCGAATAATAATAATTAGTCACCTTATCTCTCGCTCCATCTTAATCTAATTTCACTAGAACAGTGTCTGAAGTACATGTGAGGAAGAGGAGGATGATGAGAGAGCAGGTTATCTTATTTACACCACTGTATTTTAACATTGGTGATAATGGTGGTACTTCGAGGGCTCAATATTTCCTCAGGTGGTACGTGGTATGAAAAGTTTGAGAACCGCTGCTCGACACAATGAATGGGCACAAATTCACATAGAAACACTTCAAAATCTTGAGGAAAGTCTTCCAATAAGGGTGGAACCTTCATAGCTGCAGAAGGAGTAGATCCAACAATAAAACAAAATTCACATGATCAACAGATTTCTTGAGACAGTTAAGTGTAAAACTGAATTTCTCTCATTCTCTGGAGGAGATGTGAAAACAAAACTAGCTCCAGGAAAACATAATTTCACAATTAAAAAAAAAATTCACAAATGTACTGTATGTTCATTAATATCCACCAGGGGTCAGTGCTGCTCAACTTATGAACTACAAGCCATTCTTGCACATGTTAACAGCACAATGACGTCCCCCATTTTGTTTACCACTTGTGTGTGTGTGTGTGCCTGGTATTCCTTCTGTTGTGGGGACCTAAATCTGTTTACACCCTCACATTATGGGGACAAAAATCAATCAATCAAGAAAAGGGCTTTTTTGGGTTATACATGTGTGGTGAGTTCCAGTTGTAGTAAAAAGTCAGAATGTGTGAGATGAAGGAATGCCCCCTGAAGTCCTCTGTGAAACAAATCTTGTGTAAATTCTTACACCCTAACTACTAACCTAAACTAAACCAAAGTTTGACTCCAACCTAACTGTGAAAAACGATAATAGCAATGATAAAAACATTAGGAGAATAAATGATCAATTATTAATAACAGCAGAAAAAATAATAATAACAATAATATGATATTAAATGAAGGGTTAGGGTTAAAATAAGGGTTTAGGGTTAGGCTTAGTAAATAAATAAAAAAGGAAACACAAGAAAAGAAAGGGGGGAGTACTCAGAAATGATAGTTGTGTTTGTTTTTTTTGTTTGTTTTTGAAGAATGTAAAAAGGGTCTCCATACTTTATAAAATGACCTTGAGTTGTAAAACGTATTTTCTCTAGATTTAATTTGACAGTGGCTTAAATGCAATGGACATTTGTGTATATTTAAAAGTGAGTCAACACGGTTTTATGTCTCCAAACTCAATAATTTAATGTGGAGAAGAACAAGCGTCCCCACTGTGTGAACTCTGGATTGGATCGGACGAATCTTTATTGTCCCCGAGAGGCTATTTTATTTGCAACAGAAGTCACACGCTAACACACAAAATGCACAAAGGTATAAGGACATATAAATACATACTTGTACTATTAAACATAATTATTTCATCATGATGAATGCAGTACAAGGAACCATGTGACCTAATGACAACTGTAGTTGCCTTTTCAAGGGGTGACAGAACATGAGGACCAAACATGTCCTCACTCCCCAAGGCTTTTGGTCCTCACAAAGATATAGACGTTCAAGAACACACACAAAAACTTATTTTTATAGCTTAGTGAGGACACCACATAGACATAATGCAGTCCCTTACCGTGACCCTAAAACCAGGTTGTAACCCACGTTAAAGTCACGGGGCACAGACAAAATGTCCCCACAAAGATACCTCACACTCATTCATTTGGACAGCCTAAACAAAACCTTGTCTCCAACCATAACCACAACCACAATTCAAATCTTAGACCAGTTCCCTCAGAAATGAGGTTCCGCCTCATTAGGACCAGGTTTTGGTCTCTGTGAGGACTACTGGTCCTGACAAGGTCAGCGTTTATGCCAGAAGCGGTCCTAAAGAGGTGACGAAAACAAGAAGACAACACACACAGATATACACGAAGAGAGAGACGAGCGTGTCCTTCTTGTCTATGATTCTTTATTTGTGTTTTTCATAGAGAACATTTAAAATGGTTCATACTCCCACAATAACTGACATCACTTCTCTGCTGTATAACACTGACACAGGAACAGGGGAACATGTACACAAGTACACAAACACACAGTCACAAAGTTCGGCCCATCTACAGAGTTTTACTTCCCAAAATAAAGACATTTTAAAAAAAAAAGAAAGAATTTGTGAGATGAAGGAATAAAATAAAATAATGATGATGATGATGATGATGATAATAATAATAATAATAAACCCAGAGGACACACAGTCAAGGCTTGTCCCACTTTACAAAATGGTGCAGTAGCAAAGTAACAACCACGTCTACAAAAGTAACAAAAATTACCATACAATCTATCATTGTGGAAGTGCTTGTAATTTTGGAAGTTTTGTACTCTCGCAAAAGGATATCAATATCAATGGCTAGAAAATCACCAGTAAAAATAGCTCATCTCTGTAAAAATGTGTCAGCAGGACAAGCCTCGGCTGTGGATGTGTTTTTTTTTTTCCTTTGTCACAAACTATTCATTTTTTTTTTTGGTTTTCTTGTTTTTAAACCATTTTTTAAACCATTTTTAACTTGTCTTCAATACAACAACAATAACACTGGTTCTTCTTAATACAAATATGTACAGAGACTTGTTTCCACTTGTTTCAAAATAATGCCCTGCACACGGATGCATTATCTAGTCATGAAGATGATGGTGACGCTCTTCAGATTTTCCTTCACACAAACAGTCCATGCAGTTTGGTACCTGAATCAACAACAGTGGGATCACAGTTTCTTTAGCCTAAAACAAAAAGCTGTTTTTTCTTGTAACAGAAAATGGCCTCTACCTGCACGTAAAAGACACCTTTACTATCTATCCCTATGCATAATAACCCCACCCACCCACACCCCACCCATCCTAAGTTTTGGTTGAGAGATGTACATGTAGATCCAGACCAAATGTTTCCCGCAGTTTTTGGACCAGGCGTAAACACACAGTAAATCTTGAAATGAGTGGAGTGAGAAAGGCACACATGATAAAGACCACACAGCTTGTAACTACAGCAGGGGGGAGGAGAGAGGAGTGGGCTGGTGGGGGGAGAAAGGAAATGGAGGGGGAGGCTTTTGGTTTTGCTCAGCTTGATGAAAAAGTGCCACTCAGCGTTTCTTTTAACTGTTCGGCTGCACTCTGACACGTAACCAGGACACAGTAAGGTGTGAATCCCCCTTTACACCAACGCCAACACCCCACAACCCCAAAAAAATGCACAGCTGGATTTTGGTCTGGACTGGTTTCCCTGAAAAGTGTCATCACGTTTGCTTCATTTTCATTCCTGGAGCTTCAGGGAAACTGGGCCCTGTTTCGTTTTTCTTCGTGTCCGCCCTTCGTTTTTTTTTAATTTTTCTTTGCTGCTCACAATAATAAAGCTCCGCACTGCACCGCTCGCTACGTTTATGTAAATAAGAAAACATACAGTGCGTGGGCACAGAACCAACTGTAGGCTGCATTTGCTTTCTTTCTTTTTTTTTTTTCCCAGTAAATGCTATGCGTTCATGGCCTCAGTGTTATTCATTTACATACCTCAGTAGACAATTTCATCAAGCAGTTTAAAAGGGGTCATGCCATATCAAATAAGTTAGGAGGATATTCACAGTCTTAACACTCTGTGTTAAATCGTTTTCTCGTGCATTTTTCAAGAGGGGGAAGGATATGCTACTCTGGTAACCAAATCTTTCCTGAGGAAAGGTTACACAAGACATGAAGAGACGGGAGGAGGCTTTAAAAGTCATAAAAAGCTTTGACATTCTTCTGAGTGATGGACACACATTTATGCAACAAAACACCTCCTCCTCCGACAAACATTACGGGAGACTGCGTAGCCCGGCAAATCAATTTCCCACTCCCACGCTCTCATCTCGTTTCACACGTGGCCTCGATCCAGCCGCTGCTATCGCCTCTAGCCTCAGCTGACTGGCTGACCTACGTTCTGCTTCAGCTGCAGCAGCTCCAGCAGCTTCCCACTCCCCACATCACCTGAGAACCAAACTCTGCTTCCTGTCAGTCTCTTTTGGTTTTCTTCTGTTTTTTTTTTTGTTTTTTGTTTTGTTTTGTTTTCAAAAAAGAAAGAACCACTATCCTTTTGAGTTTCAACCCCCGTTGAATCAAAGCAATGTCTTTATCTGACATAACACACAGGCTGTTCCTCAACATGAACAGCAACAAACAGGTGAGACAATGCTTTGTCATGTGCCCTCCAGTGTGTGTGTGTGTGTGTTCAGAGCTGGTATTCACACCTTCCATTAAGATGCATTTACTGTTAACGTCAGGTTTTGCCACTTTATTTTTGATTTTGTTCTTTGCATTTGTTCAAATATACAATGATGTAATGTCTATTCGCACACACAAAATTGTGTTGTAGTTTTTTTTTTTTTAACCAGTCTGACGGCGCAAACGCGTCCGCTGTCATCGCGCTTGCGTTTGTCTGTGCGTGTTCCAAGAGAAGCTCCCATGAGTCAAAGGTCTACTCGCGCTGCTGTAACATGAAATAAAGATTTAAATAAATAAAGATGATCATGTGACAATCAGCGTTCCCTCTTGAGGGAACATTGCATTCATGCAGGAATGTGGTGGTACAATAAAAATCGGTGACAAAATTAGTCGCACACGATTTAAATTGTCAGTAATTGTGGGTAGCGCTTGTTTATGTCCTCTATAGTATCACTGTTATAGACTGCGCATGC
This sequence comes from Brachirus orientalis, assembly GCA_016785285.1. Lineage (NCBI taxonomy): Eukaryota > Metazoa > Chordata > Actinopteri > Pleuronectiformes > Soleidae > Brachirus > Brachirus orientalis. The sequence goes on from JAFBJR010000570.1 coordinate 563,709, forward strand.
AGTGCCCTCTGCTGGACAACTTGGTAATTTCTTCAAACTGTCTGATGCTCTTCTAGGTTGTGCATTTGGGGTTTTTAAGGTTGTCCAATCAGTTGTTAGCTACTGCCTTATTCAGGATGCATGGTCTGGTCTGGCCATGATCGGATAACTCGGGACAGATGCTAATACCAGGTCCGAACGGGGTCTTTGTGTGTGTGTGTGTGTGTGTGTGTGTGTGTGTGTGTGTGTGTGTGTGTGTGTGTGTGTGTGTGTAGGGGGTGAAAACTCGCTATTGCCCTCAGTCTGTCATGGTTTCTCCCAAATCGAGAGTCAAATGCTGGCATTTTCAACAGTTAGAAAGTGCACAAAAGGAGTTTCATTCTACATTTTGCTAAAAGAACATTTACAACATGCCTTCAACATCAGCGTAACACACAAGCGTCGTACCGTTACACCACAGTGGCTGCGATGAGTCACTCAAAGTCGCCCACTTGCTTGTTTGAACATCAGAGAGAGCGAGCTCGCAGTGAACAGGCCGTAAACCAGTAACAATACAACAACTGCACAATGTCGCCAAACACTATGTGCAGAACATTATTCAGAGGCATCAACTTTTTTTTTTTTTCTTTTTTTTTTTTCCCCAAATATACATGAACTCACATGACACTTAGGAACAAAGAGCCAACCATCTAGTTTTAAATTGACAGTCATTTGTCAGATCGAATAGAACAACATACAGTAGATGTTTTTGACACTTCTGGATCAGGGACAGTCAAAGAAAAGGAAAAATAAAAATAATGGGGGGGGGATAAAGGAAAACAATCATCCAAAGTATTATTGTACTTTATCGTCAACAATGTTGCCTTCAGCTTGACTGAACGGTGTGTTTAAAGCCACAGTTGAGCAGGTCGTAGTGATACTAAATAAGGTGTAACTGCCTCCTTTTTTTTTTTTTTTTCGATATCGCCCCCTCACATTCTCCTCCAGACAGCTAGTGGTAAGATAATACAAGAGAAGAAGAGCAAGTCAACAATTACACTGGAAAAATATAGGTATGTTTATATTCATATATATAGCATCTTTAAAATCTATTTATACAGAATGTATATATAGTGTACTTATGGCCATCTTGGCAGAGAAATAAAGGCATCTGAAACAATCGCCACTCTCGCGATGCCGTGGTCTTTCCCAGGACCAGACATTGTTACATTGTTACATTGCAGAAAATGCAAAGAATCAAGAAAGAAAGTGAGTTTTCTTCTTCTTTTTTTTTTTTCCTTTTAATCAGTGGCACTTTGTGCATCAAAAAATTAAAATCTAGAGTAAGGCTACAAGGGTGTGTATGTTTATCTGATAGAAGTTTGTCAAAGGAGGCCATCCTACAGTATACTGGACATACATGTGTGTGTGTGTGTGTGTGTTTTAGACTCCAGCCTAAAACGCTGCTGGAACAAAGTTGTATATGATGAAAACAATCAAAAAGAAAAGGAAAATTAAGCAGAGGTTCGGGTGAGCCAGTGGCAGCAGCTACAAAGCGCTTGGAAGAGGTAACTTTTATGTTTTTTAACTCTATGTTTGTTTGTTTTTTTTCTTGTTGTATTTTGAATTATTATTATTATTTATTAATTTTTTTTTTCACTTTCTTGGTTTTCAATCACCTGACAAAAGCAAACACAAAGAGAGCCGATATCAACAGAACAGTGATTGCTTTTGTTGGGTTAATTTTTCTTTACAATCAGCTGCTGGTATTTCTAGGTATAAGCCTAAGTAATCAAACAGTGTTTAAATTGATTTTGTTTCTTTATTTAAATATTAGAAGTGGATCTTTAAGACTACTCAGACTCAAAACCGTCACATCACGCACATAAATAACAAAATAAATATACAGCCATATCAGTCCATTTCTTTCATATTAAATAAATAATAAATACATACTTTTCTTTCTTTCTCCTCTTCTCAGTGGGTTTCTGAACGCAGCGTTAACAGAAAGAACATAAGGGGGGAAAAGGGGAAAACAAAAACACAAAACAAAAAAGAACCCCAAAAAATAACTTGTTTTTGTAAAATTATCAAAAGATTCTGTTATTTATAAAACATCTGCACTTAAAAAGGTTTTTAAAAAGTACTCAAAACAAAATACGCCTCATCAATTATCTATATAGTTTCTTAAAATATTGACGCAAGACATCTGCAAATTGCTTTGACTGTGACAAAGATGCATTTTTTTTTTCATCTGTTACAAAACCAGGTTAATAATCGTAATAATAACAATAATAATAAATAGATTGTTTCAAATAAATAAACCTCAATAACATAAATGGCAATAAGTTATTTAAAATGTTCACAGGTTTAAATAATTCATATATAACATTAATTATTGTACCACAAAACTATTATTGAAATGAAGTGCAATTCCTATGTTGATAAATACTATTGATATGACTAACTGGAGCTGAAATGTGTGCACACTATGAACTATCATCATTTCAGTTTACATTAAAAACAAAAGGAGAACAAAACATTTATCTGCTGCTCTGTAAGAAGCTGAAAAACAAAGGACCGACACTCGTCCTGGATCCGTCTCATCATGACTTTACACGGACGATTTCCATCTTAACGGAATCTGCGTTGGGGCATCCAACTGGTCAGTGTTGATGAATGCTTCATATTGCTGCGCTGTGTTTATAGGAGTGTGTGTGTGTGTGTGTGTGTGTGTGTGTGTGTGTGTGGGGTCATGAATCAGAAAGCTTCTGGAGCCGGGCGAACGCACACGTGAAGTGGCCGCAGCATCTGCGTCCTCCTCTTCATGGTGCCACGTTTGTGCTCCACTGTAGCTTTAGTTGGCGTGAAGTGTGAAAAACAACCCCAAAAACATGGATCAGCTGTGCAACAGTTAAAACTCCAGAGAAGCAGGTAAGGACACAAAAAAGACAACAGGTAAACATACAGCGTTGTGAACCTCCCCCCTCCTCCTCCTCCAATACAGTTTCTAGTAACATAATTCTTCTTCTCCATCCATCCTGACTGAAGGATCCGCTTCGTCCTCCTAATCCCAGCAGCAGCATGGTGTGGATTTTGGTCCGCGTCACTTTTCTTCAGACAGAGTGCTTCCCTGGGTAGATTTTTTTTTTAAGTTGCCGTTTATTTAGATAACCTGAATTCCCTTTTTGTTTCTGAATCATATTTCATGATATTGTCGAGTATTTCATCATCTCCTCTCCGCGTCGCCGTCCCTCCATCTTTACCTCCGTCACACTCCTGAGCCTTAAGACAGTTTGTGTTTTCTTCAAGCATGTGTTTGAGCGTGTACGTGCGCCTGCGTGTCCCAAGCCTCAGACTTTGATGCCCTTCACAGCTTTGTTGATGCTCTCCAGCAGAGCCTTGTTCTCCGGGCTCTGGAAGCAGTCCTTGTTGGTGTACATGTCGGTCAGCGTGCTCACATAGCTGTCGAAGTTCTGCTCGGTGATTGGCTCCTGCTGTGGTGCAAACAACAACCAGTCTCAGCTGAGCAGAAACATGGAAACACACGGCTACATGCTTCACCAATTACATTCAACCCGTCAAAACAGAAGAACTGATCCACTGACCATGTGAGGCAGGCGTATGTTGGCCAGGCTGCGGATGAGAGCGCGGCTGAGGCCGGACAGCTCCATGAAGAGAGCCTCGTTCTGCTCCTCAATCATCTTGTTCTCATGCTCGATGCTCTTCAGGTTCTTCTCCATGGACGAAATCTACAACACATGGCAGAGGGTTTGTAACAGTGATACCACTTTCAACCACTTTAGTGTCAGATGATATTTCTGAATTTTTGTTAGCAACTTCCTGGTGACCAAGGATAAAGAAAATCCCTCTGTGTACTTGTATGTCACCCTTTGGGAAGAAGTTTGGCTAACTTTCATCAAATGGGCATTTCATTAACACAGAAGGTGTCTGTCCATGACGACAGTCCGGATTGTAAATACAATGTCCGGTGTCCAGCACAGCCTCCATATATAACACCATTTATACCCCTCGATACAGCAGCGCGTCATGTCCTGCTTCCATCTCCAAACAAATGTGAAGGCACTGTCATTGACTTTACACAATTTCTGTAAACCAGTGTGAGTAAAAACACACACCTGAGTCTGCAGGTTGACCATATCAGCCTCCATTTCATTGTTTGATTCATTGAGGTCGTTGATCTCTCTGTTGAGTTGCTTGATGTCTTCATCATTGTCCAAAACTATAGACATTACAATACAAAGAAACAGAATCTGGTCTGTATATGTTTTACTTGATAAAATTAAGAATTTAATATTTATTTTTTGGGTTTTTTTTTTAATCCTACCATCACTGGCTCTGAACTTGGTGCTCAGATATTCCTCTGAGGGGAACTTGGCCTTCTTCTTGGCGTACAAGGCTCTCGGGCATCCTGAGAGGCTGGAGACACAGGGGACACACGGTGAGAGGGGTGGGTCAACGTACTAGTCTTAAAGGGGATAGTTGAAATTCGCCTGATGTAGTGAAAGCCTGAGTGAACCACCATCACCAAAACTGGCCTGAGACACTCGAGCAGCTCACCTGCGGTGTGTGAGGAAGCTTCCGTTAGCGTGTCCAGAGCCGTCACAGCCTGGTGTGGGACAGGTCGGCCCCTCTGTCTTGAAGGCCTTCCAGTTGAAGGGTGTGCCATTCAAGAGGCCCTCCTTCTGTCTGCGGGCCGCCAGCGGACACCCGTAGGCGCTGCGGTGCGTGGCGTACTTGCCACTTATGTGGCCCAGACTGTCACAGCCTGGCACTGGGCATCTGCAGGAAGCAGAGGAAAGGACGAGAGGAGAGACGGCACAATGGTTAGACGGGAGGGATCTGAAAACATCAACTGTAGTGAAAGATGGAAATATTATTATTATCAAGATCTTAAAACATACTTTGTCTACTGTGCTGAATTCATTATCTTACATCTAGCTTTAACACATTATTTATACAAGTGTTTTATAGTAATTATGCAAGTTAAGCACATGCTGTTATTAACACACGGTTAAATTAGCTGTTCTGTGTGCAAATGCAATATGAAGCCCATGTATTTCTTATGTACTGTATTGATCATGTACTCTACAATATTCTGCCATGAGCTACATTCAGAATCAGTATCTGCAGTAGATAAGTGTATTTCCAGTCAGTATGGGCCTGAACTTTTGATTCAGTTAAGGGGGCCAGGTCACTACCTGTGCATATGATTCACAGTGACTTTCCTCTCTCTTTTTCTGTCTTTCTTTTTATTTACTGTACTTTACTTTTACCATCAGTCTCGCTAAAAGCAGACATTATGGCTTTCTGGGCGGTACGAACTTTAAAAGCTCGGAGTCCTCCTGGTTGTCCTTGGTAGGAGTTTTAATTCCACCTTTCTTGGCACGCGGGCACCCAGAGAGACTGAAAACAGAAAGTATGGAGTTGATAAAATAGGGCTGAAAAAGGTCTGGTAAAGTGTTTGATTGATAAAGGGAGAGAACATTACAAGGAAGAATAATTTTACAGAGGCTGATACAAACCAAATTAACTCAGATACGCCTAAAATGGCCAAAAGTAGGATCATGTAATGGTGTGGAAATGTGTGTGAGGAGTGTGTGTGGTCATTGTCTAAATCTACCATGAACTGTCACTAGGTCTCTCTGACTGTCTGTTGTATGTGTGTCCATGTTTGCATGTGTGTGTATATGTGACTGTGTATGTGTGTGACTGTGACTGTGTTTGTGTGTGTTTGCGTTTTTGTCAGTGCAATGTTGGAGATTTTGTTTGTTACCTTCTGTGAGAGGAGTAGTTTCCTGTGATGTGACCTGAGCCATCACATCCTGGAGTGGGGCATCTGGGAGACAGAACAGCAATACTTAAAATTTTATACAAGGTCAATAGAAAAGCACATAAGAATATGCTTCATAGCAGGGTGTCTGGTGGATATGGGATTATGCAGATGAGAGAAATGGTCTGTATGTTAATTCTCCTCATATATTTGTATCTACTCTTTCTGTTTGTTCCGAATCCAGTCCTTTCAGACTCTTTGCCATTTATACACTTGTGGTATCTGTCTAAAGTGAGCCATGAAAAGCCTAGTTTCTTGTGAGGAGCTACATATGCAACAGAATAATAATTCCATTCCACATTTACATGAACTGATTGAAGTGAAGGCAAGCACAGTTTGAGCTGGCTGCAGAAAAAAAAAAAATAACCCACACCATGACAGATGCAGCAGCAGCAGCAGCAGAGGCAGCAGCAAGCAACAAAAGATAAGTTAACGTCAGCAGAATAAAGGGCTGTAGCTGTGGACGGTGTCAGTAGCAGTGCGGTGAAGTGGCAGTGAAAAGGCAGTGAAGGTGTAGAGTAGAGCAGACATACTTGAGTTCAGGGGCGTTGGCCGCCATGAGGGACCGAAGGCTCTTATCAGCGAGAGGACACCCAGACAGACTGAGGGAAAAAGAAAAGGGAGAGCAGAGGACAGAAGGGAGAAGAGAGTGATGAAAAGAGGGAACGAGGAAAGCCAGTGTGAGGAGGTTGAAAGGAGAGAGGGAAAAAGACATGAGTGAAAAGAAATCAAGAATGCAAGGCATACCAAGGTCATTTAGCAAGAGGACAGACAGCAAGAAGTAAATTACTGATGCATATCAAAGTCATTGACCGTCTTTGCTTCCTGGGCTCATGCTACATTATTGCCTCTGGCATGTCAGGATCAAATAAAATATTTGAATTAGTCATGGTGCACCAGCTTTGGACTCAGGTGCAGAGTGGGCAGCAGCAGAGTCTCAGAAGAGCTAGTGTTTCATATTAGTGGTTTTAATATAGAGCACTGGCATCACTGTGTTAACCAAATAGCTCTGTGATGGTAGATACCTGCGGTGGGATGCGTAGTTTCCAGTGATGTGGCCACTGCCATCACAACCGGGAGTGGGGCACCTGGAGAGAGCAAGAGGGAATTATTGCATATAATATATTTATACTACCAGTCACAAGTTTGGACACACCTTCTCATTTAATGGTTTTTCTTTATTTTCATGACTATTTTCATTGGAGATTCTCACAGAAGGCATCAAAACTATGAATGAACACATATTGAATTATGTAGTGAACAAAAAAGTGTGAAATAACTCTAAATATGTTGTATATTTTAGATTCCTCAAAGTAGACCCCCTTTGCTTTGTTGACAGCGCTGCAAACCCTCGGCCTTCTCTCAATGAGCTTCATGATGTAGTCACCTGAAATGGTTTTAACTTCACAGCTGTGCCTTGTCAGGGTTCATTTGTGGAATTTCTTGCCTTCTTATTGGGGTTGGGACCATCAGTTGTGTTTTGCAGAGGTCAGGTTGGTACACAGCTGACAGCCCTATTTGACAACTGTTAGAATTCATATTATGGCAAGAACCAATCAGCTAAGTAAAGGGAAATGACAGTCCATCATTACTTTAAGAACTGAAGGTCAGTCAGTCCAGAAAATTGCAAAAACTTTAAATGTGTCACCAAGTGCTGTCGCAAAAACAATCAAGTGCTACGGCAAGACTGGCTCACATGAGAACTGCCCCAGGAAATGAAGACCAAGAGTCACCTCTGCTGCTGAGGATAAGTTCATCCAAGTCACCAGCCTCAGAAATCCCAAGTTAACAGTACCTCAGTTTAGAGCCCAGATAAATGCCACATAGAGTTCTAGTAGCAGACACATCTCTAAATCAACTGTTCAGAGGAGACTGTGGGAATCAGGCCTTTATGGTCAAATAGCTGCTAAGAAAGCACTACTGAGGAAAAGCAACAAGCAGAAGAGATTTGTTTGGGCCAAGAAACACAAAGATTGGACATTGGACCAGTGGAAATCTGTGCTTTGGTCTGATGAGTTATGAGTCCTTGAGTTATTTCACACTTTTTTGTTTACTACATAATTCCATATGTGTTCATTCATAGTTTTGGTGCCTTCAATGAGAATCTACAATGTAAATAGTCATGAAAATATTTTTGTCTGTGAAAGTGAAAGTCAGTGGCTGTTACTGAAGATAATTGTTGTCTGTGTCTCACAAAACTCTATCCAATCAGAACTGCCTGTGAACTAATGACCCGCCCTAACATGTTCACAAGGTGATGTATGATGAAAGGAATTCTAACAAACATGTAGCCAAAAAAAACAACATATCATTGTCACAGAGTCATGAGTGTGGCCGTACACGCTTGTCTCATCAGGTGTCACCACTTACGATAGCAGCTCTTTCTTAATGTCCTTGGGCTGGAACTTGACTTTAAAGCTCGGGGTCGTGACCTCGCCCGGGTACTTCCTCTCCTCCAAACAATCCTGCATCATGTCGCAATCCTCCAGATCAGATGAGACATACGACTGACCGGTGTGTTCCATCTGAAATAAATAAAAGAAACATATGAAAATCAAGACAACTGAACCTCAAATGTGTCCAAAACAGGTTTTACTTGCATATTTGTTTACAAGCAAAGACAGTTTGGCTTAATGAGCACATGTCTCTGATCTGATGCTTTTTTTAATATATATATATATTTTTTTGTAGACAATTGATGCTGCCAAATGCAGAATGGCCTCATAAAAAATTTAAATTCATGGCCCTTTATATTTCTTTTGAAAAAGTTCAAAGGAGTGAAAATTACCATATGCCAAAGCCAGGATGGTGCAATGCACCTGACACACCACCTCTGTTTCACAGTGCAGAGTATTAGACAGAGGAAGGGGTTGGAAAGGAAACTAGGCAAGGGTATTATACTGAGAAAAAGTGATGTAAACAATTAAGAGTTTTCTATTCAAAAAGCTTGGGGGAACTTTTTTCTGTGGTTAATAATGTTGCAATACTACCTTTGTGGCTGATAACTGGGTGTTTGGAGCGCAGTATAGTTGTACTGACCTCGTCCACATCCTCTTCCCTGTGGCGGTTTGGCTTGGTGTAATCCAGTGGTCCCTCCCAGTCCTCCTGCTTGTAGGCGTGTAGGTTTGGCGACGTCATCCCGCTACTTCCACCGTGATGCAGCGAGGAAGAGGAGGAGGAAGAAGGGTCTGGGGACCGAACTCCGGGACTGGTGGCAGACAGGCTGCCCTCGCGCTTAAAGGGCTTCTTCATACTCAGGTCCAGGGTGCCGTTCTCATCCACCTCAATGTCCATTTCCTGGAGAGAAAACACAAGGTATTCATAACTGCATAAATGCATCACAACAGCATAAGCACCTCATACAACTCATTGTCTTTAACTAAAAGTTTACTTTTGGAGCGCCACACTGATTGTGTCAAGGTCTGGAGATTGAAGTCAATGTGGAAGTGTCTGAAACCTGTATTCCATAGCATGACCATATGGGGGCGACTCCACCAGTTTCTATGTAAGCTTTATTGTTAATGAGATTACTTCTTCACTCTATTTATGACTTAATAAACGTTTTTTTTGAGGAGTTTATATGCTATACTTTGAGTTCTTTGGAAGAGATTGTCAATTATTTGGTTTCTAAACCCAGCATGGTAAAAAAAAATACTAAAAGAAAGGCTTAAATATATTGTGCATTTTGAAATCCTATGAATACATACATAGATTAAAGTTTAAGAGGGAAACCTGATGCATAGTCAACTTAACAATTCACCGAATGTTGTTTTTCTTGCAGGCATGTACAGTATGATTGTCTTTTATAATATTTTAAAACATGTATGTTGTTTACTTCTCTCTTTTTGGACCGGGTGTCTGTCAATAAACCGAACTGATGAAGTGAAATAAACTAAATATAATTAGCTAATCCTATTTTCACAGATTTGACCTAATCGAAAAATCTGTGTCTGAAGAGACAATATACTCTTGTTCCAACTCAATAAATACACCTAATAATGTCATATAACAAACATTAATTTATCCAAAAAATATAGTCCAATTCCATATTTTTTATATCCACAGTTGATTTCAGAGTATGTATTTAGGTAAAACTTTAAACCGTAGTTCAGAAACATGTAACAGAAATATAATTATATCTAATTAAATCTTCACACAGTCATTTAGTAAATCAATTTCCTCTGCTGCATTTCAGAGTGCATGAAGGACAGCCTCATACAGCATATGTCTGTATGGTGATGATTGTGTTTAACGTAATCACCCACTTGAGCAAATCACATTGCAGTGGTAGAAACGTGCATGAAGATACAGCCCATTTTTCATTTTTCTGAATAACTTCATGTTGCCCATACAGTCACACTCAGGCATGAACAAAAAAAAACGGAATTCATTTAACTTTCATGTGATGAAATTATTGATTTCTTCCCCCCACCCACCATGTAGTATGTAACCAAACAAGCATTAACATAGTCATACACTGGTGTGAAGCACTTTTTCACAGTGAGACACATTCAAGTTAAACTTTACTTTTGCTGTTGAAGCATGTCATTAGTGATATTTGATGCATTTTGGTAAAACTTTGCCAAAGGCAGCAACACCACATCACATCATCTCTCCACGCTTTTTGATAGTGCTGGCAGATGAACACACACCTAGCGGGGTAAGATGAGCCATGTTTTCACTGTTCATCTAAAATGGCGCTCGAATGAGCTGGTCAAGGGCCAGAAAAAATCAAAGGGTTAGAAAGAGGAGGAGAGAAGACGGGAACGGTTCCCAGAAATGTCCCTGGATGATGAGCTCGGTGTTCCAATGTTTCAATATTGGATTTCAACTGAATTTCAACTACGATTCTGATTCCAGATCAGTCGCGGGTTGTTCTGTGTTGTAATAGTGTGCCGCTAATGCCTGGTCTTGGATCAGTGCCTGACTGAATAATAACTTGCTCTGTGCTCTGCAGCCAGAGACATTAATCTCCACTTTTTTATCTTCCTAAAACCATGTCAGGAAATCGAAAAATGATGAAGCAGTCACTTTCTCTCCTCTGTGAGGCAAAAAGCCTTTTAAAAATCACAATATGGGGGAAAGTGGTGCTTCAATTACACCTCCTGTGCACAGAGAGGGGAAGGAGCGAGTGAGTGATGGCGTGATAGAGGAGTATGGAGAAGCAGTGACACTTGCATCAGGAGGAGGAGAGGAAGATAAAAGAAAGTAAGAAGGGATGTGAACAGAAAATGAAAGAAAGAGTGGTGGTGGTGGTGAAGAGAGAGGGAAAGATTTGTCCGGCAGATAATGAAAAAAAGGGCTACCTGGTGGAGACGTAATCCAGGAAAATGGCAGCCAGCCAAATTCAATAACAACATGAAAAGTGTGTGGGATGGAGGGATGAAAGGATGAAAGGGGACGGGAGGGGTGATGCAACTGCATCTCAACACCCTCCTGTTGCTGTAAGCCAAAGACTACTGATGATATATTCATACAGAGTTGATGGGGAAAGAAAAAAAAAAATAAAACAAGGAGAGGAGAGGAGAGGAGAGGCACACCCACTGCTTTCCCCTCTCATGTCACCAGCTGTGGCCTGCTACGTATTAATCTGCACTACAATCAGCTAATAATCTCTTTCTCTGAGTGCTGCGGGGAAAAAAACAGAGTAACACTTTACAATAATAAAAACATCCATATATGACTAATGGATATCGTCTATATCTTGATTTTTGTTGGATGGATTTATTTCCTGCTCTGTTAGTCTTTAATTACAAGCAGAAACATAGATTTGGGAGGATAAGTGTTGTCTGTTTACCTTGTTTTGGGGTTTGGTGCTCAGGTTCTCAGGTTTCTCCCAGCAGCGTGTGGACAGATTGAGGATGGCGGTGGCAGCCATGTGAGCGGCCTCGGCGTCATGGGAGTAGTCGTAGGCTAAGGTGGAGCTCTTCCCGTAAGCGTGAAGACTGAGGCTGGGTGACGAGGACTTGGGGAACGAGGGTTTAGCTGCAGAAAAATACAAAATATTTAAGTTGGGTCTTCAAAAGAAGGAAACAACAGAGCAGAGAGTTGGAACATATAGGCTTAAATAAATTAACTATATGTTCTGAAATAATGCAAGTGTGTGCACGTGCTGGCAGTAAAGTCAGTATATTTCAAGTAATTAAGACTAACTAATAACTTCTTGGTTATCTTGCTATAGCCAGAAGCCAATTAATTTAACTTATAACGACTGGAAATGACTGAAGAAAAACAACTAGCCTTGCTCTGCTTGAAGATAACAAAACCTTCCAGCAGCTCTAAAGGTCAGTAATTAACCTGCTTGTTTCTTGCCTGTTTGATCCAAGAAAAAGTCACTGCACCAGCACAGAAACATTAAACCTCAACCTGTTTATATAAAACACAGATATGAGTTTTAAAGGTGCTGCTCGGTGGATTTTATTACATTTGGTGCTTTTCCATCATGCAGTTCTAGCACGGCTCTGCTCAACTCGGCTCTACTCAGTCTTTTTGCTTTTCCATTAGGGATAGTACCTGGTATCTAGTGCTTTTTTTAGTGCTTGCTCTGTCAAGGTTCCAAGCGAGCTAAGCCAATTCTAAAATGTGATGTGGACAGACTGCCGGCCACTGATTGGTCAGAGAGTGTTGTCAATGGAAGAGTCATGAGCGTGACGTCCAGCACAAGAATGAAACCGAACAATGCCGAACTGTAGATCAGTTAAAAAAGACTTTAAAATCCTGAAAACATGCATTAATTTCCAACATTTAACAAGGACATTTCTAAAATCTCAATATTTAACAGAGGAGTCTGGTGTATTTAGCGACAGCACTGCTGAAAGATGAGATCGTGAGCCCAATCACAACCCGTTCAGCCGTATTTCAGGTCAGTGACTGTGTCAGACGGAGTCTGTGCTCCGGTCATGAAGGAAATATGAACAAGTCGTTTTATAAAACTGATTCTAATGATTCAGTACAGAAAAGAACCGCTTTAAGCGTCACTAGTTTGTGTGTTTGTGTTGCTTGTAAGACAATGTTTCATGCAGCCATGCTATGACGACCCCGTCCATGTTGAGGAGGTACTATAATAATGGAAAATGGCGTGTCTGATACCCAAACCAAGTATTTTACAGGGAACATATTTATTTTCTGAACCAAAATTGAAATGATCTATTTTCATGTTTACAGACGTGCATATGAACAGGATGGAGTTTATACTGCTCATGATGCATAAGCATAAGCAAATGCAGAGCTTCTCCTCTTTACACATTACATATGCTATAACAGTGGCTGAGAACATGTGACAACTCTGGAGTAAGGACTGAAAATTGCTTCTCTCCAGTTTGGTCAGGACTTGGCTTCCCTTTCACTTTATTGGGAGAATTCTTCTTCAAATACTTGTGAATGGTGTGTCATTATTGATAATATGACAACAACACCCATCACCTGTGAGAAAATATGTTCTTAACAAAAAATACTAAGTAAGTAATACTACCACAATAACTATGTGGGAACATAGTTATTTGGAAACACCCAAACAAGAGCTTATCAAATAAATATTTTCCTAAAAGAAACTGTGTTACTCTCTTACTTTTGAAGGCTTTGGGTGAAGTTTCGCTGGTGGAGAGCATCTTTGGAGCAAGCATGTGCTTGCCGAACACTTGAGCGTCGAAGCTTGCATAATCGAAGGTAACCTTGGAGTACTTCTCCAGCTCCTTGGCCAGGTTGGCGCGAGGGGTGGTGGGTGCCATATTGGGCCTGTAGCTGCCGTACTGGGGCACCTCCAACTGCTTCACAAAGCACATGGGTCTGTGGGGGGGGGGGCGGGGGGGAGAGAGGGAGAGGACATCAGCTGGGGGGAGGTGGGGGGCAAGAAAAATACAACAAAAACACACAAGATGGGAAGGGAATTAAAGACAATGAAGGGTGGTAAATAAAAGAGGGTTGATGAAATTAAGAGTCAGGAAAAAAGAAAACAAGAGAATGAGAGAGGGAGGTAGAGTGACAGAGGGAGTGAAGATAGAGGCAATGGTGTACTTAGCAGGAGTGCAGCAGGATTAAGCTTCACAAAGCACATGGGTCTGTGGGGGGGGGGCGGGGTGGAGAGAGTGAGAGGACATCAGCTGGGGAGGTGGGGGGCAAGAAAAATACAACAAAAACACACAAGATGGGAAGGGAATTAAAGACAATGAAGGGTGGTAAATAAAAGAGGGTTGATGAAATTAAGTGTCAGGAAAAAAGAAAACAAGAGAATGAGAGAGGGAGGTAGAGTGACAGAGGGAGTGAAGATAGAGGCAATGGTGTACTTAGCAGGAGTGCAGCAGGATTAAAAGCTCTCTTATCAGCAGAGGGCACATTTGCATGTTGTACAGCATGGAATTTATGAGCTCTAAGCCCTCTCGTTTTCCTGGAGAGCCTGGGCTTTTGTCAAACCTGTTGGCATAAATCCACTGATAGACCAGGGAGAGGCGGAAGGATGGGGTGAGAAAGAGAGAAGGCAGAGAAAGAGGAGAAGGAGGTGGGTGAAGGAAAGAAGCAGAGTCTCCTTCTTTGGTCCCCCTCCCACCCCTCTTCCTGATCTCAGAGCCTCCGTCCTCTTCGGCCCAGCCCTTTTCCTCCCTCCTCTGCCTCCTGTACCACTAACGCCCCTTCATGGTCTCTCGTCTCCAAGCATATGCTCATTAATAAGTTACATGACCTGACCTGTTGTCACACTGTTGTGGGTGATTGCCACACTTGAGTCCAGTCCACTGATAATACACAACAGATTCGCTCTAAAAGGGGGGCTTTCGTGACTGACAAAACTTTCCGTCATTGATCACAGGAGCCATTTTCACCTCCTTATGATTAATTCCGCATAGTTTCCATCTCCAAATGAAGAATTCATCAGTCCCAAATATAACAGACAAGTTAGTTTCAATAACAATGTGGGAAGGAGGAAAACCAAAACAATCCTTGTTATGTTTTAATCCTTGATGCTTTGTCTGACCACTGATGAGGTTTTCCTCAAGGAAGGCAATTATTTTTCCTATTCCCCCGTAACGCCCCTATAACTTGCATAATTAGCTTATCGGCTGCATTGCTAATTAAAATACCAACGACGAGGAGCGTGGACTTCGCATAACACCGGTGTCTGCTGTGTGTGTTCATTATCATTCTTTTGGCTGTGATCACGCTGCCCAGTGTCTGTTGAGGAGATGAATGGAGATGAAGAGATCTCAGCATTTGCGGTGACAGTAATGATCAGACCGGCCAGGCGGGATGATTTCTCATTATATCTGAGCCATTCACAGTTCGGCACCACCTGGTCGCGAGGGCCACAGTAACCAAGGTTAGGATTGTCTCTGTGGTTTCTATGTGGCTCACTGGTGAAGTAGCTATAACCTTGAGAAGGACTCAGCTGTGTGACGCTCCACTTGGCGGAGAAAAGCTTTTATGTGGGTGAAAGGTTCACCTGCTCCTTTCAGTCAATGTTGTTTTTTAACACATGGCTGTGTAACATTAAATAGGTTTTACTGGCAGAAATTCAAAATATACTACACCTAAGTATGTTTGTATGTATGTGTTATAACTTTAAAACAAAAATCTCATCCACTTTTATATGCAATCAAGCTTTTCATATTTACTTTATATGTACTAGTACGTACTTTAGCCTTTTAAATGTATTTGAAAGGTATAAGTACATAAGCTTTTTATAGGTAACAATTACATACACAGTATGTACTAATATGTACTTTAGCCTTTAAAATGTACTTGAAATTCATCTCTATTTATAAGCACCTACACTTTTTATATGTACTTCATATCAATATGCACATAGGTGTACTTTAGCTTTTATTGAACTACATTTGTTTTCCTTTTCTGTTTTTGCCAAACATTTAATGATTTATTAATTCCCTAGTAACTTCATATGAGTTAATGCAGCACCTAATCTGTTTATGCAAGTTTTTAATCTTGAGTGACACTGAAAGCTGAAGTTACCACTTCAGTAAATGAATCCAGTAAATGACACATGAAGCTAATGGACAAAAAAAAACAACTATGGAGCAGGACAAATGGCTGATTAGCATACACAGAAGTTTAACAGAGGTCAAAGAAATTTAAAAATGCTTTGTTAACTGACATATTTAGTTGATTTTCTTGGGTCTCCATCCTTTTTTCGTTGACCCACCTTAACACTCTGTCGTTGGGACTTCCCTTCAGGTGCTCGCTGCCTGGTTGAACAAGGTGCTGCTTATCGTGGCTCTTTGACAGCTTCTCTGCCGCAGCGATGGGGCATCCGGAAAGACTGCAGGGATAGAGGAGGAGGAGGAAGGGGTGGGGGATTAATAATAAGAGAAGAGCATGTTGCTGACCCTTTAAATTTGCACAACGCTAATGTCAACTGACACATTGGCTGTTGTGCACACATGAATGCACTGCATGAGCTTCCACATTAACACAAACGTGCAAAAATACAGACAGTCAAACTCGAATGCACGTCTACACAGATGTTTTCAGGTGGCGTATGAATACCTGCGGTGTGTGTTACGGTTGCTGTTAACGTGACCCTGACCGGTGCAACCAGGAGTTGGACACTTCAGCACATTCTCATGCATGGCCAGAACTGAGGAGAAGAAAAATAAATACATGTACACACAACGTCAGTGAGAAAATATCCACACTCTTGAATCTTATATTTATTTTCCAGGAAAAGCTAAAATCCAACACACCATTATAAATCACCCCCTCCTCTGGGGCCAACTTTGACAACATAACCAAAGGGATTATACATAATTCTACTTACTTTTCTTTTTATAAATTTGATCGGTCAGTCTTTCAAACAAGTTAATCACTGTTAGTAAATTGTTCATGTCTATATCTACCATGCAGAAACTGACAACTCAGTAAAGTATCAGGTGCTTTTATGGTTCTCAAAGGCTCTTTAG
The DNA here is from genome assembly GCA_016785285.1 of Brachirus orientalis. NCBI lineage: Eukaryota > Metazoa > Chordata > Actinopteri > Pleuronectiformes > Soleidae > Brachirus > Brachirus orientalis. Next base: position 580,425 of record JAFBJR010000570.1, read on the forward strand.
TTTACAGTGAACTAGAGAGCAATACAAATCATTCCCAGCTCCCAAAAACACAACAATTACTCTCTTATCATTTTTGTATAGTCCCGAAGTAGAAATACCAGAAGGACTATTAAGAGAATCTTAATGAGAGAATAGCTAGAGGGAGCTGGACTACATTTGATTTGGCTACAGAGGGATGGCATCTGTTATGTATGAGGGAAGCATCTTTACAAGCACATGGAGATACACACTCTCAATAGCCACTTTATTAGGTACACTGGACATCGAATAAAGAGGCAGGAGTGGCACCGGGTGTGGTCTTCTGCTGCTGTTGTGTTTTCTTCCTATCCTTTTTGCTCAGAAAACTGGATATTTTCTCCTTGTCAGACCATTCACTGTAAACTCTAGAGATGCTTATGCATGAAAATCCCACTGGATCACCCGTTTCTGCAATCAACAAGCACTTGAACAGGTGTACCTAATAAAGTGGGTATTAAGTGTAGGGTTAAGAGTACCAGTACCAGTGCATATTCCTGCAAAATGAGGGAGCCGAATCCAAACAGTGTGACATTTGTTTGTTGGTTTCGCTCTTTTGACCTGCTGCCTTTTACATGCTCGAGTGTATTCTCAGCAGAGAACAACTGATAATTACAAAGTGAGATATTTACTGCAGCAGCGACTGAGCTGGCCGTGTACTACAAGCGCATGGATGATTTGAGCATCGGGGGCAAGTGAGAGGCCAAAGTGACCTTCATTCGGTAAGCCTGGATCAGAACACTGACGCTTCAAAACCCCATGAAATCACGAGTAAACTGACATTAAAGTACTTATCTGAGTCAAACTCCACAGTGAAGAGAGGAGGTGGGCTTCTGTCAATGTCAGGCTGCCCTTTGTTGTCATTTTCTCTCTCTCTCACTACTTATTTTCATCTTTCTAAGGAGCTGAAAAAGACTCACTCTCCGGGGGGATCCTGTCCTTGTGCGGACAGCCTGACAGGCTGCGGTGGTGGGGGTAAAGGCCGGTCACATGACCCGTCCCATCACACCCTGGAGTGGGACACTTGATCTCCCTCTTCTCTGGCCTACTGCTCTCTGTATGAACCAGAACAGGAGGTAAGATGCAGAAAGCAGAGGAGAGGAGAGGAGAGGAGAGGAGAGGAGAGGAGAGGAGAGGAGAGGAGAGGAGAGAGAGACAGAGATAAGGTGAGAGTGGAATGAGGGAAGGATACGGATAAAGAGGACAAAAGGAAGTGGTTAGTGGCATCAGACAATCTGCTTGGCTGAGCATGAAATCGAGACATATTTCAGACAACTGTACAAAAGAAACACCATCTGTATTTGCTCCTCATGTCTTATGTATCTCTTTAAATGCACAGAGTGCTTTGTGCTTTGGTCTAAACGTGATTTATATGTTTCTGCGAATGCCTCTGATAGACAAAAATCTCTGAAACAACAAATATTAAAGTTCTCTAAACTTAACCCATTTGTACAAATGCAGTTTAGTAATATCAACCACTTTGCTCTACTTGCCTGCTATCTCCAAGGATCACATTAGAAATAAATGAAAACACCAGCACGACAGTTCACACCTAATCAAAGGCACCTAGTCTTCCCTACTGTGGCTGGAGGTAGATCAGCCAGTATCGGTAGCAGCAGAGAGAGGGGGGAAAGCAGCAAGAGGATGGTGTGATGCTCTATTGGCCTTCAAATTGAATGTTAACGAGACATGCATCTTCTAATTAGTGTTGAGCAGAACAGGAACGTCACCACGGGAGGGAGCTGAGGCCAAGGAGAGGGCAGCACTAGCAGGCATGTAATCACACTACTGCTATACTGCGAGGAGCATGACAAATGGGCAGGGTGCCAAGTGTGAAATACAAGGCCTAAACACATGCCACATGTAAACAAACACTCCACCAGTGAGTGTAAAACAACCTGCGCTCCTTCTTTTTCCTCTCCTTTTCTCACTGACATTTTGTCCTCCACCTTCTCCCGCTGTTGTTCCCGCTCACTCTCTCTTTAAGCACTTCCTCTCTGCTCTTCATGGAAGTCTATTCAGCCAAAGCCACTTCATATCCTCACAATTGAGAGGGGAGGATCTAAATGGGGCCTGGTGACTCATCGCTGTTTATTGGGTGCACTGTGGTACACAGTGTTTATTTGTACATTGCCTTCAACATTAGGTTAAGCAAACAAGACCTGGCGCTGCTTATCACATAATGTTCTGTACCCCCAACTATAAAAAAGACCAAATTTGCAGCACGGTTATTTTTTGGGGGGGGTTAAAAACTACACCTGTAATAGGAGCTCATTACTTATTTTCCAATTTTTTTTTACTTGCCTGCTTTCTAAGCATGTCATTGTAGAGTATTTCTTACACAGGTGTGTTAAATGTCAATTATTTTGTGTTGTTCCTTAACAAGTCAGCCTAAATGTTTATGATGTATTGCCAACATCGGGCTGATCCCACTAATGTGTCGCATAAAAGGTGTGGCAGCTTCACAAATACAATGTAAAAGCCAGGGGGAAAAAAGGCGTGGTGCAATTTGTGCCAATATGGAGCTACACTGCTTGTTCAAGTGGGCAATTACATGTTATGGGAACAATTAATTTAAGCAGCCACGGGGCTCTTTCCTTTGCTTTATTTTTTTGAAGAGGAGGTGGTGAAGCTCATAAAAATTGTGGTTGTGAAGCTGTCAGGTGCTTGATTTAAACAGCTACCTGGGCAAAGTGTGACATTGACGAATGCTGTGATTCCGCACCAGAATAAACCGTCACAGTGCACATGAAAAGAGCCCGAAACAGGCACGCCATACCATAAACAATAGTTTAGCTGGTGACACATTTCTAGTGACGTGCGTCCATGTGATTGACCCCTTACTCAAGCACCTGTCATCATGTGACCACTCTGCCCTCCCCTCCTGGTTTTGGCTTTCTGTCCTACCTTTGCTGAAGTAGCTCTTGCGGATGATGTCCAGGTGCTTGGGCCTGTCATCCATGGTGAAGTATCGCTGGTGGTGGATATCTGGGGCTCGGAGTAGCTCTCTGGGCCCAGCTGGCTTGACTTGCTCTGCCTTCAGGGCTATAGCTTGCTCCAGCAGGCCCAGGTTTCCTCTGGTCATGTCAAACATCTCGGACTCATCAGTCACCGTGGAACGCTGTGACAGGCTGTCTTCGTCATCACGTTCATCGTCCCCATCAACATCATCAAAGTCCTTCTCCTCTGACTTATCTGATCGCACCTCGATGATGTCGGTCGAGGCTGAGGACAAGGTTTTGTGGATTTTATAGTTTTCGACTCTGGGATTGGGAAAGTAGTCCTCCAGCGGACTGGCCCTGTGGGAGCTGTAGCTTGAGGACGGGCTGGCCTTGTAGTTTTGAAGAGGGCTCGGTCTACTAGAGTCACATTTGTCAAGGGGGCTTTCCCTGTGTGAGCTATAGTCCTCCAGAGGCCCAGCTCTGTGGTCCTCAGTCTTGATGTGTGTTCCCTGAGCTGCTGCGGTGCTGGTGATGGTGCGGATGGCAGTTGGCACATCAGAAATTGGCAGAACATGGTCCCTGTGTTCCCCTTCAACTTTGATTTGTTCATGGGGGCCATCTGTGGTCAGATATTGGTGGTTCTCCTGGTTCACATGGTTGATCCTGTCTTCACACTTCCCTTGCTCATCCTCCACCTCCTCCTCTAACTCTTCTTCAGCCACCTCCTTGTGCAGAACAGACGACTCTCCCAGCACTTGAACTCCATGTGGCCCCTCTCTCTCTCCCCCTTTATTCATGTCACCCTCCGGCTTGTCCTTTACTTCTTCATCCCACGTGGCTGCCACAGTGACATCCCTCTCCATTTCCATAGCAACAGACTGCTGCATTGCCACATTCGGAGCATTGTCAAAAATTTGGCCAGCGTGGATGGGAGAGTTGCTCACCTCTTCAGCACTCTGAGGAGGAGCCCGAGACTCCTGGGGAGCAGGTGATGCAGCTCTGAGCTCAGGCTCGATGATCACACACTCCTCCTCCTCCTCCTCCTCCTCTGTGGAAACAAAGATGAAGAGGTCACTGAGTGACTCATGCAGTGAACTAAAGCTGTTGTCAGTAATATCTTTATCATCACCGACTTCTGGCCTGCCAACTCATTCACTATGAGATCACACAGAAATAAAAACGGATGCAGGATAAGCTCACTCGCACACAAGTCCTAGTTCCAGTATTAGTTGGTAGAAAGCAAAGCAACTCGATGCAAATCCTTTACAATATTGCACATCATATATGAGCTACTGTACATCACAGACATGCTGGATGAGGGACTTTCTTGTCTTTAGTGAAGCCTTGAATAAAATACCATTGTAAGATAAATGTATGATGATGGTGTGGGTTATATCTCAACTTAAACCCCAGCTGTTTATCCTAGGACAATAACAATGACAATTTCATGGAGAACAACTTCGTGTTTAATCACAAGTTAGAGAGAGTTTTCTAAGTTTATAAAAAATGTGCAAATTAATTAAGGAAGAGTGTGACATTATGATAATGTCATTAGTGACATTAGCAAACCTTGAAAGACTACTCTGCTGAACTGATTCAGTGTTTTGGAGCTTGACCATAACTGATGAGTAAGAGTCTAGTCACTCTTATTTCTTGGAGGCCTTCACTTTATCTGTTGATTATGTTTTGACCACCTCATTGCTCATTTAATCTACATATGATCCACTTGCGCCTTCCCAGAGCCTGGAGCAACATTGTTAAATGTCTTATTTTCAACCCCAAATATAGTAAATTTAAAAGAGTGGTAAAACTGAGGTAAACGCCAAACATTGACAATAAATAAAAAAATGATGAAAACTCAATTAATTAACTAACTAACTACTTTTGACAGTAACCAATTACAGTACAGTTTGGAGAACTCTTGGGTTCAGTTGTTGTCGGACGAAGTACCTTCATCAGCTGCAAATCCATTCTCCTCCCTCTGATGTGTGTCTTCCTTTTCTGTCTTCTCTTCCTCCTCACACTGTTTACTCTGCATCTCCACTTCCTCTCCATTTGTCTGTGTGTCCTGCATCACTGTTGACTCTGTCATCTCCTCTGCTCTCTCGTGCTGCTCCTCCTCCTCCTCCTCCTCCTCCTCCTCTTCTGTAACTGCCTCTCCATCCTCCACCTGCTGCTCATCCTCCTCTTTGGCCTCTCCTGTTTTCTCACTATCCTTCTCTCCCTCAGCCTCGCTGCTGGCGTCACTTTCAGCGCTGAAGCCCTCGTCCAGGGCCAGCTTCAGCGGGTGGGACTTCCTTTTGGAGGCAGGTCTGTCTCGCTCCTGCTCTTGTTCCTGCTCAGCCTCTGCTTCCTCTAGGCGGCGCTTTCTGGCTATGGGGCAACCCAGAATGCTGGTGGAAGAGGTAGAGGTAAGAAAAAAAACCAGAATCATAAATAATAATAAAAAAAGCTTGAAATCAAACATTACAAACAAAGTCACTCCTAACTAACACACACCACAAAAACCTCACGCATCGCATCATGTTCATGCACGATGGTGTGTGTGTTTCAACAAGGAGAGGTGTCACACGTGACCTGAGGGGGGCGCTTCACTCCCTCTTCTCAGACATCACAACCAATCTCAACCAATTGACTGGAACGTTTAATGAACAACTTGTATGGAGAGGCGGGCGAGGCAAAGGCAGCGGAGGGTGAAATCCAATAAAGTCCCTCTGACTCTCACCTGGGAGATGTCGAGGGAGATTGAGGGACGATCTATAAACAAAGTGCATCTGAAATTGCCTGCTGAATGAATACACATGTAAACAGATAGCTAATATCTGCCCCTCAATAAAGAGGAGTCACAAGTCAGTGAGCCGCCCCGAGTCCTGCAGCGTCTCTGAGGGCAAGCGACACAGACGAGGAATGAAGGGAAGGAGGAATGAGGCTGGAATAACGACTGGAGAAATCACATTTCACTGCTGTGCAAGAGAAACTTTATTTCTCAAGATTTTCTTTACATTTTGACGCTTTGTGTGTAATCTCAAAGATGCACAGCATGTGAATACTGTATTTAAAATTCTACAATTAATGTTCTCTTTCTTTTTAATCTGATTTCGGTCAAGAAGGACATCCTTAAAACCTCCTCAGATTATTATCAAAGAAGGAATTAAGTCATTCTTAGACACAGTGTTTAACTCTGTCTTAGTAAAACAATGGGCAAAATTAGTTCTGTTGTTTTTGTAGTTTCAGGTTTTAAGTTGTTTTAGGTGCAAGCAAGAACATTTGAAAACACTGCTCTAATGAAAACAATGGGCCATTATTATTAACGTAGTAAAAAAAAACACAAAAAAACATTGCATGTTGTGGTGGATTTAACTCTCTAAACTAATGAAACTATGTTTCTCATACGACATTTAAAAGGATATTTTTTTACTGTCTCAAAATAAGCCCATCAATACTGCTAAAGCCAATTAATTAACATGTCCTCATGTATCTCATTTGTGTGGATAAACAAATGAGCTATAACTAGGTCAGAAGTGTTGGCAGGTGGATTTTGTCACCTTATTTCATTCAGTTCCTATTAAACAGGTGAAAATGCCAACATTTCCTTTCATACAGTAACACTATAGACTACTATTGATGGCTAGAAACCTTTTGTTACTGGGTAAATTTAGCCGCCTGCAATGAGTTGGCACTGACGCAAGTTTGTAAATAAAGTAAATAATGGCTGTGTTCTTTTTGAGACAACTGTACCCATTTAAATGTCATACTCTACAGAATATTCACCTCCACATGGGGTTGCGTATAACATGTTTACGAGGAGATTCCATTTCTATGGCCACTAATGACATCGCAAGTAGAAAGTTTCTGAAATGCTGATTACACAAATTGCGAGTTGTGACATTTACTGCCTATGCGTTCAAAAATGGCAGAGCTCACTGAGGTTTGTTTTTCAGTGCATGGTTAGTTAAATGTTTTAATTTTCTTACTTGCATTAAGTCAATGTTAGCCACAGATAGTGTGCATTGTTGTTGCCTAGCAACGCTGTTTTGATCACTTTACTGCTAGAATGCCCAACAACTGTAGCGTTTAGAGTCGTGAAATGTGATATTTTCCACCAAGCAGATGCTGTGGAGCAGAGAGGACAAGGTGGACAGAGAGACAGTGAGGAAGGACAGACAGAGGGTGGGTTGTTCATCTGCCCTACCTTCTGTGTCGTGAGTATCTCCCACTGATATGGCCAGAGCCATTGCATCCAGGGGTGGGGCAGCTGGATGAGATGGATGGAGGTTAGAGAAATGTTTAACATGGTGCATTTTAGTTCCTGTGTTGAAGCAGTGGTAACCACAGGCAGTAAAAGCAGCAAAAAAAAGGGGGAAAAAGGCTAAACAACAAAGCAAAGCAAAGACATGCAAACTGAGCACACTTGTCACACAAATGAACATGCACAAAGATATGACCCCCCCTTCCCCCCGAACTCTCCTTCCAGCAAACACACATAATGCATGAATGCAGGTGGCATCAAGCCGGAGAGAACGTAATATTGTGTGTCGTTCATCAACCCTGGCCTATATCCTGTTACTATGAGAGATAAGCATCAGCAGAGACCTGCTGTAATTTCCCCTCTCTGCTCTCCTCACCACTCATCATCTTTTGGTCTTGCTGTCTCTCCCTCTTTCTCTCTCTCTCTTTTTTCTTCCTCTCTCCTCTGATTCAGGTTGCTATGACCCCTCAGGATGGCTCATTTCAATTCTCATTAACTTCCTTCAGCAATTGCCCTTTATTACTCCAATTATCCTAATTATTAATTTCACTTATTAAAAAATGCCGCATTTGCATTTTGAATGAGATGCTCTTTGGCCTCCCAACTGTTTCATTTTTTTCCTTATTCTGAAACTGTTTTTTTTTTTTGAGTGCACAGATCAGTTCTTAAAGGTGAAGTGTGTCAAAATGAGAGAGGATGAAAACATAATGTCGATGGGGGCAGAGAAGAGAGGTTCATGACTGATGAGGCCCTGAAAGCTGTCGCTGGAGAGAAAGACGATGAAGGGAACTAAATATTTGCCCTTCACCATCCCATCTCCTCACACTCTATCCTTCGATCGGATTGCAAAAAAGCTATCATACACCCCTTTTCACTGCACCTGCTGTATGTGTTCATAGCAGGAAATATTAAAAGACTGTGAAAAATCAATACTAGCCTGTTGGAGGCAAAGACCAAGAGCTGAGAAGTGGTGATGTTAAAAAAAAAGAAAAATCAAAATATACAACATATCTAAAGAGGCAGTGATAGTGAGTCTGCAGCTGCGGGGGGAGTTTCTCTGAGGAGCACATGAAGGAACATTATGAAAGAGGTTTGCACAGAGATGAAGGTGTTTCCTTACCTCAGCTCTTGTCCTACGAGCTCAATAGGAACTGAAACGGTGAGGGGCGGGGGGGGGGGGGGGGGGGGGGGGGGGGGGGGGGGGGGTAGAAAGACAAAGGGAGGGAGAACAAAGGTGAATGACTGCTCAGAAAGCTGTGCTGCTAAAAGAAACTCAGATCAATAAATCACAAATGCATACAAATCCCATGAGGCCTCCTCATAGCGGCAAACTCACTGCTGACTCCATGATCAGGAGGGAAAAAAAACATCTACACACTCCTGAGTTTACATGCAAACACACACGCACATCTGAATACACACACACACATGTTCAGGAAGGCGAGCACAAAAACAAACAGGAGTGTAAGTGTCGGCCTGCACAAACACTCAGTGCACTGAATGAATAATAACACACAAAGGCTATACCAGCACAGAAAACCTAAATCAGCCAAACTGCATAGTGCTGTTCAGAAAATGTGACAATTATATGCAGACTCTAGCAATAAAGAATGATTAATTGTTGCACTTTAGTTATCATAATTGGGAAAATGAAATTAAAAGGAAAACTGCCGTCATCAGTAGAAAACAGCACTTCTTTCAGGGACAACTTACTGTAATTGCCTTCAAAACATAAATCAGGCAGTGCTCGCAAACAACACACACATACACACACACACCCATCTCCCTCTGCTGACTATAGGCATCGATTGGAAGCTGAGCAATAGAATGAGTTTGGAGAAATATCCTATTTTCATTTGGAGCAAACGAGAAAACAATACGATCCTGGAGAATTCAGTTTGGGCTCTGATATCACATGCATTAATCACATGTCAGAAAAAGTCCGGGTATCAAAATACACTAAGAGCACAGAAATGTGTGTGTGTCTGCGTGCGTGCATGCGTGTGTGTGCAGCATCTCAGTTTCTCAGTCTTTCATCATGCAGCTGAAATGACTGGACGTCTTCCTGAACGACCTGTGAACTGTAGCTCTGCTTTGTTGCTTCGAAACATCAAACACACACGCAAACACACACACACACACATACGCACACACGCGCACACAAACTGCTAATGTACAAATAAAAACACAGACTGGCACATGTAAATATGTACAGTAGGCCCAGATGCACAAATATTCATACGCTAAGAGACATTTTATTTAATATATGCACACATGCATGTCCATATGTACACAGGCACACGGACACAAACATCTATATTTGCTACTATTTACAGATGCGGGTGTTTACTTGACTGGAACGATAATATAAGAAGGTGCATTATGCGCCAAAGATCATCTGCACTGTTCACTCCATTACATTGTTTGTTTATTGCTTCCTGTATTTTTTTTTAGCCTGTTGTTTGAGTTTAGCTGCTCAAAAATATCCAAACTATGTTTCTAATCAAATCAAAGAAAGTTGTCTAATGTGCTTTGATTGGTAAATATCGTGGTTCTTTAAATGCTGGAGCACAAGAGGCCAGGAGGCATGGGGAAAAACATGGTTAGAGTAAATAATAATAATAATAATAATAATAATAATAATTGTGCCATTTAATGCAGTTTAATAAAACTGTAGGAGTCTCATGTGTAAATAAAATTAGCTTTAAATGAGACAGATATTGACAAAAAACCTTTTGGGCATCTAACCTGCAAGAGCATGAGGCAAAAGACAGCAACAGCAAATCTGATGAAAACTGGGGAAACATTGTTCAGGTTCAGAAAGTCTGAAATTACTATTGGAACCTTCTGTGTTTTTAGCTGAGTCTGAATCTGGATCACGGACAATCGAGAGAGGGGTGGCACAGTGAATGTTCCGCTGTACTCCAGCTTCACACCACAGTGCAAAGACATATAGGTTAATTGAATGGTTGTTTGTCTCTGTATGTCAACCGGTGATTGGCTGGTGACCTTTCCAGCATGTTATATCACCCACCCCTTACTCGATGTCTCCCCCGAAACCAGGGTGTGTATGTGTGCGCAGCTTTAAATAGCATGGCCTGATGTGATGGAGGGAGGTGACACTCACCTCTGATTCCTTTGGAGCGAGTGCGAGTCCGCTTGTCATCACTCTCTACACTCATCTGGGATGAAGGAAAGAAAGAAAGAAAGAAAGAAAGAAAGAAAGAAAGAAAGAAAGAAAGAAAGAAAGAAAGAAAGAAAGAAAGAAAGAAAGAAAGAAAGAATGGGGGAGGAAGAGAAAAACAGAGAAAAGGTGTGATTACCAAATAACTCTCACTCAGATTGTCCTAATTACATGGCATCGTTCAGGCTTTTTGAAAGTGTGGTTGTATGAGAGTGGAGAAATTGAAGAAAAAACACCAAAAATTTAACCAAATAAAATATGTCTGCTTAAGTGTGGGATATCTTCATTGCATTTCTTTTGCTAAACAGCCTTTTATGACTGAAAACCAAAGTGTTTGCCTCTCTGTAAACTGTTCACTCTCTGCACCAAAGTCAACAGAGAAAATTTTACACCGCAGCACATAGGAAATGCTGATCCACTGCTGCCTCCACTAGTAAGTTCAAATGTGTTATTTTGTGACTTCACATTTTGAAAACCCTTCATTCAGATTTACCTCTGTGACACAAACTTACTAAACAAGTCAGATGTGGACCGGCATCTCCTGAATCCCTGTGAGCTAAAAGCACCCGAGTTTCTCGATGGACTTTGGTGCAGGTGAGCATCCACACTTCACATAACCTGAACTATCCCTTTAAAGCTGTGCTTCACTCATACCGCACTTCTGTTACCAAAGGAAATGCACACACATAGAGAGAGAGGCATATGCCCTGCTCACTGCATCTAAATAAATACTGTGTGGAACAAGCCCTGTTGTTGGAGCGACTTTCAAATCCCCTCCTCCTCGTCTGACACACACACACATCCGATTACTCTCCCTGTAATTTCCTGCACCTGAGTGGTACACATGATTGTACGCTGTGTGGAGGCAAAAGGCGGCACTGGCACAGAGGCCGCGGCCCCAGTGAGCAGCAGGAGTGACAATCATATGCTGAAAATAATAATAAAGCAAAAACACACAGTCCACTAAAAAGCCACAGTAATAACCCTTTTAAGAAGTGTGTGTGTGTGTTACCATACCCGCTGCTTGCTTTGCTTTACTCCTGGTTCGGCTTTTAAGTCACAAAAGAGCAGGTGTTAACCCTGCTGCCTCTCTCTCTCACACACACACACACACACACACAAACTGACTACATGCTCGGTGCTGCTCTCTGTGCACTGTAGAGCTATCAGATGCTTTTTAGACACAATGGAGCCATTAGCTTTGATTACCGGACTCCAGGTTTTTTTTTTAAATGTAGGTCTCCCCTCTTTCTGTCTCTCTGTCTCACACTTCCTCCCTCCTCCCCACTCATTCCCCAAAACTCTCTCTCTCTCTTTATCCTTCCCCCTCCCCCGTCTCCAAGCTCAGCACTTAGCTGCTTTGTTGCTTGTCTATAGTAAAGTTGGCACTGCCACAGTGGGATTCAAACACGGCCTCCCTGTCTCTCTTCTTCTTTTTCATCCCCTCTCTTTCTTTTTGGCAGTGCCCCTTTCCTGCTAATAGACTACTTATGAAAAGAAGGGACGAGAGGAAGATGAAACACGCTGTTGTTGTTGTTAAGGGCTTTCCTCACTTTCCCCCCCCCCCCCCTTCACTGTGGAGGGTGTGCTTCATTCACTGGGGTCTAGTTCTTAGCCAGAGGTACAGGTGCAGGCAGAGGCCCCTCCTCTCTTCCTGTGTGGGTGTCCACCATCTTGGCCCCCCGACCCCTTTGTCTCTCACCACTTGGGCTTCTTCAACTCTTTTGATCGAGCACTGTTAATGTAGAGGTTGTGCAACAAGCAGGAGCTTTGTGCGCGGCCTGAAGGGAGCAGTTGACTCCACTCACAGTGCAAAGCGTGAGGAGAGGAGCGCCGGAGTGAGCAGTGAAGAGTTTTTTCCGTCAGTCTCTCTGTGTGTGTTAATGTCTTTATTCGGCTGTGAGGACAAATTTCGCTCCAAACTATTGTTGTGAGGACATTTTGACATTGTGAGGACATTGTAGTTGGTTCTTACAAAGGGCTTTTTGTGGGTTAAGGCTTGGTTTTAGGTTTAGGTTAGGGTAAAGGTTGGGATAAGGTTCGGGTAAGAGGGAGAGATAAGTATTTTATGCCTGTGTGTTTCTCTGTACACATCTTTATTACCCCCTTTAGGACCTCTTCTGGTTTAAATACAGATCTTGTCCGGACCAGTAGTCCTCATTAGGACCGAAGTAAACAACCTAATTTCTGAGGTCAGATGTGAATTGTGGGTAGATTACAGTTACAGTTAGGCATTTACTGGTTATGGTACTTGGGGTTAAAAACACTGGTTTCCACACTGAATAAGGTTGAATGCAAGTCATTCCCATGTTATTTCTACGTCTATATGTGAAAAGGAGCTGAAGTACTATAATTGTTTATCATTTCAAGGTGCTTGTACTTAAGGATTAATGACAACTTACTTACTTACTTACTTCAGCTTTAGTACATGGAGATACATTTACATTATATTTAAACCACTCAACAATTATCACAAAATTAATTTGAGAGAAGTATATACATATATATATATTTTTTATATATTTTTTTTTTTTCATCCTCCTCTTCACATATCCAACAATCATCAGATGAATCAAAACCTGAAAAGGGCCCCTACTGCTTTCATGTTTGTGTAACCATAGTTACACACATTTAAATAGGTAAACACATCTGAGTTCTCCTTTTCCCTGCCTTTCTTCTCAACACCAGCTCATTATATTTTTATGAACACAAAGTTGCAGCCTGGCATGCAATTACTTGATATTCTTTCCCCCTTTTTCCCCCCACCTTCTTCTTCTTTTTCATTTCAACATGCAGTGTGTATGTTTAGTTTGTCCTTTACCTCATTGTCTTCTAATAAGAAATCCTTCAACAATGTATGTATAAGTAGGTGGGCTTACACACTACCAGCAATGTCAGAGGAGAGCAAGAAGTCAATGAGAAAAGAAGGTTAAGAGTCTGGGTGTGTGTGTTTCTGTGCAAGAACGACACTATATGTGTGTGTATACTGTATGTGTGTGTGTGTGTGTGTGTGTCCTGCAGTTTAACTAATGCAAAATGTGGTGTGGAGCAGCAGTAGATGAATAAGAGAAAAGGGAGGAGGAAGAGGAGGAGTAGGAAGACGTGGCTCATCCCTACAGGCTGTGTTGTACATTATCAATTATGTCCTTCTTTGTGTGCAGTGGTAAGACTGGGGCTCTGCTCTGCATTCTGACAGCTCCATGTAAATTGCTGGCTGGGGGCAATGACTTCACAGAGAAGGTCACCCTCCGTCCCCTGGTGCACATAAATGACTCTTTTATTCATTTTCAGGTTTACAAGAGTAGATGAAGAAAGGAGGGAGTTAAGGTGCGGTGGAGAGTTACGAGGGCGTGGGGGGGGTGGCGGGGGGTTGGTGTTCACAACTGTCGAGGAAGACTGACATCCACGAATATTACCTGTGGACAGCGGCTGCCAATTAAACGTGTGCAGCGCGGCTCTTTCGACAGGCGGACCACAGCGCTCGGCCTCCCCCATGTTGGATCACTGCACAGCGAAGCTTTTCCTCAATTTCACTTTAATAATTCACACGAGGCAGAGGGGAGTATAGTGAGGAGGGAGGAGGGGAAACGACACATGCTTCACGCTTCATATGCAAAAAGCCTGAGCATGTTTGACCGCATAATTCATGTCAGCCATGATGTGATTCCAGAGATCCTAACTGATTATACTCCATTCCCACTTTAAAAAAAACCTCTTTAATCCTGAGTTTGAAGAGGTTTTTGTTTATGTTTTATTTAATCAGGATTCATTCCAGGGTCAACTGACTCTGAAATTCAAAATTCAAGTTTTAATTAACTGTAACACTGACACTGAGCTCCACTGTGTTGTTTTAATTCTTCCTCCAGCTTGTTTTGCTTCCAGTGCATTTTACGTCACCTTTCATCAACAAGTGATGCAGCAGTGGGTGTAAAAAATAAGACCACAAATCAGACTAACCTCTGATAATGGGAATACTGTTAATCTGGGGTTCACTTAAGAAAATCCCAGGTACAACCACTAATTTTAGCATTAAGGTTAAATTATAGACTTTATATAAAAAATGAAAAAGTTAAACCCAGGCAGTAGGACAGATGTAGCGATTAGCCACCAGGGGGCGACTCTGCAGAAAGACAGAATGAACTAATGAAAGTCAATGAGGAAAAATAGGTATTACTTTTCACTGGATTTAAAACATCAGTAAACATTTTTTAGAGGAGCTAATGGTCTCAATCACTAATTTCTCTACAATATAACATGAATGTTACAAACTACTAAAGGAAAACAGGTGATAAAGCCCAGCACATATGAGTGGACACCTACATGAGTGACAGCTAGTATCGTCCAATAAGAGCCTGGTTGACATTGTGATGGTGAAGCATGAGGCTTAAAAACTTAAGTTTGTTTAGTAACTGGAAAACTATGTCCATTTTTATATACAGTCTACGGCTTAAATATCCTTCTCCACAGAGTGTTGCATTCATCCATGAAGAATAATAGTGTGTCAGGGGTCGTAAGTGCCAGGCCAATGAGACGGGAGCCGCTTCACATGATGTCGTGTTTGTAACCAACGGCTCTCCTCAGCTCTGTCAGCTGCAGAAATCAAACCCAATCAATAAAAGTCATCTCTTTAGATGAACCCGAGCCATCAGAGGGAAGCAAAACTACTTTTACTGGGCCCAGGGGAAAAACAACTCCCCCACACACACCTAACCACCCCCCACTCATCTCTCTTTCAGTCTGCCCTCATCCCTCCATCTCTTTGTTGAGCGTCACTCTCGGTTGTGATGCACGAGGAAGAAAGAAAATAACGGACCGGATGTTTTCAGAGTATAATAAATAACCTTCAAATTGTGGCAATTTGGGGTCAGAAGTTTTTATAATCAAGTATAAAGACGAGGAGAGACAGGTTTCAAATGGCGGAGTAGGTTAAGAGAGAAGAAAGAAGCTTTTTTTTAACTCTGCTGATAAGAAGGAATATCATGGACAAAAAGTATGAGCAGCTCAAGGACATCCTTTTGAGTTTCTCCTTTTTCATTGTGTTTCAATAGAAGCAAAAGAGAAAAAAAAAAGCTGTGTGAAGTGAAGTGAAGTAAACTCAGCAGTGGGAATACGCTGAGCTGTGCCATGCTGAGCTTAACTAAACTGAACTAAGCTGAAGCAAAGGATGGGCCGGGCCAAGCAGGAGATTTGATGTGCTGTTTGATTCATGGTTCTTTTTCAGTCCAGCTTAGCCATCAACCACCAACAGCACCCCGCCCCTTCCTCCCCAAACACACACACAGGTTCACGCAGCTCTCCTTTTTAGGACTCGCACTGGCTTTTATTCATTTGGACAAACTAAACAAAGCCTTATCCTTAACCATAACCTTGACCTAATCACTGTTAAAATCTTTGGTCTGCGTGAGGATGGCTGGTCCTGACAAGGTCAGTGTTTAACGCCAGGAAAGGTCCTAAGAAGGTACCAAATACAAATACAAAAGTACACAGAGCTTCCTTCATCTTCCCCTCCCTCTGTCTCCACCCTTTTTCCACTTTCCCCGCTGAGTTAGGGATTGGAGGAAATGCCCAGGAAGCAGAATCAGGTTGGTGGGGGGGGGGTGGGGGGGGGGGGGGGGGGGGGGGGGGGGGGGGGGGGGGGGGGGGGGGGGGGGGGGGGGGTACACAGAGCTTCCTTCATCTTCCCCTCCCTCTGTCTCCACCCTTTTTCCACTTTCCCCGCTGAGTTAGGGATTGGAGGAAATGCCCAGGAAGCAGAATCAGGTTGGTGGGGGGGGGGTGTCAGGGTGTGGTAAGTGGTGGAGAGGGATGAGGAGGGACAGGAAAGGGAGGGGGTGGGGGGGTGGGTGGGGCCTTGTCACTCACCATGATTGGTCGACGGCTCTGCAGTCTCTGGGAGGCCTGACAGCGGCTGCTGGTCCTCTCGCCTCTTGTCCACCGCTGGTTCACCAGCTCGCCCCGAAACTCATTTTCTAGCACCAGAAAAAAGAGAAGAAACGCAGCGGTGAGTCAAGGAGGAAGAAGAGGAGGATGAAGAGGGAGGGGTGGGGATGAAGAAGAGGAGAGGTTTAGATTTTGGGGTATCCATATTTTTTCCTTATCCAATGTGTAGAGGTCAACCAATATGCATTTTTCTGTAGCTGATGTTAATACCAATTGAGAAATCAGTGCAGTCATTGGACAATGTGTTTGGCTAAGCGTCTTTTTCCTTTTTTTTCCCGTCAGCAAATAGAATGTAACAGCTTAACCAAAACATTTAACTTTAATAGCCATTTACAGAGAAACACAAATAAACATTTAGTGACTGAGGACCATTTGTCAACTTTCTGAGAAGAAAAAATGATTTATATGAATATTATTCCCATAGATTTCTAGAATAATTTAAGAATTATTCTTAAAATCTTTTACAGCAAAGAAATTAAAAAAGGAGGGGGGGGGTGTGTATAAAATCATGAGCACCAATGGATGGGGCAGTAATTTGGATGAAGGAGGTGGGGGTGCTACTTTTGAGGGAAGGTTGGGGTACTCAAGCATAGTGCAGACACTCCTTTATTAACTAAGAGAGTGTGTGTTTTACACACACACACACACACACACACACAGGCACGGTTAAGTGCCTCAGCTGGGGTGCCTGTCAGTCTGCTATTAGAATCAATCAAATTTGCACTTTTTTATCAAGCTTTTCAGGTTTCATACATGAGTCTGGGGGGTGAGGGGAGAGCAGGGTGATGAATGGTCAGTAAATAATGAACCATGCATAAATCAAATCTTTTTTTTTTTCCCTCCCCCTCTCCCTTTATCTCTCTTTCTCCCCTTTTTTTCCATCAGTGTAATAGTGCTTCACTTCACCTCCCTGTTTGGCCCGAAGAAACACTAAATCCATTACAAATCCCCGTTTCCCCACATCCACTGCCGTCACAAACACTAGTGACTGAGGAGTCATGTGTAAGAAAGCACGGAGAGTCAAGGCGGTTGCTTTGTTGTCGCGTCCCTTTCGAGTTCAGCGAGATTGTGTTACTATGGACACTCAAGGCTGAACTTTTTAACTACTGCCCTCTCTCTCTTCTGCACTCACTTTCTGTGCAGCTTCCCGAGCTGGTGCAGTGAAATCTGATTCTTTGTTGGATATATATACACATCTGTACCCTTTAGCTTTCACCTTTATATGGATTGAGCGTCTTTGCAGCAGGCAGCAGAATATTTCTGAAAGAGGAAGTGCCCTTGAGTTTTCACTGATACGTCTTCTGCACGGTCTGCCTGTACATCTGTCCTCAATCACATCTCTGACAAAAACACTCTAACAGACCAAGGCTTGGGTCAGGGCATGCTGAATCCACTCTATTGAAAGTGTAATATAAAGCACATATAATATTTCATGATTTACACAGTAGATATTCAAGGCAGAACATTTTTTAATTATCTGACCTGTGATGTTGAATCTTCCAGATATCTTTAATCACTCATTTTTTTTTCTAATTTTATGTTTTATTTTAGCATGTTTTAGCCCATAAGAGCATCAATTCTCAAATAAAATTGTGGAATAATGGCTAAAAATTGCATTGTGAGTTGTAATTCGTGAGCCCAGTCATTTTTTGGACACTCATTTAGTCAAACGTAGTCATTTAGTTGCTTCGTATGCCTAAGAAACATCAGTAACATCAGTATTTTTTATAATTTAACATTTATTTTACCAGGAATAAAACACATTGAGAATAAAAATATATCTGGCAAGATTGTCCTAGCCAAGACAGGCAGCAGGATATGTAGGTTTTAGACAGGACAGGGTTACAACTATAGAATAAAATATAAAAATATACAAAAAATATAAGGGTTACAATATATTCAAAATACTTTGAAAGTGTCCAATGGGAGATAATCTTGTAGATTTAAATGTTCAGTGTGGACCATTAGTACAGATAATAACAATAAGAATACTTGTCAATCTAATGTTATTTTTTATAAGGTCACTGAGAACAGACACGTCCTTCTTCTTTCCTCACAAACTCTTATCTCCACCTTTTCAGTGAAAGGCTAAAGACGCTTGTCCTGTGCATGAACCCACAAAGTGGTGAGAGTGCTAAAAGCCGATGTCAATCTGAGGGCAAGAGGACAGCGAGACAACAAAAGGCCACGTAAAACTGTCCACACTGAAGTGGGTCCTTCAGCAGAGCTGCCTGACCCACTCCTCCCTCAGACTCCCCTCTCCTTCCACGCCCTCATTTTTTACTTTGCCGATCACATGCAAAGCTTGCCAAAGCTCAGCCAGCACAAAATGCTTGTTTATCAACTTCTACCCACCCAACCCCCAAGAAAAAAGTGATTACAGCAGCAGTACTGTTAGTCCACATCTCTATCTCTGTCTGTCTCGCAGACTCACAAACTCACATGGCTCTTCTTTTATTCTCTCCGTCTTTCCTAAAATCATGCTTTTCTTCTGTCTTTTAAAGGGAAGTGGAGTGATCCTAGGTGCTGTATTGTTATTTTATTTTGGGAGCCAAGGAGCTTATGGGCCCTTTCCTTAAATGCCAAATCTACTGTATATAACAGTGCACTATTAGGACGCGCCGCCTCAGGCCGTGTGTCAGCATCTCTGCTCACTTTGCTCAGTGCTGAGCTGAGATGCTGTGATGCTGTTTCTGTGACAGACAGACAAACAGACGGAGGAAACACATCTGCACATGTTGAACCTTCATCGGATTTCTGCGGGTTTACAAAAGCAGGTAATGAATCACCAAAAAAAAAGGTGCAAAAAAAAGTGACCTTTCTTCACTTTCATCTGTGAACAAGAAAAGAGCTGAACATCTGCATCCTTCCACTGATGAAAAAGAAAGAAAACATAAAGCTAATTTGAGCCTTGTCTGCTCAGGATGTGTGCTCCCGTATTTTTTGATCAGATACTGCTCGTTCCCACCTAAAAGCCTCACAGCTCATTATTTTTTTGCGGTGAAAATTGGAGGAGTATGAGACAATTAGCCGTTCACTGAGGAGATTTGGTAAATCAGAGGCGGGGGGGGGGGGGGGCGGGCCCGGGGGGGGAAAGTGGGTGAGGGGGGGGGGGGGGGGGAGGCCATGGGGAGAAAGATGAATACAAAATGAATGGATTAAAGTAAAAATCATACTCTAGTGCCAGGCAGGATTATGTGTAGTGTATATATATACATATATATACATAAAATGTGCATACAATATCACTGCTATGAATATTTGACCTCAGATTGGGCTAAAAGTTACCTGTTCATTAAAGTAATTTTGAAGAAAAATTAACAGTTTGTTTCCACTTTCACCCAATAGCAACTGTCAGTCTTTAGTTATTTAACATTCATCGTGAGGAGCACGAGAAAAGTAGCTGTTCAGTGAGGAGGTTTGGTAAATTAGAGGTGCGTGAGGTCATGGGGAGAAAAACAAGTACAAAAGGAATAGTTTAAAGCAAAAAACATGCAGGATTATGTGTTTTTATTGAAGTTTTATTAAGTAAGTCAAGTTTTATGAAAGTTTGAATTTCTGGGAGGCAAAGTTCAGAAAATCCTTGCAGCTTTCAAACTGATACAAAAATACTTTATCCACGTAATTCTATTACCAGTTGGCAGCTTATTGCGATGGGACAATGAAGCAAAGAGGCCTAAATCCATAGTTAGATTAAATACCAGGGTGAACTGTCTGTAACAGTATTAGTGTTCATACATGGGCGAGGCCAGCTGTACACTCCTGGTCCAGTTAAGACGGATTTAGAGACAACTTTGTGTGATTACAGTGTACACCAAACGGGAGAGGAGGGGAAATCAAAAGTTGTGGAGCAGAATAGTTTTATATCACTCACTGGTTTCTTAAAAATTATTTAGATTATCCAGCAGAGAATGAGAAAATTGGATTTTGTTCTATTCTAAGATTAATTAAATGGGAAATAATTAAATAACAATATATAATTTCATATGTTTTCTTCGCTATTAGGAAGTGTGATATTCAGTATTGGTCTGATCTAAAATCACTGGGTTGGATTCCAGAAAAATGTAAAAACCCTACATAATCACAGTGATGCTTCACTAAGCACTGACAGTAAAATATCAGTAAAAGAACCAATAGTATTTTAAACACAACTATGTTAACAATTATTCCACTCCCATCAAGAAGCAATAAACAGCCCTTTTAAACAGCTTAGTGAAAAACGGTGTGAAAGGACTCATGTTGGTTTCAACAGATACTCAAGGTTGTGATATCAGTGTCAGTATCAAACACAAAAAAGTGGTACGATTCCCCATTTTATTTACAACATTAATCTGAATGTATGAAAGGTTCAATATATATCAATATAAAAGTAATGTTTATACATTGTGCGAATGCGTGTTTTAGCTCACATTTGTGAAACTTTCACTGTTTTAATGAGAATTTGTTGTTTTCAGTTCCTAAAAGTTGTTTAAATGTATAATAAACTTGTTTCTTCAACATTTACTCAGGATCAAAAATCTGTCTTTTGTAATCTGACGTTTATCGTTTATCAGCTAAAGATGATGAAGAATTTGATGTATAGGATTTTTGGATTGTATCAGATTTTACATTTAGGCTTTCCGATAACCGATCCAGCTTTTTTGACCATTAACGAATCAATTTCAAGTAAAGCATTGCCTCATCCCTATTGATGATGATGACATTTTTGGCCACATCATCCATCTCAGCTCTGTAGCCCAGACTGTAGCATTTTCCAGTCATAAATAAAGATCTCTCTGCAGTGACCTCTGGTTTTCTGTTGATGGCGGATTTTAACCTGCTCTGTTTGAAGCTTAACTGATGTTTGGTTAATTTATAAAACTCATGAAAATAAGAAGAGGAAACACTTTCTAAGAGAAACATCATTGTTTGGTTTCGTGTACAGAGTGAATACTGTGATATAGCATTCTTTTCTTCAATTCCATATAAAGTTTCAATATATTATGACTATGAATCGCATAAACAGTCTCTGAGGTATGACACATCAATCTGAATGTGTTAACATTTCTGTTTGTTGTTTTCTGTCAATAAAGGAGTTTAAAATCAATTGGGATGATCACTGACATTTTTTCATCCAGTTATTAACCAGCTAATTATTGCAAATTATGCATTTTTGTACTCAGCAAGTTGTCGCTAAATCACTCCAACTTTTTTTTTCATCCAAAGTTGATCTTGTTGATGACTTGTTTCATTTATGTACGATTCATTTTCTACATTATTTTCTTTTATTGAAACTGTATATAATTGCACTGCAGTACAGACATAAAATGTAGATTAGAGAGACACTCCATTACTGTTGTTCAACAAATGTTTATTTTTGTATTATTTGTTATTGGAGGAAAACAGAAACTTGGATTATATGTGTATATATATATAATATGTTAATATGGGTTTCCTTTTTTGAACAAACACATATTAACCTCTACAATTACCTGGTTTCTACTTTAAATCAGGAATGAAACTTAACCTTTAATTGTCTGACATTTTATCGCTACAATTACCAATATCGAGCGAGTTGGAAATGTTTTTTTCATGATACACTCTGCAGCCATATTGTTGTGCTGTAGCTGAAGGTCAGATAAAACAGACCAGGAGGAGGAGAAAAGGTAAATGTGCTGTGACTGTGAGGCAGATGGGTGGAAGTTTAGGATGGAAGGAGGAGGTGCAGAGGGAGGACAGCGCCAAATCAAAAGGTAAGCAGCATTTAGAGCAGCTTCCCTGAGGTGCCGCCCTGACCTCAGCATCTGAGGCATCACTGCTGCTAATAAAACCAATCACTACCTGTCAGGATCTGTGCTCCTGCCACAGCTTTACAACCTGCAACTGCACTTTGTGACATTCTGCACAAACCGCTTTACTGCACACGCGCCTCTCTCCACCCACCTGAGAAATTGTGTACATTTTCTTTACTTTTTAATTAAGTCTCAGTTTTTCATGTCTTTCAAATTTACTTCCCATTAATGCATGGCATGAAATCCATTATTTCCAGGCTTTCGTTTTAAATGCCTCCTCTCCGTTGAAAGCTGGTCCAACCCTGACCTTTGCTTGTATTGCTTAGATTTCTGATAGGCTTTGAATGCAATTGAGTGCAATTTGGCCCCAGCTGCTCCTCCAATGTTTATTGCTCTCCCTCCTCCGGCACCTGCTGTCCTCACTACGGGCTATTCAGCCCTTCATAAATAGAGAGGGTCCCTCCCATCACTGTAACTAAAAAAAGGAAAAATAAAAACCACAGAAGTAACTTCATATCCAGGAGAGTGAGCAGCTCTACACGCTGCTGTTCTAACCTCTACTAACAGCACAAAGCACCAATAACCTAATTCTGTAATCCCCTGAAACTAGGCTACATTTCATAGGAAAAGCAAACAGAAGAAAAACAGTAGGTGTTTTTTATCTTTTCTGCCTACGATGCACTAAATCCTGCCCACAATATTCAGCCTGTAAACTGAGCCAAATAATAGCTTTGTCTCTTGGAAGGTGTTTCCTCTGCTTTATATGTTAACCAAACATCACATAAGCTTCGAACAAAGCTACAAGGTTAAACTCAGCCACCAACACAAAGCCAAAGATCAGCGCAGAGAGGACTTTATTTGTGTATGAAAACAATAAGTTTATGAATGTAAGATGCTTTATTTTTCTCCACATGAAGCCGAACTAATCATTTTCCCTGTTTGTAATGTGTTTATGTCTTGTTCTCCTTGTTTTCTGTCATATTTGTGTTGAAATTGTCTTAAAGTACAGGATACCCTCAAAAACAAGATGACACATCTAAAGGGGTAAATCCTAATACAGATTATGATATAAAAGGGTGTTTTTCAAAGCATGGGCACATAATATATAAGCCAGGTATGTTTAGAAATGTGTTTAACAAACATATATTTTCCTTTAAAACATCTCTCTCTCTCTCAAATCCACCAACTCCACAAACAGATGCAGTCAAAAAAAAAGGATTTTAGTGCCTACAGTCATGAGTAATAACTTTACAACCAAATCAAAAGTAAACATCATGTGACCATATCAGGATTTTAAAGTCTTTATATAAGTGACTTGTTCTTGTTCTGTGGTGAACAAGTGCTGTACATATACATGTATTTCAGCTCAGAAAAATAATCCGTGTGAAAATGTCTGTGAATATTATTGTTTTTATGTTTAAATGTCTAAAGTTACTTTAAAGATCCAAGTTTTTTTGTTTGTTTTTTTTTTAACAGTTTTTAAAGGTGGACAGTGAATTGACAGTGGGTTTAGACCAGTAACTCTCATTAAAAAAATAGCAAATCCCACCACTTGCGTATGTATTGTATTATTTTTATTTTGTGTTGTTTTTTTTAATGTTTCTTGCCATGACCTTTATCTTTGCTGTTTTTAAAGTTTTACTTCTAAAACCAAGTGTTACAGCTCCTTTGAATAGCTGTAACTTTTCTCTGCTCTTAAGTTGCTTTAAACTACAGTTGTTTGTTTGTTTGTTTTTTCACTTTGGATATAAAATATGCTATAAATAAAACTCTGTTGCCTCAAAACCCTGAACTTTAAATGTCTCGCGTCACAAACTTAAGCAGATGAAGTTTGTATTGAATCAGCCTCAGTGACATAACACCGAGAGTATCATCATCCCTCATCTCTTTCCTCCATCTTAGGACGCAGGTGCTCTGACAGAGGCGCACACACAGCGCATTACGTGGCCATCTAAGCAAAACAAGGAGGGGGGCGGGGTAGGGGGGAGTGGACGGTCACAACGCAAAGACTCACATCCTGCACCGCACAGGCTGAATCCGACGAGATGAGGCTTTAAAACGGGTAAAAAGCCTGCACATATTCACACGCACACACAAGTGCGCGCGCGCACACACACTGCATGGGACCTGTTTATTTCCAGCGTGCTTCTGTTCTGAAGACTTTTTCTTTTTTATCTGCGCAGCAGTAAAGGCGGCTGACATTTGAAGAGAGCATCTCTGTTTTTTTGCTGCAGAGGATCAAATGGCCAACCCCTCCCCTTTTTCCTCACACACACAAACACGCACACACCATCCATCCATCCATCTGTCCGTGCACGCACACACACACACACACACACACAGGGAGAGGGTAGTGTAGAGTCATGCTCAACGCCCAGTGTCACACTGAAACCTTTTAGAACACAATTCGGTGCTGGACTCAATATACACACTTATCTCCAACATGACAGAAACGACAAACAGCTGGTGTGGTGAGCGCGAGCAGCGCGAGGAGTCCAGAGAAGCTGGACATACAGACCAGAGAAGGTGAAAGTAGAGGACAGAGTGGACAAGGCTCAGTGGGCAAAAAGAGCCACGGAGAGGGGGGAAATAATGTGCTCCCTTCTTTACATCCAACGCGTTTCCCCTTTAAATAGACGCACGATGATGATGGTGATGATGATGATATTGTTTATATATAAAACCAGCGGAGAAGTGGATAAACACACACACTCAGCAGCAGCAGCAGCTTCTGAGAAAGCGCCATGCTCGCTTTGCTCTTCAGTGAACAACATAAACAGCATCTCATACACTTCCTATCTACTCTCACTGTAGTGACGTGAAATATAAAATAAAGCCACAAATCTGCCCTTAAATCACGAGGAAGAAGAA
This sequence comes from Brachirus orientalis, assembly GCA_016785285.1. Lineage (NCBI taxonomy): Eukaryota > Metazoa > Chordata > Actinopteri > Pleuronectiformes > Soleidae > Brachirus > Brachirus orientalis. The sequence continues at coordinate 605,397 of JAFBJR010000570.1, forward strand.
AAATCATCTCAAACTGCTGACATGAGCTTAAGTTTTCATCAACATGAAAGGAAGCAAAAATGATGAAAATGTAAAAAAAACACCAATAATCTGGGTCAGAAACCGCGCTGTGGGTTTTAAGGATGCGTAAACACAGCAAAGTTACACTTAAAAAAGGTTTAGAGCTGTTACACGCGACAAAAATAGTCTTTATAATAATCATAATAATAAGAATAAATGCACTTTACAATCCTGGGTTTACCTGGATTCAACAATATTTCCTTGGAGGTTTGTCGCTGCTGCGTCCTCAAGTAGTTTGCTTTTTGAAAAAAAATAAGATAATAATAATAAAGATATCCCGAGTAAAGGTTGTGTTTTTCTTTCTTAAATTTCTTTAAAGGCGATCCTCTATCCCGGTACAAATGTCCAGATGTGATGAGAGTGAAAAGGGTTCTGGACTGGCCTCTCCGACTAAAGCGCAGCGTCGGCGCACGGCGGCTCCTCCGTCTACCGAGGCGTTAAGATGTTACTTGTTTGTAAGCAAAAAAAAAAAAAAAAACATGGCTTCATTTGCCTTTGTCAGCGAGAAAAAAACGTAATATTGACTTACCTTTCCCTCATGAGCCATTGTGCCTCCCCCCTCCACTCCACACCACTCCACTCCCACCCTCCTCTCCACTCACATCTCCTCCCTCCGCCCTTTGCCATGACATCACGGAGGCTGTAGTAAAAACCTCCAGCATCAGATGGGCAGGGCTTCAGTACCACCCCCCCCCCACACACACACTCCAGCATCAGATGGGCAGGGCTTCAGTACCCCCCCCCCCCCACACACACACACACACACACACACCCGCCCCCCCAACCACCACCACACACACATACACACACTTTGTCTCTGAGCCAAAGACAATCTGACGACTTCACACCACAAGCTGGATTTCCACTCGGAGTGTCCCTCTCAACTCCACGCTCTTCGTCTTATCCTCATCCTCACATCCACGCACACACTGAACACAACATCGCACTAATGAATGAGCTCATACTTTATACATGACAAGTTCTTGATGTGGCGCAAATGCATCATGAAGGTTGTAGCTGCTGTAATCCATCCTTCACCTTCCTCCACTTCCACCCTCAGTGGAAAAGTGGTGTCGTCCAGTAATTCATTCACTTTTTTCTTTACACTGCATTTGATGTACAGTGTTTTGTATGCAGAGTTATCAGCATCTGATAATTCATCCGTATATGGAAAGAAGAGGTTTTTAACGACACTATACAGGCAAAGAGAGGCGAGTCTCTGAGGAGATTAAAAATTATTTACGCCCAAGGGAGGAGGAGAGAGGGGAGGGGAGAAAGGAGGGAGAGGAAATCAGTTTGAATTATCACTGAAAACAACACTGAGACAAGAAAATGGTTGACAAACTTGATAACACCTAAATTAGTCAAATTCATTCAAACAAAATTTAGAACGTATGTGTCCCCAAATTAATACAAGTTTTAAAGTCTGCTGGGTGATATGGCCAAAAATCTTGACGAAACGAAACATAAATCTGGCATATATTGATAATTATCCTGATAAAATGTCAGACTGAGCTCTGCTCTTTAATGAATGAGATGACAAAAGTTATCTGTTAAATGGTCAAAATATTTTCAAATTTGAGGCAACAAAAATCATATTCACAATGATGTCTCCTGTCTCAACGTGTGTTTTCACTGCACTCACTGTAAAACCTGTTTCTACAAAAATGAACAAACGTAAACTGTTTGAGGAAAAGGTTTTGACTAAGTTTACTTAACTAAAATCATTTGGTTAAACAGGCAAAATAGCTGATTAAAGTAACAAGAACTTATTGTTAAGGTAACTGGGGTAAAATTAAGTTTATAATGCAATTTACTTTAGTCATTTAGGGTAGAATTACTTCTTGCATAAACATTATATCAATACACAGTATATATTGAGCTTGTGTTGTATTGATATTGATATTGATATCGATATTGATAGTGGATTAGTATTGCACAGTTCTAGTTTGAAGCAGCGTGGGCTTTTGTTTCTGCACAGAAGCATTATGAAGAGCGATCACTGTCACTTATGTTGACAGTTTTCAAAGCTCAGTGATGGGATGACGCCCACTGTCAGTGTCAGCATCTCCAAACAACAAACAGACAGTTTTAATCTTAACTTGGAGTCGCCCCCCCCCTCAAAAAATGTTGCTCATGCCGTTGCTTTTGCGTTGCTGTTTTTTGAAACCATTAGTGGAAATGACAACCATTCATTACAAGCCATTTGAGAATAGTCACCCCACAAATGCCATCCTTTATCTGCTGTCTCCACGCCGGCGTAACGCAGGGAATATTCCAAAAGCCGAACCTTCAGCTTTCAGAAATTCTATTAAATTCTTATCTCTTTGCAGCAGGCTCTTTTTGTGCAATCCCATTGTTATGCATTGGAGCTGAAATCAATCACTGCGGCCGCGTGCATGGCACATCAGTATGATTTCAGACCATGGACGCGAAGAGAGAGAGAGAGACGATGGAGTCCCCCAACAACAACAGCGACAATCGAATAAACAAAATAGAGAGGGGGCAAATAAATAAGAATATAAAGAAATAAAACACAAATGTGGGCCACTGATTCAGCAGAGGGACTATGAAGAAAGTTAGACCCACAGGTCAGAGGTGGCTGTGTGTGAGAGAGAAAGTGTTTCCTCTACAGAGAAGATAAAAGTAAATATGTGCTGTTTCTGTGAGTTTTTTCAGCACTGTGGACAGTTTCACGTTGCTCTGACTGAGTTTTTAGGACCATGGACAGTTCCAGGCTGTTGCGTCTAAGTTTTCAGGACTGTGGACAGTTCCAGACCGCTGGAGTGAGTTTTCAGGACCATGGACAGCTCCATGCTGCTGCTGCTGCTGCCTGTGCACAATAAAAGCCTCCCTTCACTGCAGCTTCATTGTTGAAACTAACAAAAGCTTTTGTCTGACTAACCCTGTCCTTCATTAGGTGTGAGACTACACTGAGTTTATCAATATTACACCTTATATATATGTTAATATTCCCAAATAACCAGAATACTTGTATGGTTTTGTATGGTTCAAATCCTTTCACTTTGAAGTCTTTGAAGAGATTGTTGATAAACTGTACTAAAAAGTAAATAATTATGTCAAAGGCTGCTTTGTCCGAACTAAATAATACTACACAGAGTTTAAGTGAAGCTGAAGACTGTTTATGAATAATGAATTATTTCAAGTCTGCTCCGGCTTTGATTGGCCCAAACTCAACTCTAGCACAGCAGCTGGTAAATGAGCTGGGAAAACTTTTTCACCCTTCCTCCCCCACTCCCTCTCCTCCCCCTCTCTCTTCTTACACAGTGAGCATTGTTTGGCACTGAACTCAACTTCAGCTTCACCAAAATACATAAGACTTTCATCAGCAAAAACATTTCATTTTAAAGTAATAAAACATTTTAAAATATATTAACTTTAAATCAGCAATTTGGTACAAGCATTGCCTTTTACACACTCACAAACTGATTTTAATATGGTTACTGCATGGCTATGCATATTATCCTGTTTTGGTATTATTTACTGTTGCGTATTTTAGTATTCTATTGCTGTATTGCCACACTAGGGTATTATTAAAGTTCTAATCCATTCTGTTCTATTCTATTGTTGTCACTGAGCTTAACTAGAAAAAGTGGCAGCAGTGGTCACTTCTCTAATCCCGTGTCGTCACGAGAAAACTGAACAAAAGTAAAGTGAAGTAAGTTTTTTTTTTCACTCAAGTCACGTGGGAAAAAAAATTGTCACAAAAGTCCGTCTGTATATGCAGATGGCGCACACACACACACACACACACACAGAGGGCAATAGCAGCTCTTTAATGCTCACGTCACTCCAGACTAAGGCCACCTTACGGTGCAGAGCAGCAGTATAAATATTACATGGGGGCAGCAGCTGACTGGGCGCTGAGGTTGGGACCGGGGGGAGGCCCCATGTAGTCCCTCGACAGATGGAAGAAGCCGACAGACTAACACACACACACACACACATACAAAAGTTTTTAATAAGCCCGCAGCTTGGCATTGTCCCCACGGTACCGGGGCCACACGGTCCCCGAGGGAACCAACTGTCCTTTGTTTGCCCTGTGCTTATTTTTCGCCCGTTTTTAAGAGTTAAAGTTTAGATTCAGTTGTGAAGAAGTTAAATTTGTATAGACAGTTTGTTAGATAAGTTTTAAGGTTGCGGCTGGCGATTGGACACAACTGTAAGACTTTTACGCACGGGTACAGTGCACAGACGACTAAATTTAGCTTTTGTTTTGAATATAAACAGAGGTGCTGACTCTTGTGAACACGTCTTTTTCACGTAGTGATGATGTAGACGCAAAAACAGGACGAGTGCGCGTTTCATCGTGCGAGTTTCAGCGTCATTTATAGCGTCAAGAAGAGGATGGATGAGAATCTACGCAGATAATTAGTTGAAATAGCGACAGGTGTAAAGATAAAGTAGAATCAGAGTGATACGAACCCAGAAACGTGCGGCACAGCTTCATGTTTGCGGTTCTCCACTCTCTCTTCTCTCTCTTCTCTCTTCAGTCCCGCAGCGACCGCCGAGCGCTGCTGTTAACTTTACTTGTGCCGAACAAAGTTGCGCAAACTTTAGTCCAACTTCCCTGAAGCAGGGGAGGAGGAGGAGGCGGAGGAAGGGTGGGAGCGCTGTAGGGGCGGGGACAAGCAGGTGACTGACACGAATGGACAGCCAATAAGAGGCCGTGAAGGGAGCTTCAGCCAATCCTGTTCATCCAGTGTCAGCTTTCAACAACAACAATAGGCATGAAGAGCAACAAAGAGCATCTGCTGCGGACGACAACTTCTCTCTCACACACACATACTTTAAGCTGCTCCCCCCCGTTTGATTTAAAAGTTATAAACTACTCAATCTGAATCTTTCATGTATAAGCACCATCTTTTTTTAAACTTAAAACAAAGTAGCACAAAGTTCAAGAAGCTCAACATGAACAAACTAAACTATTAAGATTTAACAGATTTCAACATAAAAGTTATGGACACCACAAAGTCGTAAATAAAGTCGTTTAAAAGTGGGGCCAATCAAAGAGGAACATTCATGTACTACAAACCAACAATATGAACTAATTTTTACAAAGAAATGATTGTATGTCAGTAGAGAGAAAGTTGTTCTGCAAACATGCACGTCATTAAACACGGTCAAAAAGACTGCATCAGAACTAATATCCAGGTAATACACTATTGAAAATAAAAAGTTAATCTAAATACGTAAAAACTAGTATTTTATTTATTTATTTATTTCAATAGGAACAGTGCAATTGAGCATAGTTCCAAGAAAAAGCTGCACAAAGAGTTTAGAGCTAATTTGCAACCCCAGTTCCTATTTTAATGTTAAATACATTATAAAAACTGCAAATACGTTACAACACAATAAAATACATACATCACAGCACACATATTACAAAACACATATATATTTTACTACAATGATAATAACTTGTTTTAGTAAAAACACAGTTCTGACCCAAGCTAACATAGTTTCTTTCATTGTCACTATTGACTTCATTTTTAAAATGTATGATTTTGTAAGAAGGGATATTAGATAATAAACTTTTTGTCCAATGAAAACGAATCAGAATAAATAAATACCATCAGCATCATAAAATACACAACAAAACTTAATTAGAGCCATAAAAATGACAATCCGACATAAACACAGAATTTTAATTATAATCAAACTGACTGATTGCTGTACTTCATGTTTTTAGGGGCTTATTTTTCCAGTCGAACTCAACCTTAGCCATTCAATTTATCTGCATTTCTGTCATGTGCTTGGTGTCTATACACCTCCTCACTCACGTGTGACCAAATATAGCAGATGTACGGCTAATTTAGGTGCAAGTTAGAGTGAACATTTTCACTGGAACTCCAGGCCCATTCAGAGAGTGAGTGTGTCTGGAACAGACAGACAGTTCCTCCCTCCCAATAGCAGATGGTCTGCCAGATAATGAGCTCTCCAATTGCTTTGCTCCCATTACCCCCATCCCCATCGCTCCGAGATGTAATGGGGGGTAAAGCAACCGCGACACATTCTACCGCTTTTCTTCTTCATTTCATTTTATTTCACACACGTTAAATAATATGTTTGTGTGTTTGTTATTTCTTCCTCTATTGTCTCATTCAGGAGAGCTGCACATTACCAAAGAGTTTTCCTCTATGGTCAGGATGGCAAGTGATTTTAGTTTAATATTGTCTGACTGGTAATTTTTAGCTAAATTAAACAGAGGCAAACTAAATTGGAATCGACCTTATTATGAGCATGAAAAACCTAAACTGAGAGAAACAAAAGAAAGTTTAAAAGTAACCCTGTATCACTGACTTACAACTAAAACTGTGCCAAACAAGTCTCAGTTGACCTACTGACCCACTGTACACCGATAAACCTTTTAAGCTCAAAGCACTCACACTCAGTTTCACCAGAATAAATACAGGGAAAAATGTTCTTATAAACTAAACTAAAAATAAAACAACAAAACTGAAACTAAAAAGACTCAAACTCAGTTTCATCTTTTATGGGCTTAAAAAAGCAAAATTAATATGTTCCTATAAAGTAAACTAAAACAAATAAACTTACAGTGACCTAAACAAAGAAACTAAACTAAACCTAAAAAAAAACTTCACTTAAACAAAATAATAAACAAAAATTAAATAAATGAACTTAACTATAGCAAACTTAAACAAAAAACGGTACTAAAACAAAATTAAAATAAAAATAAAAAAGAAAGAAACTACAGTATATAAACTAAACTTAAATACATAAACTACACTAAACTAAAAATTAAACTTAACTGAGACTAAAACTTAACCATAAAACAAAGAAACTAATCTAAACTAACGCTAAACTAAAACAAAGAGAGTAATCAGAATCAGAATATTTTTTACTTTTTAAGTAAAACGAATTAAAATCAAATTAAAGTAAAACAAAGAAACTTAACTAAGGCTAAAGTAAAGCAAAGAAACTTAACTAAAACCAAACTAAATTAAAACAAAGAGACTTAACTAAAACAAAAGTAAAACAAAGAAACTTTCATAAAACTAAAGTAAAACAAAGAAACTTACCTAAAACCAAAACTGAACTGAACCTAATTTAAATTATAAATATCTGGTAACCACCAATAAAACCAGAGAGTTTTACACATTTATTCTTATCAACAGTAAATGAAAGATTAACATGAAGAAGGGAAAAGAATCTGCCTGCACTGCCTGAACACACTCACAAATAATGAATCCACTGCTTATTAAAATGGCCTTTGGTGTGTGTGTGTGTGGACAAAGAAGGTGTTGCTGTTAAGAAGGACTGCTGGGTCTCCACTAAAGCTACAACAAGTTTTTTTTATCTGAGGATGGCAGACAGCCTCTTGTATTCTTCTTGAGCACGGTGCTCTGATTAGCCTATTAACTTCACCACCACCACCCGACCCCCACCCTTCTGTTCCAACACACACACACATCCACAGACATATGCAAACTCACAAAAATGAAAGCACACAAACCCTCTCCTCTTATTCTCTGCTCTGTATAACAAGCAGCTGAACTCTGACATAGCCTCCAGCTGTCCTGGAAGATGGTGGTTGACAATAAAGTTTAAACACACACACACGCACACACACTCAGAGTGAAGAGCAGGAAACAGGACCTCGCCGAGAAAACGACCTGCGTGAATTAATAAATGGAAATTTCACTCCACTTTCTTCATCATCATCATTATTCAGAAGTTCACTCTGAGGCTTTTATTATCTCTGTTCAGCATCAAATGGAGAGAAACAACTTATGACTGAGATGAAAAAAGGGTCAACAGTGTGCTGGAAGTTAAGTTTTTCCCCCGGCTTTAAATAAAAGCACCAATTATGTACAAAGTTAAAACAATTTGTTACCTAACAGTATCCAAAAGTGGGCCACACGGGTGTGAAGTGGCTAGTATTGATGCCAAACTGCAAGAAGGTCCAGAGTTAATTTCGTGGTTCTGTGTGGAGTTGGCATGGTCTCTCTGACTGTGTGTGTGGTTTGGTTTGGACACATGTGGACACTGTAAATTGACCTTGTGTGTGAGCCAATGAGACTGAATGATTGTCATCATATGAGTGGACACCACATACATAGGAGTGGACAAGCTGGTATCGTCCAATAGAGCTCTGGACATCTCATGACACATACTCCAAAAAATGAACTAGGTGGGTTGTTCACTTTATATGTATTTTCTATGTTCATTTTACCTCAGGTACATGATATAAAACGTTTTTCATGTTGTATATGATAATTAAGTTAGATGAAATTAACATTTTTGCTTCAGATTAACCAAATGCAGTTATGTGAAACCTGTTGACAAAATTAATTAAAGTCAAGGTTTCAATTTTTTTGAGTGTGCAGTCCCTAAGAACTGCCTAAGATGAGGCAAAAATGAACAGGACCAGTTCTGGATTCAGTCTGTCAGAGTTCACAGCTGACACAGTTCATTATTCCAGACATCGTCATCTTCCTGGTTAACTTTCCTTCCTCTGACTGGAGGGAAACAAACGGATGTAATCTATGTATTAAACATAGATGGGGTGTCTCGTAACATAGCTTTCTCCTCCATTATCCCGCCGTAAACGCCTTCTTTTTCTTCAGCCAGGTAACTACTGCTCAAGTTTCTCTCATTCAATTGAGCAGCGCCACCAAGAGGAGACATCAAGTAGCAACAGACATCAAGTTAAACTGGTAGGGACTGTTTATTTTAGAGCACCTTAATTTATTAATTAAAGTATCAATATTTTCCCGGCGTATTGATTATCATATTGCACAAGAAGGGAAGACGATATATTGCCAAATCAATATTTCGACCGACCCCTAACACGAGCCAAAAAGTGATTCTTGAGCCTTTGAGTCTTTTATATTTATATCAGGAGTCAGGTCAGCCCTATGGAGGCAGCCATTTCAGACCACCATGTTTTTACAGTAGCCCAAAGTGGACAAACAAAACATCTTTTGAGTTTTGATGCTAACTGGAGGCTACATAGTTTCTGCAAGGGAAGGGTGAGTAGAAGGATATCCATCTGCAACTTCACCAATGAATTTTACTCACTGTACTTTTAAATGAGTCAGACAGATTTTCAGAAACAACAGACTGGGTGGATATATGATGGAACAGGATGAGTGGATCATGAACCTTTTCCTTCCCTGTACTTTCATATTGCATTATTAATATGGTAAATGGATCAGGAGGCTTCAAAAGGTTGTTAAACATTTAAGTTTAATTAAAGAAAGGACAATTCTCTTTCCTGCCTATTTTTGGACACAGAACAAAAGGATTCTTGGTTTCTTTCCCCCGCTTAGGTCTGTTCATTTTGTTGGGATAATATTTCTTCATGTAAATGATAATTCTTGCCTTTTATATAATTTATCCAAATAAAAACTGATTGCGAGCAATTTTACGGACATAGTCCTTGATCTGATCGTGTGTGTGTGTACCTGGTATTCCTTATGTTGTGGGGACATAAATCTGTTTCCACAGTCACATTATGGGGACTAGTCTTCCTTATGGAGACAAAAATCAAGTCCCCATAACGTAAATGACTCCATTTTAAAACATTCCTTCACCATAAAATTAGGCTTAGTTAGGGTTAGGTTAGGATTAGGGCACTAGTAATTATGGTTAAGGTTAGAGTAAGTCTCCACGTACTGAATGCAAGTCAAAGTAATGTCCTCTGAAGTCATGGAAACCTGTGTGTGTGTGTGTGTGTGAAGAAAGAGAGACTATGTTTTTTTTGAACCACAGTTTAGTAATTGGACGCACCGTCACACATGCTGTGCTTATGCACAGATGGACATCAGAGTCCTGTTCCCACTCTCATGATGACAATCAGGCTTATAACACTACAGCTTTATTGTCCCCCTCCCCTCCATGTCCCCTCTCTCCCTCTCTCTTTTTAACTCTCTCAGTCACTTTCACACCCCCCAACCTCCCTCTCTCTTTCCGTCTAACATCCGTACAGCATGATCATACTCATATCTGTCAGCTCCCATTAGACACAGCTGAGCACTTCAAACACAACTATACAAGGAAGGGATTAACTTGGTTTTCTTTTTTTTTTAAACAAAAGTCTATTTTCTATCATTTAAACATCCAGAAGAATCCAAATGTATTTTTTTTTGTAATATGTAGTTGTTGAATTTACCGTTTTATGGGGGCTTCATCTAAGAACTCTGTTATATTATGACATAAAATGACCATAATGTGTGATTGTCTGTTTGTTTTTGTTGCCTATTTATGGAGCACATCTCGAGCGGCCATTCACTCACACAGGACTTTTGCAACAGTACAACAGAGGTCACAGGGGTCACAGAGGTCACAGGTAGCCATAGGAACAAAATGCACTTCTGACTCACTCGCATAGGGTGTGTGTGTCTGTGCCTTTTAACTATAACAACTTTGTATTACAGTTGTAGCATGTAGTAAGTTTTAAATGTGAAAATTTCATTCAAATGAGTTCACTCAGTGCTAATTCTGCCTATCGGCTCCACACAAGTCTCCACTTAGTATCGCAGTTGTTTTTGTGTCTGTGGCGTGACAGAGTGATGCGTTTTACATCACAACTGACAGAGGGAAGGGTTCTCTGGTTCTCTGGTTCTCTGAAGTGTAGGGATAAGTCTGGAGGGGTAGCAAGAAAAGTTACACACTGGAGCTTTAAAAGTGTGTATAAATAAATATTTAAAAAATATGTATGTGAAAGTGACTAAGACACATTGTGCCCCTGGCTCTTCATTACCCACTCATTACACTTCCTCTCTCTTTTGTGGAAGTTATGAATTTTTAACAGGCGTGCATGTGCACATGCACACAGACAAACTTGTTTGTAACTCTTAGTGAGGACACATCATAGGCATAATGTGTTCCCTAGCCCCTTACACTAAACTTAACCATCACAACTAAGTGCCTAAACTCAACCCTTACCCTAACCCTAACATAAACCCAATTCTTACCCCAATCCTAAAACCAGCTCTTAACCCTGTAAAAGCTCTTTACAGTTGTGGGGCGCAGACAAAATGTCCCCACAAAGATAGGTTTATAAGTTTTTTTGGACCTCACAAAGATATAAATATTATTTTTAGAACACTGCATTGGATTTCATTCATTTGGACAGCCTGAACAAAGCCTTATTCCTAACTTTAAACCTATATAAATTAATGCCGAACCTTAGCCCTAAACTCCACCACTTCTTCAAAGACGGAGGTTCTACCTCATTAGGACCAGGTTTTGGTCTCCATGAGGAGGTCCTGACAAGGTTAGTGTTTATACCACAGAAGGTCCTGAAGAGGTAACAAATAACAAAACAAACATGCACTCATGCACACACTCACATCCAGACAGAGAGACAGAGGAAAATGCAAAAAGGCAGACAAAATTTGGGCTGGATGCCACTTTGGATGACCATTGACTCTTGACTGATCCACAACTTGGGCCTTCCCAAAGGCAACAGGGGGTTAGGGAGGGGGGGGTGGAATAAGGTCAGCTCTGCCAAAAGGCATCACATCGCTCCGCTCCTCTGTGCTGTCCGCCGCTCCGTCTGTCTGCTGCAGCTTTCTGTCACTTGAACTGTCAGCTCGACAAAGCCAGACTTACTGTGGGGGATTATTTATTCTTCCTCCTCTCACTTTTTCCTCAAGCATGACTTCCTTCATGTGCAGCCGTGACGCAACAACTCAGGGAGTTGTAAATGAGCTCTCTTCATCACACCCCTTCGTGTCTAGTCAGCAGCAACAGCTGTACACTCTTCCTCCGTGTCCCCCAGCTGAGGTCGCCCGCCTGACCCCATTCACCCCCCCAAAGTCACTGTGTTTAAGTCCTGTACCAGATTCCCACTGGTCTGGACATCTCTATCTCAAAGATAATCTGACAAACATTAGACACTTAAAACTATTTTAAGTACTTTGTCGAAAACTTGGGAGAACAAGTGACTCCAAGTCTGCGTCAACTCTCGGTCCATTGAGCTGTTGCTCCAGAACTCAGTAGCCAATCAGCAGGCAGCTTCCTTAGGCCCGCCCATGGTCAGAATCGCAAATAAAAAGCAGTGAGTGCAAACACAAAAGTGTATTTTCAAACAAATAAAATACAATAATTTTGAATGATTACATCACTATTTTGCTTGCAATTTGTGTATTTTGATTTTGTGGGTCATTTTTGTTTGTTCGATTCATTAAATGTTGTTTGCTTCTTAAAAAGTGTTTGTGTAAAGTGTTGTTTGATAATACTGACACAAATCTTCCTCCTCTGATTTTTTTGTTTATGGTGGATTTAAGACATCAAGCAAGTTTAAGAAAATGTTTTTGTCATATCAGCTTCTTATCCACACAGAAATAGCATTTTATGTGACCTAAAATGCTCTTTTAGAAAATGGTTCCAGAAAGAAAGCAATCTCAAAACGGCACCCTTCCATTTTTTGTTCACAACCAATATGCAATATTGGGAGAATGATGATGTCATACACTATATGGACAATAGCACTGGGAGGCCATTACACCAACAGGGACTGTAATGACATATTCAAATACATATGCAGGACTTTAAAATGGAGTTGGCTTGTTTTGCAGCTATTAAAGTTTCCACACTTCTAGGAAGACTTTCCTCAAGATTTTGAAGTATTTCTATGGGTATTTGTGATGAGGTCAGGGCTCAGTGCAGGCCAGTCAAGTTCTTCCACACCAAACCCGTCAAACCACATCTTTATAGTCCTTGCTTTGTCCACTGAGACACAGTCATGTTAGAATAGAAAAGGACCTTCCTCAAACTGTTGCCATAAAGATGGAAGCATAGCATTGTCCAAAATGTCTTGGTTTGCTGACATGTTATGATTGACGTTCAATGGAAATAGGGGCCGAGGCAAAAGCCTGATTGAAACAATTGAATGTAATACCTAACCAGTGTGGCCAAATACCTTTGTCCATATAGTGTAAGTTACCCCCACATTTCTGACCTGACCCTTCTGTTGTGGTCAGAAGTTGGGATTAACGAGTTCCAAGTAAGATGTTTCAAATGGAATGGGTCCGATTTCCAACTTGTAAAGTTAAAGCAACTTGACAAACCTTGATATAGAAATTCCAACATGTCAATAGTAAAAGTATTCCTCTACTTTTTGTCAATTGTACTTTTGTCTTATTTGTTTCATATTAAATGAATTGTAAATACAATACTGTATAGTGTATAATACTGACATGTTACTACACAGAGTGTATACTGCATTTGTAAATAAGTTTTTTCACTGAAGTTGATTAAGACCTGGAGAACAGTGAACCTTTGCAGACAACAAAGGCTTTCCTGCAAACATCCATGATTTATTTTCAACTTCTCAACTGGATTTCAGACAATACAGAGGTATCCTTACTCTGATTTCCAACTTCTGATGAAAATAAAATGCATCATTAACCCCCTCCAATTTTACTTCTTCTTCATTATTGGTGTATTTCTGTGGCAAAGGTACAGCGCCGCATACAGGTCTGGCATAAATAATGCATTGGTGAGAGCCGTTTGGTGGGGAGGATTCATGTGAAGTGTATGACGACATTTCTTGAAACATGAAAAATGTGGTTACTGAAAACCTTTTTAGGAACAAAAAGAAAACTATTGCTTCATGAAAGTTCTGTTTCTGCGTGCTTAAGGCCTTTAAGGCCTTAAAGGCCTCCTCTTTGCTGATTTCCTTACTTCCCTTCCTCTCTCCTGATTTGTTGGATCTCCTCTCTACACTTGACCATCACATCCTCGCACTCTTATCTCCACGCATGGTATCCTCTTTTTTGGTCAACTTCTATCTGCTGGTTCCCCCGTCTTTCATGTCTCTCCTCTTCCTCTCAACATCTCACGCTCTCTTTTCTCTCTCTCTATCCTCTCTCTGCCCTCCTGTGTTCACCCCAGCAGCAGCAGGCTGGGCAAATATGCACCCCGAGCAGTGGTATATACAGGCAGCACTTCACAAACAAGGCCTGATTACAATGACAAAGGCTGCCACACTTTAGGGAGGAGCTTGGAGCAATTTGGAGGCTGCGGGGGCCATTGAGCGAGTGGCATACTTAATGGGCTTTGTGTGCCAGAAGAAAAGGGTCTGAGCTTCTGGGCCCAGCTGTCACTATGGAAAATATCAGACTGACACAGCACCCGACGCTCTTTGGCTTGCTCTCTTTTCTTCTTTTAACCACACCCCCTGCCCCCTTTGCCCCCTCCAGTCTCTAACCTCTCTCTTCTTCTCCTCTTCTCCCTCTCCACTCTTTTTTCTCTAGTTAGCGAGCACAAAAAGTGAAAGCTGCGGGAAAGAAAGAAACTGAATGAGAACTCCCTCTCTTGATCTCTCATTCACACGCACACACAGACACACAGGCGCACAAATGTAATGCACAGTAGGCTGACTCTGCAGCAATTATTCAAACCCTAAACCCAAAGGGATAAATGACATTATTACATTTCACTACTTAATTACATGTGTGGATCGTTACTAAGCGTTAGCCATCATGCATGCATAATGCAGTAAGATATAGTCACTTCGCTCCATAAAGCACCCTTTCATTACCAAATGTATGGCAGGAGGAAAAACAAATTAATATGTCCTCCGTGGAGAAAGATGCATCTACGGTGAGTAAGGAAAAATAAACAGAATTAATACATGTTAGGTGTAAATTTATAATTGTTAGTCGTCACAGGGTGAAAATAACTCCAGTATTTAGTGGATTTCTGCAGTGCCAAACTAGAGTTTATTCTCTGGAAATGATTTTTCTCCAGTGATAATGGGCTTGGCTTGCAAACAAAGACTAAGATTCTCTGAAGCAGCTCTCTGGTTACGCTTTCTCAATCCTTGTACGCAAAGAAGTGCTCAGTCTCCAGATCCAAGAGTATTACAACAGCTCTGTGACTTATGGCAGTGTAACGCTGAGCACAACACACACACACACAGGCAGACGAGGGCACACTGGAGGCAAACAGGCACAAACACATGCGCACGGTCGCGCAGCGCTGCATTATTGAAACACAGCAACAAAGCCAGAGTTGGATGTTGTTTCACCTAATCTCTTTGATACCACTGTGGCACTGCTAAGCTCCAGAAAATCAGCTTAGCAGCTGTCCTAAAGTGTAGGTGGCTTGTTTCATGAGGCAAGGGAAGAAAAATGCTACAAGAAGAAGAAGTCGAAGAAAAAGAAGAAGAAGAAGAAGAAGAAGAAGAAGAAACGAAAGAGGGAGTGTGGGGGCAGGGCCACAGATTTGGAACAGAGCCCGACGAGTTCAACTCAATCCCCTTTTTACTTCTGTCTGCCAAGCACAGTTGTTCCAGCAAAGTAAAAGAGGGTTTTTTCCTCCCTCTTAATTCATCCATCACTCTGTCTTTTTATCCTCCTCAACTTCTCACTTTTTTCCAGGCCAAAGAAGTCGTACTTGTGATAATGATGGTGATAATGACTGTAATGAGGATTTTTTTTTTCACAAGGTTGCACATGCTGCTTTGGCTTCAAGTCCTAACCTGTACTCAGATGTCAGCTGATAATAGTCACACCGTTTACACACACTCTCCCACTCTAACCCCCCCCCCCCCCCCCCCCCCCCCCCCCCCCCCCCCCCCCCCCCCCCCTCACCCCCACCCCCCCCCCAACACACCCATGTTGCATGCATTATCAACACAAGTGAGACATCTGTATGCAAATGTCATTATGTCAGTGGGGAGAGGGCTCAGAGTGGGCCGGGTGTGAGTGATGTTATGACAGTGAAGGAGGGACTGAAGAAGGTCGGGCTCTGTCAGAGTGTGTGTGTCAAGAGCCGCTGCACATATGTATGGTATCCATAGTAACCAATTACCCCAACTCAAGTTGGCTCACTGATGCTGTCATCTTTTATCTTCTTTTTTTCCCTCTAGTCTCACGCAGCGCTCTCTATCACATATAGCTCATCTCTTGACATTGATAATACGTTGCAGAAACACACACGGCCACGGCGTGTTTTAGACAGATTAATAAAACATCAAATTCTTCATTGAGATGCCGCAGATCCATGGCAAGATCAAAAAGAAACACTGATAAGTTATTGCACAGTGCATCACATCACTTGGCCCTCAAGTGTCTTGGAAAAGTAGTTAGTTCCCACTCGTTTGAAAGACGGCACGTGTGGCCGTCTCCACGGTTTTTCCTAAGTGACGGTGATGCATGCAGCATGCACTTCAGTGTCAAACCCTCTCATCCTAATGGCAATGCCTCAAATGTAATGAGTGGGAAAGTGGCAACATAAAATGGAAAGTGGGGGGGGAACACACAAATGCTCTGAAGCTTTTTTAAAGATAAGGTATAACCACACAATGCTCTTTTTCTATTCTGTACCTGAGATCTACACCCATATAATTATTTGCACACTGCCAGCTTCAGAAGCGCTTTTCCTTGTGTGTACGCTTTTATGTTTTTAGAATGAAAAGCAAATTTGCCTATAGGGTGATACTGTAAAGAATATTACAGGTTAAACTTTCAGAGGAGAAGAGGAAGTAGCAGTATAGTTGTTTCCAGTGGCAAAACACGGTGACGGTGGCAGTTATGTAGTGCTGGTCTTGCATTGCATGAGCATCGTGCAGTTTGAATTTCATCTGATGTTGAAAATAAAGCTCAGTGATGAGGGAAACTAAAGCTGTCACTGCCTTTAAATACAATTGTGTCCCACCTTCTTTAACAAAATCCAACTTTATTGCTGTATAAATACCTTTCACAGCATAACCATCTGTAGCAATTATTATTATTATTATTATTATTATTATTATTATTATTATGTTATTTGTTTCATTTTCTATGCACTCCAGTCAAAATTCCTCAGTTCCACTCCAATCACATATCCTGGTATATACCATGGAACAATATTTCTGATTTTCCTCCAAGTACCACCAGAATAAGCTCATGTACTACTGATGGGACACATACCATAGTTTGAGAACAGTAGTTCTAGTCTAGTGCACATAAACTGAGGACAAGCTCGTCAGGTCGTCCTCTCGTCCTACAATACACCGAAAATCTAATAGTGTTTCAGTGACACCAAAAATAGTAAATTTAATTATTTAAACTTGTTATTTTTGAGGAAATACAGACTGCAACACACTGCTAGATCATGTCAACTGACCTCTTCTGCCTCCCACTGGCTTTAATCCACACTCCACCTCAGGTGACGTTCAAGTCTCAAGACTACAATCACAGCATTTGCTGCCAAATCAATCTGAATCGACAGGATGATATTCTGCCATATTGATTGCTCTGGCAAAAGCCCTAATACAGAAAACACTTAGCGTCAAAAGCCCTAATACAGAAAACACTTAGCGTCAGAGGCTCCTACACTGGCAGGAGCAGCAGTCTGTGGAAAATGTGTGGGTTTAAAGAAAACCTTACGTTGATTGTGCGCTAATCTAGGTATAAAGATGGGCTTTAGAAAGGAAATTATTAGAAAGAAACTGTCTTTAAAGCATACTTTATGCTGCCAGTCTTTGTGGCTGGGTAATGAAAAGTGCAAAATGTTGTCGGGCTCTGTGATCAGTGCTTCACTGATCAGTTGAGCTGATGTGTTTCAGTATATGCCTTTGTGACAGCTGATAGAGGTGCAGACTGATGAGTCTTGATGGAAAAGCAATTGCATTCTTATGCTCCTAATATTCTGAAGAAAGAAGAATTACGAACAGATGTACTGAATCTCGAATTCATGATCCTGCACAGCTGATAAATAATACAAAAAGGTATTAGTTTGTGTTCCAACTTGATTCAAGCTTCACCTGTTTAAACAGCATGCGTCTACTATAGAGGACATTTGCATTGTTAATGGATAAAAAGGAGATTTCCACTGTGCTCTTAATTTGCAGGGCTGTTTTTATATCTTTTACTGGTCATTTTTCAAGACCCTTTAATTTCAGTATGAGGCACTATACATGATATGTCAGTCTAAATGCATTCATTTGTGTCTCTCTTTGTCTCTGTATGAGGAATCAACTTGGCTATGTTATGGTTATGGTTCTACGTACACATCATCCGTTTCCCGGTCGACTCGCTCTCATTGGTTACTGTGGGGTTCTGCTCACTTCCCCCAAAGACTATTCAATGATAAATATTAAACATGTTTAAATACTTATGATGTGAAATCAGAAAAACTGTGACGTGTCCAATGATGTTAACCCTACAGTATAATTGTCGGAAGGTCAATATCGAGACCAAAATCTGGCCAGTTATCCTCTAGTGTTTAGCCACCTGGTTTTCTTTATATAAATGGATTGATTGACTAATTTAATGTGAGGTTGTGAGATCTTCCGATGCTATTTTCAACTTTTGTTTTTTAAAAGAGTTAAATTCCCTGCATGTAGTTTGTTCTGAGTTTGGAAAAGAGGGCATCAAAACTATCTATCTTAATGAATCTCTGTCATTCTGTCGTGTTAGTGTGATATTAAATTCAAAATCTCACACTCACCACTGCATTCTGTATGATTTAGTTTGTTGACATCATTAACCATTCATAGACAACAACACTGGTATATGTTCATCTACTAAGCTCAGCTGGTTAAACTCCCAGAATACCTCATCACCCTTCTCCCTGTTGGCTCTAGCAGTCACCATCTGTGCACCTCCAAGTGGTTACTCTTAAATGTTCCTTGGGCTTTGACAGACTTTGGCAAAACAATATAGTCATGGAATAATCTGCAAAAATAAACTTTTAAATTAAAAACATTCGTATCCCCTAATGATTCTAAATGTGTCCTAAAGCAGTGTTTCTCAATCCAGGGCACTGATTCCCCAGGCCCAGGCCCAGGATTGAGAAACACTGTCGTAAAGAACGCAGTGAAGGAGGAATGTCTTTGTCTTTCTTGAGAGGTCACTGTACTTGAATAATCATGTACCTGTTTTACGCAGTTTTGATTTTGTATGGCTGCTACATTGGCCAGGGCTCCCTTGTAAAAGAGATGATCTCAGTTGGACTTCCTGGTTAAATAAAGGTAAATAAAATAATAAATAAATAAAAATGGGTGGAGAATTGGACAACATGGGTTTGTGAGAGATAAAAGAAACAATAAAGAGGAACCATCCGTCCCTGCCTACAACCATATTCTCTCTCTCTCTCGCTCGCTCTCTCTCTCTCTCTGTCAGGCTGATGGGTAATTGAGGCAGTCACAACACACATTGGGACGCAGTGTCATGCTGTGCTTCGGGTCTGGCTCACTGCCCTGGGCATGCTGCGACACACACACACACACAAACACACACAAATAAAAAACACATGCTTGCTATGCCCACACTCACAGGGACATATGCACAGGTCACAGACACAGTCCCGTTACCAACATACACTAATGTTAACAAGCTCTCTCTACACAAGTGTCCATAAAACACACAGACACACACACACATTACTCTTGAAGTCACACTTCCTCTTCTTTTTTAATTACAGAGACACCGGCATGTCCCAGCAAGTCGCTCATCTCCTTCTCCTCTTCCCTTTTCCCCTTCCTCTGTTCCTCCTCCTGTTCCACCTCTTTTCTTATCCTCTCTCCTCTACCTTCTTCCTTTCCTCATCTCTGATCTCCTCCTCTTTTTCAGACCTGAGGCAAACAGGCTTGGCCCTAGGCAACGCTGAAGCCTCTTCTCCTCCTCTCTTCTCTGCCCCCTCACTCCCTCCCACTCCATCCCTTCATGTTGGCGATCCTCCAGTTTAAACAGAAGGTTGTGCTGGGGAAAGAGTGGGATTCAGAGGGAGAGTGCAGTTGCTTGTGTGAGTGCTGCATGATTCATGTTGCCGTGTAATGAAGCTGGTCCAGTCTTTTTAAGTGTTTGGTGTGTAATGGAGTTTCAGGGACAGGCCTATCATTTTCTCCTAATAGTGCTTTCTCCGCTACACGCCATGACCCCTCTCTCCACGCCCCCGCCCCACGCACCCTACTGTGGCAACTGCACATTATCACAGCACACACACACACACACACACACGCACAGACACACACACACGCGTGGTGATTACCGACAGCTGCGGGAGTTTCTGAGCAGCAAAAGTGGCCAATTTTCTCTCCCTTCCATTTAAACAACAAACAGGGCGTCATGTTAAAATGGGTGAGGGAAGAGAGAGGGGAAATTGGGCTGATAAGGGTTATTGTGAATCAGGAAGAGAGTGGGTTAGCTGCTGGGAGGCAGCAGTGCATGGCAAACGCCTATTTTAATATTCTCGAGGAATATGTTGAGAGAGACAGCACTCAAAAAACAAGAGGCTGTGATGGGGGAAAAAAAGGTTCGGTGGAGTTCAGCGTTTCAGGTTAAAACCTACTGAACTACACTTGTATTTGTACAGGCGCAGGAGTGGTACTCGGTGTGGTCCTCTGCTGCTGTCCACCACACCAACACATTTCCCATATATTCTCACGGATCTAATCATACCTTAACGATGGTTTGTGTCATTCTAGTGTTCCATTAATTTGATTTTTGTTGCAGCAATTTCTCCTTATTTGCAATTCTTTGCTTTGTATTCAGAGATGGCCTTCTGGATACCATGGTTGGAATGAGTGGTTATTTGAGTTACTTACTATCATTTCAATCCAGTCTGGTCATATTAACCTCTGACCTCTGGCTTCAACAAGGAATTTTTACTCATTTTCCGGAGACCAACACCTGGTGCTGATGAGGTAGAACCCCATTTTCAGGGAGCTTAGGTTTAAGTCTGAATTGTGGTTACGTTAAGGTTAGGGTTAGGCATTAACTGGTTAAGGTAAAGGGTAGGGACACGACTTTATTTAGGCTGCCAAAATGAATGGAAGTCAATGTAGAGTCTTTAAAAGGATAGCTGCAGAAGCCTGTGTTCCTGTTGGCTTTACATTTGTGTGTGTGTGTGTGTGTGTGTTGGGACAGTTTTACCAGAGCAGATTGTGGAGTGTATGTACAGACCAGACCTGAGATTACTGAACAGATTGCACAGCTGGCAAGTAGCCCTGTCTCTTTAAACACACACACCGACACACAAATGCAAAGCCGAAAAAACAAATATTGACAAAGTATTGATCTCCGGTGTATTGGTCCATACTGACACGGCACTAATGCCAAGAATATAATTCCAGTCCATGTGTTGAATAATGAGTGGTCAAAAATTCACTAATTAAAGTGCATTAGTACCAAAACAAATCACACAATTCAAACAAAATCATGAAAGTGCGTGTTCCTGTTACATCATTTGTAGTTATGATATGCCTGAATATCTATAGGTAGCAGTGTTAGAAGAGGAGGTTATTTGCTCAAAGTGAAGAGTAAAACCCATTCATCAAGCACCAAAGTGTAGGAGCAACCTTTAAGAACTCTCCAGTGACAATAGAATTAATCACGTTTGCCCTGAGCTGCAACCGCCAATCAGAGGTTAGGATTTACCCTCCACTTGCCCCATTGTTTGTGCTTTAAGAACATTTGATGTCTCTCTGCAAAAACATCCATGTACTTTTAATCTTCATGGTGAGACGCAATTGCACTAATAAAGCAGGACCCTAACAACAGTTTAATACAGTGTATTTCTCCTAGGCAACGCTGAAGGGATAAGTGATTACTGCAATAGTTATAAAAAATGTGAGAATAAATAAAGGGCACCACACAGTTGGTGTAGTTAGCACTCTTGCCTCTGCATCAAGTCTGTGATCCGGTTGGAACAAGGGCCTTTCTGCATGAAGTTTGCATGCTCTCCCCGTGTGTGTGGGTTCTCCAGCTTCCTCCCAAAATTCAAAAAACATGCAGATTTGGGAATTAGGCCAATCGGACACTCTAAATTGCCCATAGGTGTGAATGTGAGAGTGAATGGTTGTTTGTCTCCATGTGGCCCTGTGATGGACTGGCGACCTGTCCAGTGTGTACCCCGCCTTTCGCACTATGTCAGCTGGGATTAGCACCACCGACCCCCGCGACCCTCATGTGGAAGATAAAACGGTAAAAGATGAGTGAGTGAGTATGAGAGTGAGAACAGGATTTTTGTCTGATATCATGTGAATGAATGGTTAAGTCTAACATTTCCTCGATAGCAAATCCAGAATATATAATTACACCAACAGTTTCTGTGTCAAAGGTTTAACTACAGGACCTCATTTTAGTTCTAAACTAGTTTAAATGTCACAGCACTCTGCTGGACTATCAGCTTAGTAAAATTAGGTCTGAGGTGAGTGCAGAGAAACTTTCTACCTTTAGCTGCTGAACACAAATTTTTGGTTCCAAGCTCTGCACATTCATCAGGCTGCACAAACATCCTCCAGCAACCACAGGTAAAAAAAAAATGTGCAAAGCATATTTTGTGAGGGGGAGTAAACTGGACAAAACACAAACTAAGAATAAACCATTCTGGAGCAGTGAAGAAATTCTGCTTGTACATGAGAGAAATTATTTATACACAAGCACACTTATGAGTGAAGGTGGTGGAAACACGCAGGAAATGAGTGCAAAGTGATTAAGTTCCAGATTTTACTCTTGAGAGATAATTGATGAAGGAAGGATGAAGAAAAAAGGAGAGGGTTTAGTGTGACATCCCAACAAATGTTCAAATTAAATGTCCAGTGTGTAAAAATTAAGGAGGGTTTATTGGCAGAAATTAAATAGACTTTCATTAAGTATGTTTATATTAGTGTATATTCACTTCAAATGAAATTTAAAAAAAACATAGCAACATCCTTTATGGTATGTGAAGGCCACCGTAGTTCCCTGACATAGTTGGGAAAGAGAGGGATGGGCGGAGCCAACCATTGACTACAAACTGCAGTCTCACCATTAGATGTCAGTTCTTCTTGCAGACAAACTCCAACTCATTTTTCTGCATAAGCTTTTTCATACATCATCATCATAATCAATGATTTAAATTTCTTTCTGAATTAAAGCTTAACATTCAGCATAACTTTCAAATATAAACAAATGTCTGTCTTATTACAACCATTGTCAAGTGAGTTCACATGATGCTGATTATGTTCCACATGACTCCCTCTGGCCTGAATCAAGTAATTCATTTTATATGAAGACAGACTGAGGGAAGAGCAACACTGAGCTACTAAATAGGCAGAATTGGTGAAAACACTGAGAAGTGCCCACAAAAAGTCTCAAAAGTGAATTCTACTGATTAAAAAAACCAAGTCACTCAACAGTTTGATGTGATAAAGACTTCTTTTCCCTGCCTTACCCTGTACTGCTGCTGCTGCTGCTGCATATACTGTACACGCAAATGTTTTGGTTCACATAAACAAACAGAGGCAGAATAATAAAGTAAAAACAAAAAAAAGCTTATATGTAACTTTTTTAAAGCAAAATTTGACAATTTGATAAAATACTTTTCATGTTTAATTTGAGAGGGGAAAAAAATGTTGACCTTATTTCACCTTGGCAGATGGGTCAGCTGTACATCTGCACAGTGACACAAACATTCTTGTCCTTATCTGGCAATAGTTAATGGTTACACCTCTGCAACCCACTGCCTCCATCCTTTGACTTCACGTGAAGGGGAGTGAGCGAGGGGGTGGGTTAAGCTGTGCACAAAAAGTTGGCTTCCACTTTTCCTGTCCATGGAACACCTGCCATTCCATGCCATGCTATCCTTGACGTGTGTAGTTTGTCTTTGTTGCTGCCAGGATGCAGAGGCAGAGCTGCTTTTGTGCGTCCAGTCTTTTGTTTTCCCCCCAGGGGGGAGAAGAGAGAGAGAAAGTGGTGGTGGTGGTGGTGGTTTTGGGGGGGGGTGGTGGTTCTCTAGGAGTTGAACAAATAAACAGCAGAGAGCATGAGAGACAAAGCCAGTGAGAGAGAACACCTGCTGAGGGCTTTGTGTTACTTAATATGGCAAACTACTGTCTCTGAACACACACATACACAAACAACACACTGTGTGGTGCTGCATAAGTGCAACACACACACATGCACGAACATCTCAATGATTATATGTATGATGTTCCAGTGGAAATGTGTTCATACATATATATAGTGTTTTGTTTGTGTTTGTATTTACATTGCGTGACAATAATCAAGTGAAATGTTATTTAGTCCTGTGGCTATAAGAAGAACGTCGCAAGGAATGTTTTATTTTTTTTAATTCAACCAGATAGAAGCCATTTCTCCAAGGGTGACCTGGCCAAGAGGTCAGCAGTACACGTCATAATAAATATTCAAGATTTCATAAACAGACAATAATAATAATTAAACTGCTAGAGTTAGGGTTGTACTAATAAATTAAAAACAAAACACAGGCACTGTTTTACTGGTTTCTTGTTCCGAGTGAAATCAGTTCAGGCATTTTTACTTTGGTCCAGAGAGTTGAATGAAGAGAATAATGACTTTTAGTTCTTTGAAGAAGAGTGTGCAGATATGGAGGAACCAAGGCCAGAAGAGCCTTGTAATGTCAGCAAAGAAACCTCAAAATAATTTTGTATATAATAATCACTAAAAGGATGCATTATGGACTGTACAGCCAAAGTAACAAGTATGTCAGAAATTTGGAATTATTTGGTTTTCTGCATGAATTGGTCATAAAAATTGATCTGATACAGATACTAACACATTCAATGTTCACAGTGGAAGTGGAAAGTAAGTAAGTGAACCGTCGGTTTTAATAACAGATTGACCGTCCCTTGGCATCAACGACCTCATCCAGGTGCTTCCTTTAACTGCAGATCAGAGCCACACATCACAAATGTTTTACTTGACTATGGCAAATTAGTCTATGGAAAAACTTCTCATTTGGTCTCAATAGTTTCAGGTCTTGAATAAAGACAGTCATTTCTAGCAAAAAGGCTACTTGAATCTAACTTTTTACTTTTTACTTGCACCACACTTGCTTTTGTTTAGACTGCAGAACATATCAGATTTTTAAGTATAGCCAGATTGCATCTATCGTGATATATATATATATATATATATATATATTTTTTTTTTTTTTTTCTTTTTTTTTTTGGCCGTTTGGACAGCTAAAAGACACAGAGAGAGACGATATTTCCACAGCAGATTCAAACCACATATGGAGGTGGTTTTGAATGAGATTCTGATCAGATTTTTACACATCTGTTTCAATCCGAACGTCTGATCACAGCATGACTCAAGCAACAACATAGATCTGGAGCGACAGAGGTTCTTCGGAGGCGCGTTAAACTCGACACAGTGGAAGTTTTTGTTTTTCTGGGGCATGACCTGTAAATATAGAAATCTATGTGGAAGACTAGACTAGACACTGTCAATATGGAAACACGCAGATCTGATCTGACCACTTACAATATATAATGTGAACAGTTGGTCTGGAAGGTAAGATTGTTACGCTTACAAATCTGATTTGGGCTGCAGACTAAACAAGGCCTTAAACATGCACTTAAAATTCAGCACATGGGAAGACAAATTTCCACAGAAGTTGCTCTGGACATTTTGCAGAGATTTTCTGAATCATACTTTACACATGTGGACCAATACAGACATGTTTCATAACTCTACATTGCCCCTTTTCTGTGTCTGGCCACTGCGATGTTTATTCCTGTATGAGTGAACCCAGAAGTTGCTCCACACATTCTCCCAACAGCTCACTAGTCATTTTTTAAAAATCCATAAAGCCTAATTAGCATTTTAATAATTATTTTGATGCAAAAGCATTTTGAACTTCACTAAATAGGGAGAAAATTACACTCTTGCAAAGCAAAATCAATGCCACCCCAAACTTCCATTATTTCATATACAGCATATGTCAAGGCCTGTTGGTTTTAATAAATAGATTTGGAGAAACTGTTTTTAAGTTTGATGTAACATGTTCCATTTTATATAGATATTAACCAAAAGGGACATTCCACTTCCTTATGTGGAGCCACAAACTACAAACTATATGACTAAAAAAAAAGAATTCAATTATTTTAAGATGACACAGTTTTAAATATTTATACAAAGATTACATGCAGGGAAGTTACTGATTTATTTAATGTGTTTAGTGTATAGTACATTAAATCAGCCTAACACTGTGTGCATCAAACAAACATGAAAAAAAGAGAAAGACTTGTTTTTTTTATGCCTCCCTTTCCTTCTTCATGGTGTTGTGAACTTTATTACATTCATTGTTATCCAAGGCACCCACAGAAAATCACATGTTCATATGTGAAGCCCAGTATGTGCCGCTCTGCATGGATGCGGGCCTTTGTGTGCTGGCGTGTGTGAATTTCCACACAAATGATGGCAGTATAGCTTTATGCTTGAATAGGACTGTCAGTCGTAAAAGTGTGGCACCGCTCACATGAGACATATTAATGGAGATGGTCTCCTACTCTGACATGTTCTTTATAGATGCCCCCAAGGGCCAAGGCCACGCAGGCGATTGCAGGGCCTAGAGAGGAGAGATCCTGTTTTCACCTGATGTCACGCTCAAAGACACAGAAATACATGTAGGAGGGAAAGAGAAAGAAATAAAGAAATAAAGAAATAAAGAAATAAAGAAGGGAAGTAAGTTTATATATTATTTTGCACCAAACCATATGGAGGAAAAAATTAAAGGGACAAAATATATTGGCCATCATATGCCTAATTTTAAAGAATGGAATTGAGTCACAGAAAGACTCAATCTAAAGACAGAAAGACCTTTTCACTCAGAAACTTGTCAAACACTGGTGACCTCTCTCATCTTCTACTGCCGGGTGTCCACATGGGTGTCATTTGGGGGGGGGGGGGGGGGGGGGGGGGGGGGCTCTCCGGGGGGGGGGGGGGGGGGGGGGCAATGGTGCCTAATCCTATCTGACACAGGGCAAAGGGCGGGGTACACCCTGGACAGGTTACCAGTCCATCACAGGGCCACACATAGAGACCAACATTCACTCTCACATTCAAACCTATGGGCAATTTAGAGTGTCCAATTGGCCTAATCCCCAAATCTGCATGTTTTTGGACTGTGGGAGGACTGGGTGAAGAACCCAGGTCTTCTTGCTGCACTTTCACATACAGTTTCATATATTTACTATATAGTTTATGCATTATCTTGTTTAAAAATATATATATATTTAAGTGCAATGCGGTGCAGATACCGAATAAGAAAAAGCAAAGCATAACAGCCAAAAAAAAGAGCCATCATATACTATCAAAATATCATCATATATTTTATTTAATAAGTTTGGAACCAGCCACTGTCAAGAAAGAAAGAAAGAAAGAAAGAAAGAAAGAAAGAAAGAAAGAAAGAAAGAAAGAAAGAAAGAAAGAAAGAAAGAAAGAAAGAAAGGTGAGTGAATGTGCTTATTAATGCAGTGATTAAATTACTCAATCATGTGGCAGGAGCCTGATGTTTAATAACATCCTATAGATCTTATTCACTGATACTGTAGGTCACAAGAACTTCGGTTAAAGCTCACGTCAAATATCTGGATGGAGAAAAATGTGATCTGTGTGACTTTGACATGACTGCTGATGTCAGTGTTTCTCAAACTGCTGATCACCTCAGATTTTCACACATTTCAACAGTTTTTACACAGAAAAGAGACACAGACACAGAAGTTTTGTGAGTGTGGGCAGAAAAGTTCTACAACAGCAGAAATTTTATTAAGACATACTTTTGGCTTGTTGCCCTTTGTTTGCTGCATGTCTATATCCTTACTTTTTTAGGTTACTTTTATATGTGTATTTCGTTCCGATTCATTCCCATTCCGGTTTTAATTTTTAGCAATGCAATTAACCCTCGTTCGATTCATGATCACACTGCATTCTTGGATTGATACGCTTTCAATGGTACACGGTTACAAACTGTTTTTTTGATTGGTCGTCAAAGTTTTGTGGGAAATGTGTACTTCAGGAAATCCTTCAGGGTGCCAAAATGAAATGATTATCACCATATTATCAAGTGTGGGCAATAGCATGTCTTGCCGTTCTCCTGATGCTCATAAACCAGTATGTGATTCCGTGGATGCGCCCCCCAGTGTCTCAGAACAAAGATTGTTGCTAATTTTACATGATTTAAAACCTAATTTAAAAAAGGCTTGGTGACTTTTATTTTTTTTAATTATTAAAATTTGGTAAGGTTTAGCTGGGATTGGCACCAGTACCCCCCCCCGGAGCCTAAGCAGTAGAAGGTGAGTGAGTGTGTGAGTGTGTGAGTGTGTGAGTGAGTGAGTGAGTGAGTGAGTGAGTGAGTGAGTGAGTGAGTGAGTGAGTGAGTGAGTGAGTGAGTGAGTGAGTGAGTGAGTGAGTTTTGGTAAGGTGGGTAGTAACACATTTTTCTGTGGGGTGACAAAGTCAAAAGAGATATTTTTTTAATCACTTTACAGGAACTTGAAAACCACGTAGCTGCAATATTCTGGTTTGATTCTGGCCACGGCCCCTTCCCACCGTCATTCCTTCACTCCACAATTTACATTTTTCCCTCTATAATGTACTAAAATATCTTATAGCACAGAAAGATACACGGTCATTTCTCGATGGGCGCTTATACAACTGCTTTATGCCCTGACATGCAAATAATGACACATTTTAGTCACAATCCACACCGTATAATTCACCACTTCACTCCTCGTTGCTGCAGCTCACTGCTCTCTCTCCAGAATCCGTCAGCTTAATACAGCTCGACACTGAAAACCCAGGCGCCGCACAACTCTCTGACCCTTCAAGCCTCTTTTTTCTGCGAGGCTGCAAACTTGCAACACTGTGAATTCCTTACAGCAGACGCCGGGCCAGAAGCCACAGATTAATAATGCAATTTTCTATCTAAATTCTTATTTATGTGAAGCAAAAAGTTCCCTTGAGAATCTTGTATTATTCATAAGCATCAGGGAGGAGGAGGAGGAGGAAACAAATCATTTAGCACAATGTGTGTCTCTTGTTTGTGAGTCTGTGTGAACATCCAGTACAGTAACACTTTGGCAGCGCCTTGTGTGTGTCCGCCTTTTCTTGGATAGGCTTTAAATATGTGCATTTGTGTGTACATACAGTATAAGAATGCCTTTTCCTCACGTCTGAATAGTTTATGTTTGTGATATCTGTGCGAGATTGAAGGGGAATTTGCATCTGTTTATGTGTGAATGCATGTATGTTTGTGCATTCCAGTGATTATCTGAGAGGGGGAGACGTGTGTATGTGTGTGTGTGAGCATGAATGTTAATACGTGTGTTTGTGAGTGACATGCAGTGGGGTAATGGAATCAGCACGTATGTGCGTATGCAAGTGCCGTGTGCATATACATTGCATGCTAAAACGAACATGCGCAGCCACTTGGTATTCCGAAACGCTCGCCTCATGTCTGTCAAGTGCTCGCATGGGGATCGCAACTGCAGAGATTAAAAGTTTGAGGAGCTGAAAGGCCTGAATGCAAATGAGACAAATATACTTGTTTTCTGCTCCTTCTGTCAACTCAGTCATCACTGTTTCCTCCTTTTCTTCCCCCTTTATTTCCCCTTCAGCTCCTTTCTTTGAGCAGGTAATGCCGAATGTTGGAGGATTTGTGAGGTGAAGGTTTTGAGAAATAGTTGAGGAAAATAAAGGAAAAAAACACAGTTTCCAAGTTTCCACTTGCACTATTTGACATTTTATTAAAGTGTAACTAAACCCAAATTTTTTTCAAGTGTAAACCAGTGTATAATGAGTAGTACTGTTATTTGCTGATCCTGGTACAAATCTTCACAGTTTAGTGTTAGGTATTTATACATTAGTTTTCTTAGTACACATTTGTGTCACTGCTACAAGCCTTTCTCACCTTCCTGTCCAACGAGTGCAATGCTCTTTGTCCCTGACTCCTCCCCCTTTATGAATGCCAGAGCTATTCTTTGGTTGCTGGAGGCTCGTCTGACTGAGCATCTCACACAGCAACTCAGTGTCAGATCTTAGCACCAGAACAAGCCGCCCTGCACTGATCCCCACTCTCCCTCCCTCTTACTTACATTCATTCGTTCAGCTCTCAGCCCCACTTCTTGGCATTTTATCCCCTAAGAAATAGTGTGATAAGATATACAATATTATTCAATAATATATAATGCAAAATTAATCAAAACTGATTATAAAAAACAGGTTAGAAGCTACATTTTATAAACTGCCAGTCAAAGAAATGGAGAGTTCACATATAAGAAAGATGAATTTAAAAGAAACTGGAGTAAACTATATATAAAAAGTGATGCCTTGTTTATTAGTG
The DNA here is from genome assembly GCA_016785285.1 of Brachirus orientalis. NCBI lineage: Eukaryota > Metazoa > Chordata > Actinopteri > Pleuronectiformes > Soleidae > Brachirus > Brachirus orientalis. Next base: position 635,532 of record JAFBJR010000570.1, read on the forward strand.
TATTTTATTTTTTCTAACTTTTTCCCTTTTATTTATATATATATTTGCAACAAATGACAATCCTAAAAGAAGGAACAGTAATAAAGTGAGTAAAAAACGTTTTTAACTTAAGATTTACAGCAAAAAGAATATCCAACTGCAATTTTCCTCACAAATATTGTGATTCCGATTTGATTTGCAAAATCTTTAATCTTCAATATTTACACTGTAGAAGTTGGATTTAATACATGACCACATGATAAACCATCACAATATCAAACAGTCTATGTTCGAATGCAAGGATGAAAACTTAAAAATGGGAAACACAATTATTGAATTAAACCCTGTGTCAGATGAGCTGCGTTAGCAGCTATCTCAAACTATAGCCTTTCTGATAAGCTAACTGTGTTAATAAATATCTTTTATTATTATTGTTATCATTATTATTATTATTATTATTATTATTATTATTTGAAAATGATGATTGTTCAGCCCTGCTGCAAACTGAGCATGTGTGCTGAGGAAACAAAACTGTGTCAATAAAACTTGTTGTTTTGCAGCTCTCCTCTCAGTGGGAGTTGAATAAAAAAAAAATGCTCATCAAAATGTAAAAGCATCTGCAGGGTGAGAGGATGATTTTCCATCTGTGATCTAGTATTAATGGAGGTGTTAATAGGGGTGGTGGACTGACAGAGAAACAGCCAGCAGCGCTGGTTCCCTCCTCTGAACTATTAACAAGACTGGTAAGATAAACAAGCTCCCAGAATACAGATGCAGATCAACACAAACGCACACAAATGCACACACTACTTACTGCACATTTGTGTATATAGAGTCCCATGCATATGTACTGTATAATTATTTATAAAGTACTGTGCAAAAGTCTTAGGTCACCATTAGATTTGTTGTTTTAGCAACGCTACAATGACCATACGGTATAATTATTTAGCTCTATTGGAACATATCCAGAAAACATGGGGAACATGTATGCAGTTTTAAAAATAACAAATGATTAAATATTTCAGTGTCAAGTATTTAGTGTGACCTACACTTACATTTGGACAAATAGCATGACCCTGACTGTTTCATGTCGGCAAATATCTGCTGTGGGAAAAAAAAGTCTATTACACCACGGTTATTCAAGACATGTTGGAGCACTGCATACAAATGTTGTATAAGGTAAACTTAAAGACAGATTTCTAATATGTAAGACCAACTTTCAGTCACAACATTCAAATTCAAATGCCAATTGTACAATATATATATGGTTTCTATAACACATTTTATCCTATTCATTTAAAGCTTCTTAATATTCTAATACCCGCAACCCTCGTGTGGAGGATAAAGTGGTAGAAAATGAGTAAGTGAGTAATATTCTAACACAGGAAGCCATAAACAAAGATGTCTTGGGGGGAAAAAGGCAAACAATTGGTCATCTGTACACCTTGTGATGATGCAGTAAACACTACCAATCTATTTTTCAAAATTTGATTGATTGTTTTGGCTCAGAACAGCATGAATTGGCTTGCTTACCTGTAAGTCTTAACCAGGGCTCCACCGATTATTCCATTATTAATCGTTTGCTAAATTATTCTTCAACTATTTTGATAGTCGATTATTTGGTTTTAGAGTTTAGAGGGAGAGGCAAACCCCGGGTGACGGTCAGTGTGGCTGTTCAGTGACGGCACCAGCTGAAGGGCACGAAATGATTGAAAGGCGATGCTGATATTGCCCTTTTTCTGCTTAACAAGTGAGTATGTTGTGTGTGTGTGTACCTGGTATTCCTAATGTTGTGGGGACCTAAATCTGTTTCTACAGTCACATTACGGGGGTTTGTCCTTCTTATGGGGACAAATATCAAGTCCCCATAATGTAAATTACTACATTTTAAGGTGAAGACATTTAAAGTTAGGCTGAAGTTAGGGTTAGGTTAAGGTTAGAGTTAGTCTCTAGGAAATGTGAGCTGTGTGGTCATTTGTGCGATCCGGTTTTTGAGGGAGTGGCTTTGACGATTTGACGATTAAAGCTTTTCAAAATACAGCGTTCTCTTCCACGCTTTTCCTGAATTGTGGATGGCACCATCTATCCATCCATCGTTTACCACTTTATCCTCTCACATGAGGGCTGCAGGTGACTGAAGCGAATCTCAGCTGACTAAGGATGAAACCCTGGACAGGTAGCCAGTCCACAGTCACAGTTAAACCCAAGGGCAAATTTGCGGAGTTAAATTAAACTCGGCATGTTTTTGGACCATGGGAGAAAACCAGAGAACCCTGAGAACATTTAAACTTCATGCAACAGGCAACAGTGCAAACCACTATCCACCGTGTGATCTGGTGAATGGCACCTTTAAATTTACTTCTCTTTAGGATAAGGTAACACGGACACAGCAAAGACTTAACACTTTTCCAAAGTGTATTTAGCCCTGAGCTGAATTCATGTTAAAATTAGACTTTCAGTGTTACTTTAACAATGTAACATTTACTGTGTGAACATAATGTTCACATAAACATACAAGTGCAAAAATACACACACACACACGTAGAATGGACACACCCCAGGGAGAGACAAATAAACATTACAGAGCACTTAACATAAACAGCTTTCACACACACACACACACAAAGCAGCACAGGACAGGCGGCGCTAACATACACCAACACAGATATGTGAGAGAATTATCGAGAAACTTGATGACTGCATTTTAACAGCACACCAAACTGACACGTTTTCACAATCTTGTGTGCAAAGCAAACATGTAAGAAGCAAACATCTGATGCATGCTAATATTTATACAGCCGCACAAGGGCATAGCAGAGGTATGACAAGGAATAAAATGACTTTGAGGGCGGAGGAACAAAGTTTTAAAAAGAAAGACATATGTCAGTTCCTCTATGACCAATACAGAAGAGAAGAGAAAAAGAGAAAGAGAAAAAGCTTGTCCTTCACAGAGTCCTCTCCTGAGTGTCCTGCAGGTTTCCACAGACGCAGGTGTGTGTGTGCCAGTGTTTTTGGCTTTCACACAAACCAACACAGCATCTCTCTCCCACACAAACACACACACACACAGTGTGAACAATTGGTGGATCAAAATATCGATTTGGTGATGTATTTGGTGACATCGTCCTTCCTCATGCAATACAGGGCAAATTTTAAGATTTTCATTAACAAATGAAGGCGCTGTAAAATAAACAATACCTGCCAGTTTCACTCCCCGGGTGTCGCTACTTAATGTCTCCTTATGGTGGCGCTGCTAAAATGAATGAGGGAGTTTACAGCAGGATAATAATATATTTCCCATTCACATTCAATACACAGAGCTAATGCACTTTGTTCTCTACTGTATGTTGTGAATAAACAGAAAAATCCTGCACTTTTAACTTTCCACAGACGTGGAAGAGATGTTATTGTTATCATGGACCATGGATTGCGTATCGTATTTTACTTTTGAAAATACGGTATTATATATTTTTATTCATCCACCTGTAAAGAAACCAAAAACAACTAAGAATTAAGCTTTTCCTCACAAACTACTCACTTTCAAGTGTATTGATTCCTATTGATACATAAGCATTTAAAAACCAGCTAAAATATACTGTATGTAGTTCAGTTTCCTTAAATCATTAAAATTAAATAATTTAATCATGCTCAGACATTTGGGGACAATTTAAAGTGGTGCAACAATACACAGAAAGTGCATGGATACCTGACTGGTACCAGTCACACTGGGTTTGGTCAAATATCCAGAAATGATTGTCTGGGTCAGGTTCTGTCATATTGATGGGAATGGTAATTACAAGTTCTTTAACTCAAACATAGAGTAAAATGTGGTGAATTTTAATTTTTGTATTGCTTTATTGAAAATATGGCATAAACATTCAATAAATTGATCTACGACAAGAAAAATGGTAAACTGTAATAAGTAGAAACTGATAACTGAACTGAACAACACACAGACTGACTACTGAAAAATTTACTTTTTTTTGTATGGAGCCAAATCACAACATACATTATCTCACGGCTCTGTACATAGTAAGTCAGAAATCTTTACAATATTACAGAGAGTGGAGAAACCCAACAGTTCACACAATGAGCAAAATAGAAATGTCTGACAGAACCAACCTTAAAGATGTGCAGTATCTGCCTCAACCAGTTGGGGTGAAAGGAAAAATGGGGGACAGAAAGGAAGGAGAGACAGGGAAGGAGGAGATACTGTATATCAAGCTGATCAAGTATATCAACAGTTGTATCAAATTATAGGTTTAGACAGGACAGTTCTGAATCAGTTATGACATGTTTATAGTACAATTTTAATCATAACATAATAACAATGACAATATTACTACTGCTAATAATATTAATACCCTCACAGCTGGATTTGGATCCTGCAGCCCGGGGGAAATAAACAATGATGGTTTGATTGTGTAAATATTTATCAGTGGTTATATTATGAAATGTTATTATACTCATACGTGCTGGTGATAACTTATGTGTATCCGTGTGTGTGTGTGTGTGTGTGTGTGTGTGTGTGTACAAAGCTGACAGTGTGTGCGTTCATTTATGGTCATAAAGAAAAGAGTGGAGCAGTGAGTCATGTGTTTTTAGGGCCTGTCAAACAATGCAGATGCCACTTAAAGGTCTAATATGTAAGATTCTGCCTCATAGGATATTCAGGAATCAAATATTGACCACAGCCTGTAAATAAATAGTAGAGTGAGCAGAGCTCTGGTACAGTGGTTGGGTCGTACACTTTGAGTTTCAGAGCGCAGCAGATGGTGCAGAATGCAGAGCACACTTGCACCTCTGCTGACTTTTATCCTGTCAGTCAGTTCATTTAGTCGTTTTCTCATTCTGCTCCGACTTCACAGTGCTGAGATGTAAAAGCTTTGCCGTGGCTGACATTCTGAAAACATGCAAACTGCTGATGATATTCCTGTGATCTCTCCAGCAACAAATGCAAAACACAGAGATGAGGCTGTGAATAAATGTCGACCAGCTTACAGCTCATGAACAGGTTTACTCTGCAAAGTGTGTGAGTGTGTGTGTGTACTTGCTGCAGAGTGAGGACCAAAAATCGTATAAACCCTACAAAGTGAGCACATTTTGACAAAGTAAGTGACGTTTTGGCTGGTCCTCACTTTTTTCACCCCTTAAAAGGGCTTTTCAGGATTAAGACCTGGTTTTAGGGTTAGGATTAGGGTAAGGGTTAGGCATCTAGTTGTGATGGTTAAGGTTAGGGTAAGGGGCCAGAGAATGCATTATGTCTATGAGGGTCCTCACTCTGATAGCAGTGCAAACGTGTGCGTGTGTGTGCGTGTGTGTGTGTGTGTGTGCTGGTCGGTATGGGCTGTTTCTCATCCGCTCAAAGCCTGATGTTTTTCAATGCATGAATTATATATAAAGAGAGGTTTTTGAAGGCAAAAAACAAAAATAAAGCCACATCGCACCTGTCAGACGTCACTTGGACTAAAACCTCAGCTTTCTTTGGCTTAAATCTGAAATGTAGGAGTGTTGCTCATTAAACTGTACATCAGTAAACCAGCTTTACAGTAAAGCTCATGGCGACTCCAAAAGAAGCCGCTTCTATCACTGCACTCACTCAAAAGCATTCTTGAGTACTGTATCACAGTTTGGTACAGTATGTCCCCAGAGGTCGTGTGATGTAAATGTCACCATCAGCCCATGTCCACAGTGATGTCTGCGGACCCAGGGTGAATGTACGTGAGAACCTCCATATTTTGTGACCATCCAAACCTTATTTGCCAACTATGCATGCTCTCTGTAGATTCTTTCCAGTCCAGCTGGTAGCGCTTTCTTGAATTGATCACAAGAGAGAGTGAAGAAGATGATAACTACGGATTCTTGCTTGGAACAACACACATTCTTGTTTTAACCACAGCCATACTCACATATTAGGAAATGTGTAGTGGCTCTCGGTGGACATGAAACGTGGAAAGTATGACCCCGACCTAAGTAAGAGTGATGAGTGAGATCACTGTCATTCATTTTCTACCACTGTATCCTCCAAATGACAGTCATGGGGCTGCTGGGGTCAATCCCAGCTGACACCGGGCGAAACAAAGAACCATTCACTCTCACATTCACACCTACGGTCAATTTAGAGCAGGGGTCTCAAACTGAAACGACCTGGGGGCCACATGAGCTTCATCCCTGGTCAGGAGGGCGACTGTCAAGTGAAGAAAAAAGTTTAACTGTGTCTGGAGGGCAGAAAACAACTATTCAGTAGGAGTGGGCGATATGAACTTCAAGTGATTTAGCAATAAAGAAAGTTGCGAGTATGATACCTTTGATTTAGTGTCCAATAAACCACTTCATGTTTTGGACTGTGGGAGGAAACCAGAGAAAACCCACACACACACACACACAGGGAGAACATGCAAACTCCATATAGAAAGGCCCTCAGTCAGATACAGTGTTTCCCAAACCTCAATCTGATGATGTTCTCGAATGTTTCATCCACATACAAAAATTGTTCCGTTTTATTGGTTTCTTTGTTTTGTTATCCAGGTTTTGGAGAACAGAGAGGAAGGTCCTGAAGTCTGTGATGAGTTATGTTGAAGGAATCTATTTGAGAAGGAGAACAGAGGCAACATTGAGACATGTACACAGTCTGACGCCACCTCCAATTCTCCATTTCACTGAAGATGACACAAATAATCATCTGTCTGACGACCTTTGACATATTTCATTAGAATGAGGAAGACCCAAACTCTCCGTGGAATAATCTGCTTTCACCTCCATCATTATCTGTGTTTTGAGTTGCAACAGGGCCTGATTTGAATTAACTCATTCGTTTTAGCTTGGGGCCAACCTTGAAACTAGTTCTCAATACAATAACATGTTCTCCTAACAGTTGGACTTGTGTTAGCCGTGTGTGTGTGTGAAGCCTGCTTTGGCTACAGACAGACAATAGCTCCTTTTCCCAGGAACTTTTATTATCAGGAACTTATTTACCTGGGGAAAAAAAAATTCCTTGTAATCTGTTTGGTTTGTGTTACTAGACATCAAAGTTCTGGACATTTTATTAAAATCAGGCTGATGATGAATAAGAATCCCATTCATTCTTTCTCTTTTGCTCTCTGTGTGTGTTTGTGTGGCTGTGAAGTGATTTTTTTCTCCCTTTTCTTCATAATTTCTTTGTTTCTTCACATCGCACTCCACATCCGAATTTAATCGCACTTTCGTCCAATATATTCGCAACGCATGCAAAGGCCTTTTATGTTAATGCTCGCTGTTTATATTTGCCTTTATGTTTGTCACAGCCCAGCAAGGTAAGCAAACAGAGGAAATTCATGTCTAAAACAAACATTTTTAAAATTGGTAGACTACAATGTTTACCTGGTATGGTTATAATCAAGACCTGGAGACCACATAGGCCTCTTTGTTGCCTGCTGGTGATAAACTAAACTTCCCTCTGCTCTCTCCACACATTTGATGAATGACAGGAAGTCATTGAACAGCCGGTAACCGGTTACTATTATTTAAAATAAACTATTCTGTTCAGGAATATAAAAAAAATAAAGTTTCTGGTTTAATTTTTTCTGGTTCCATGAATCGCTTCAAAGCCTTGATAAAGAGAGTAAAGGACCAAAGAAAAGTACCACTGAGCTCCACTGTTGAATTTAAGGTACTCAAGTTGCAAGATGACAAATGGCACCTAAACATAATTGAAGTTAGCTCAAGATAAAAATATATGAGGTTTGAGATTTTTCCCTGACAACAGTGAGTTGCAAACAACCCATCACCCATAATATAAAATGGTGATGATCCCGTTAATTCAGGCCTGACTTGGCAACACACTCCTTAGTTAAACCAAGATCAACAGCAGATGCATCATCGTGGCAGAAGAACATGGCACTGTGATTTAACATCACACCCCCGCTAAGAGTATGGCACAAACACAAGCACTCTGCTGCCAAGCAGAGAGACACATTGCACAAACACAAAGGTCGTAGTGATATAAGACGGACTGAGAGCAGGCACCACTATCTGTCGAGAGAAGTCATCGTCTCAGCTAATATTTAATTTCCTCATGTTTAAGTCTGGGCAAAAGTGTGAGACTAAATGGAAAAAACATATTAACTCACAGGTTGGCAACTAATGTATGAATTAAAAACTCAGTGTTGGTTAGGTCTGAAGACAACAAAAGTGTCTTCTCTCTCTTTCTGCTTCCTTCATCTGTCCTGGCATCTAATGGACTCCAATCAAAAACCCAGTTCCTCTGCAATTAATGACTTTCAAGCCTTATTCATACAGAAAAAGAACTTTCTTTACACATATTTTTCTTTCTTTATTATAAAAAATGTTTCCATAAACATGACTCTAAAAGCTGTAGTGCATATGCCGGGCCTGTATGTGGTGCTGTAACGCTGCCTCAAAAAAACACCAAAGGATAGAGAAGAAGAGAATCCAAAACCATACAAAAAATCATTTGCAGAATCTCCTACATTCATTCTTGCGTGAACAGGCCCTCGGTCTTAGGTTGGCGGAGCTTTGAAGAGAAGGCTGACATGAGGGGGTGGTCAGTATCTTTTAAAGGGGAACCTGTTATTGCTTAGTATTCCAAGCCTCAGATTCAAATTTTGCCATTATACACTGCTGTGGATATGTGTTTAACACTACAGGCCTCATTTTCATTTAAGAACTTCAGCGTTTTAGTTTGGCCTGGCAAACACAGAGATCTTTGACGAAAAGAGAACGCAGTTACCTGCATTCACTTCCTGGTTGGTTCTTAGTGGCCACAACTTTACCATCAACTTTGAAAGAAAAACTCGCCAGGATGTAATTAATCAGCCGTTAAAAATGTTTATATTTCATTAATTTTCACTTAAGCAATTAAATTACAGACTGTAGACTGCCACCTTGTGGTTTGTGTATTATAGGACCGCATGCAAAATGGTGATTTCTAGACTTGATGACCATTCAAAGTCCTTTTCACTACAGTTTTGCCATTCGGACCCATTCACAAAGAGTTCCTACTATATATGCAGTGCTTTTTCTATCACACCTCAGTCATACCGATTTAGGAGATAAATGTCTTGCCCAAGGACATGTCACTTTGTAATTAAGAGGACGAGAACACAGCCCGCTTTACTTACTGAGCCACAATATGGATTGCTTTTTTAAGTATATTTCAAGCACATAAAAACACTGTGGATGAGAAATATTCAAGTTTTAATCTACATGACATGACATTTTAAACAAGAAAGAAGGGAATTATAAAATGAATGGAAACACATTAAAGAAAAACCTGAGCATTAACAGTTGTTCAAAGCAAAAAATGCTCAGAGTAAATAAATTGGCTTTCTATTAATGCCCAACTGCTAACGTCCTTGATACAGACATAGTTTTATTTGATTATTGCACTAAGCACGGGTTGGAACATTAGTAACACAATTAAATTTAAGTGAAATGACTTTTAACATTTAAAATTAAAGCTGTGTTGAGAAGCTTTAAGAAAAACTTCCTGGAAGATATTCTGCAACGTGCAGTAAGTGACGCATAATTGCCTCCATCCATCCATTTTGGAATAGATGGAACAGAGTACAGTGACATCACAGATCGCAGTACATGTAATGTTGGCTGACAAATGACTTCTGGGAAGATGTTCAGGACTGAGTGCTTTATGGCAAAGATGTTCCCGTATATAGAAAAATAAATGAATAGCAACAGACAAAGCAGGTTTTTTATCTTTGCTTTCTCACTGGAGAGTGAGCAGCTTCCTGCTGAGAGTCCAACAGTAAGTACATGTAACTGTAATTTATTCCTCTACTTTAAAAACATATGTGATGTTTAGAGCGGTGCATTGCTGCTTGTGTAGTATACTCTACAATATTGACTGTGTGTAGTGATAATGTGTCACAGCAGTATATCCCACTACCTTAAACCCTTTTTTTCCCCCAGCCTCCCCCACTCNNTATCCCACTACCTTTTTTTCCCCCCGCCGCCCCCCCCCCCCCCCCCCCCCCCCCCCCCCCCGGTGCAGGGCCCATTGTCCCCGGCAGCTGGTTTTCGGGCCGGCTGGCTGGACAGGAAGCTGAAAGTGGAGTCTAATTCACTTATTGATTCCTGTCCTGTGTTGCAGGATACTTCAAAGCTTTAATCAGTGGGTGGTTTTGGGCTAAGGACAGGGGTGAGAATAAGGGTATGGGGGGTCAGAAGGGGCATGACTAGATGTAGTGCTTACAGGTGGGTCAAAGTGAGTTTGCATTCTGTGCTTTCCTGTTACTTTCAGGATCCAGTTTAAAACTGTATTGCTTGTTTTTAAATCTCTAAATAGCAACAGGTCATCTTGTATGTGTGAGTTGTTAAAATATGTTTTCTTAATTAAGGGTTGATTTTAAGGTTTTGTATATATATATATATATATATATATATATATATATGAAGTGTAGAATAGTGTTAAAAATGTTAGGCTACTAATGACATCTTGTCTCAGACCTGGAAATCATTTTTGTTGCCTCACCCAAAAGAATAACATAAAATTAATATTCACATTAAAACTTCAACGACGACAAATGCAATAAATGCCCTCAAATGACGACCAGTGGTCAACCAGGAAAAACCTTAGAAAAAATCAACATTTGGACTGGGAGCTGAAGAAACTAAATATTAGAGACTGTCCTCCAACATAACATAACTATGGGTGGTATGCAAGAATTCCATTTTTAAAGGAACGTATGTTTTTAAAATAGGTGGCCTCTGGTGGTAGTATAAATGACAGCAATCTGGTACCTTGGGTGTGTCATCATCAAGTAGGTTTGCTGGGGTGTTTGCTTAGTGGTTTAAGCAATGTACGTTGGTGTGGTTGACATGAGTTAAAATGCCATGTTAGACTTTTACACATGCTAATTTTTTTAAAGTTCAAGTGGATGAAGAACCTGAAATGGGCACTTATTTAGCACTAGCTTATAGAGAGATACAGCGCCATCTACGGAGGTGGAGTCAAGCGTACAAGGTTAATAAATTGAATTTCTCCTATGCATGTGCACTCAGACTTGGCAGGTTGTCCGATCCCCGACTCCCGGTCAAGCTGTGGTATTGGATACAAAAATAGTGGTATCTAACAATCCTTAGATGTAATTCGAGAGTGCAGTTTAGTTGTGTGGAAATGCAATATTTGTGAGACTGGGTTTGTGAGCAGATACAGTATATCATAAATATATACAGTATGGTTTTATGTTTCCAGCAAACATGCATTAAACAGGAGAAAAATGAGCATTAGCAAGGGACTATTTTCAACCACAGATTCATACACACCAGTGAGTAATTACAGCAGTGGGATGGTGTGTGAGGAACTGAAACAAAATAAACTACAGCGCAAGTGTGTGTGTTTATTGTAATAAAGGAACATGTCAGCCAGTGGAACAGTGCGGCTCACTGATGTGTTTTTAATAGTGTTTGGATGACAATGGAGCTCAGTGGCACAGAGGAATATAACAGAAATAATAATAAAAAACATAGATATATTCTTTAAGGCTTCTTTATTCACCTCAGGCCCAGGTTATAGTCCACTAACGTGGGTGGTAGAAAAGTCAGTGCTGAATAATCCCAGCTATTTACTATTCATTGGATGCAGGACTCATGGCTCTATTAATCTTCAATTACAATGCTGAGAGGATGAGAGGGGGGAAAAGAAGAGTAGGAAACAGAGAGGAACATGCCGTGCAGAGACACAGCTGAGGAAATCACCTGGGAGCATCGACATAACACCAGCGTCTGATTTTTCACGATGTCACATTCAAAGGCTATGTGATGTGTTCTCTAATCGCTGCGCTGAGATCAGAAGGCAGCCAAAGCCCAGATGCCTTCTTTCTGTTCATATTTCATCCAACTTTACCTGCACCCTCCTGACTGTGTTGTGCTGCTTTTAAACTCATAGATTAGGTTATTCACACACAAACATCTACGTTCATCAATCAGATGGAAAACATACACTTACACACTCACACACACTCCCCAGCTTCCAACCTGGAATAATGTGTTTGGAAAAGAAAAAGAAACATTTCATTCTCACTGTGACTCATCTTTGAAAGTGGAAATGTTATGCACACTGTTTAGCATGAAGTTTCAATATTGAATGTATTCATACACTGGTTCTACAGGGATCATGAGGATGTGCGACAAATAAAGGTTTTTTTTGTGTGTGTGTGTGTGTAGATACGTTGTCATGGTTACAATTCTTTCTTCCCTTTCATGGCTGTTTATGTTCTGTTGTAAAATACATGTTCCTCAGGGGATAAACAAACATTACTACTGTAGCAGGAAGTGTAGGGAACTGTGAAAACTCCAGGAAATGAAAAAAAAATGAAGGCACAAAACCATAAAAGTGAAAAAATACTTATGATTCCAAAAGAATGTGTATGTATCCTTTTTTTTAAAAAAAAAAAAACAGGGTAAGTCTCAATGAGATTAAAATCTCTTCTACAAAAGAGACCAGGCCAAGAAGGCAGCATAACACATTTTAAAATGACAATCATATTACAGAGTAAGACAACGATCACACACCATAAAAGACACAATATCCAGTCAATATACAGTAAAAGAAAACAATTCAAGAAGGCACAATATTACCACCAACCACAAAGAAACTCTTAGAGTTCTCAAACCTTTTAGACCAAGTACCACCTGAGAAAATATTGAGCTCTCAAAGTAACACCATTATCAGCAACGTTAAAATACAGTGGTGTAAATAGACCGAGCAAAGTCAGCTACAGACTTTTTTTCTTAATTGTTTCCATTTCTACACACTCCCGTCAAAATTACCCAGCTCCACCTCGATCACGTACCCTGGTATATACAGTAGAACGGTATTTCTGATTTCCTTCCACCAGAGGAAGCTGGTATGTGAACCGTGGTCTTAGAACATTTACGTCGACCATTGATGCTTTTTTCTTTCTTTTTAAAACTAAATCCTTTAAAGCAATCAACTGAGAGACTTATTGTGCTTTTCCAATATACAGTTCCACCACAGCTCAGCTGAGCTCTACTCGGTTTGGTATCAGGCACATTGTTTTCCGTTACTATAGTACCTCCTTAACGTGGAAGCTGCCGTTACATCATTTTATATGCGACACAAACACACAAACTAGTGACAAGCAAAGCAGATTCCGGTGTACTGGATCATTAGAATCAGTTGATTAAAAAGATTAGTTCACTACTTCCTGCATGACAAAGCACAGACTCCATCTGACATAGTCACTGAACTAAAATACAGCGGAACAGGTCGTGACTCGGCTCACGATCTGCAGTGCTGTCACTAAATACTCCAGACTCATCCATTAGAAATGTCCTTGTTAAATGTTGGATATTAAAACATGTTTTTTAAGTTTTTTTTAACTGATCTACAGTTCAGCATTGTTTGGTTTGATTCTTGTGTTGGATGTCACACTCATGAGTCTTCCATTGAGCACACTTATTGACCAATCAGTGTCCAGCAGTCTGTTGATGTCACTTTTTAGTATTGCTTGGAACCTAGCCAGAGCAGGTACCAAAAAAACAGCAGGTACCACGTACTAAACCTAATGGAACAGCAACAAAAAAATAAAACTGAGTAGAGTCGAGCCAAGCTGAATCATGCTGGAACTGTATTATGGGAAAGAACCATTAACCTTTTTTAATTTATTCCAAAATCCTGCAGTAGCAACGTTAAAATTTTTATTTCCAAATTAAATTGTGACTCTAAGGACTGACATTTGAGTGCATGCCTTAATTATTTTGGTTTCTGTACATGAAAACACACAGATACACAGGAATGAAACCAAGGATAAAAATCTGCTAACATAAGTTAATAGCAACATACAGAGAGTACAGTGATGTACACGATTTCCAAGACCAGTATTAAAACGTTGTATACAACCTCTTCAGGCATTTGTCAGGAGTGTTTTAAGTGTGTGTAAAGCAAATGCAGAGTTTCTTTTCTTCATACATTATATATGTTACAAAATTGCTGCTGAGAACAAAAATTATGGAGAAGGTTTCCCCCTTCATTCATGAAAACACAAAGGATGAAAGGCTCTGTCGCTTTATTCACAGCTCCTTAAAAAGGACAAAATGAAGTAGAGGAGAAGAAGAAGAAGAAGAAGAAGAAGAGGAGCAGACTCCTGCTGCAAGGGTGCAGTTACCACTGACAGAGAAAGAGGGAGACAGAGCAGGACTATAGCTAAACTACTTCTGACGTTAAACTGCGAGGAACTGGAGAATCCCAATTTAGCTGACGTTTCAGTGAAATCCTCATCCATGATGATTCCTAAAATCCTGTACACAGTGTTGTTCTGATACTGTTCTGATATTTACTGATATAATCTCAGATTAGGAGACATCACATGTCCACGTCGGCCTGTGTGGGGACGTTAATGGGTCCAGGTCAGCGTCCAGCGAGCTGAGTTGACAGCCCGGACACTCACACAATTCATGACCTCTTTGAACCCTGTGATCTTTCACCCCTGTCCAACCTTTCAACAGTCTTCAGGTTATTGATCACGCATGTGCAGAAAAACAAAATTGATAGGAATAAAATTGATTGAGTGGCCAAGAGAATGATTGGAATAATCCTATCTTAATATGTCAAATGTATCAGCTGCTCCTTTATTTGAGAAACTGCAGATTCACACGTGTGAATCTGCATCAATGTCCTTCAAACATGGGTTTTTATCGGTGAAATAGACGGAGTGTTCTGGAATATTCAACAGCTGTTTTAAAGCAAATCCACTTGTTCATCCTTTCTCAACTCAATTTCTCACTTACAGAGGCAAATTCTCCTTGAGATTTAAGGGTGTCACTCGTTTTTCTCACCTCCAGCTAAACACTGTTCCACTACAAACTGCTTTTAAGAATCATCTCAGTGCTGCTTTTTGGATTATTTGTACTGTTGTTTTATATGTGTTTACACACACACACATATATATTATTAATTTTGATCTTAATATTTTTACACATTATGATGTTTTTAGGCTCTATAATGGTTTATATAATGAACTTTCTTTTTCTTTCTTTTCTTTCACTGCATCTATTTTCTTTTGAATTTTTGCCATTTTTGTGTAGTTTAATGTGCTTGAGGCAAGTAACTGTTACTGTATATTTTTTTAAAATATAATTGTTTTTGTAATCAATAGGGTTTTGGCATATTAACCTCTGTTTAATTCATTTAAAATTATGTGAAAATATTTAGATGGAGGCATTAAAGAGGGTCTCATAGACTTTCTGCCTCTTCCTCTTTGATCTTTGGCATTTCTGTTTATTTTATTGTGCAAAAATAAAATCTAATTAAAATGTCTTAACAGAAAAAGAGAAGAGGGGAGAAGAACTGGAACAGAGAAGTCAGTTATATATGTATCTGAATGTTGAACATCTGCACAAACACACAAAATATATTCACTTATACAAAAGTATATGTAATTATAATTTTTCTGTAAATATAAGGGTTTTGTAATTAAAAGGTTTAGGCATGTTGTCATATTTTGACTTCCTGCATCTTCCTTTTTGAGCCTTGTCATTTTGGTGTATTTTTTGGGGCAAAATAAATCAAACCATTATCAATCATTAAATCACAATGTCTTAACAGAGAAGAGAAAAGATAAATGAGGGTGTGCAGAAAACTAGAACACATATGTATGTGAACATCTGCACAACACATGGAAAAAGTGTCAAAAGATATTCAAATGTATGAAATCCTGAGGAGGCAAATCCTTCCCAGCAACACAACAACACCCAACCACCCTCCACCTCGATGCACCTCCTGCTCACTTTAGTGTTTTGCATTGTAAACTATTTTGACCGCAGCTCAATCTTCACACCACTCTGACTGGCTCACATTGATTTCCATGGTGTTGGACTGAGTGGCAGCAAAAAAAAAAAAATAAAAAAAAAACGAAGGTGTACGCGTGAGAGACTCGTTATGGCAAAGATTATCGCCCCGTGACACACAGGCGAAAGGCCGTCCGACCCAGCTGGAGAGAGGCTGCTGCGGTAATGGCACCTGAATCTATATGTGGTGGCAGATTCACATGCATTAAAAGACAAACGCACACCTGTGTCGCTCTGTCTCTCCTCACAAGCTCCACACACTCAGACAAGTGTGCAATCAGAGAAATGCAAATATGATTGTGTGAAAGCTAACAGCTACAGTATATGCAGGTGTGCAAATACCATCATATACTTCAATCAGTGACACACACACACACACGCACACACACTTATTGAAGCACACACATCAGGCACTAAACTAACAGGTTATATCTTGCCCCGTGCATCGCAGTAAGTGTGTTATTTTATCGCCTCTTTTCATCCTCTCCCCTCCCATTCCACTCAGTGACAGAGGGGATATGTGCACCCTACTTTGTTGCCATGGATACCACAAACACCCCACATAGAAAATTCTACACAGAATAATAAGTGGCCAATTGCGTCTGTTTGCTCTCCAACAAACCTCAGGATTAGAGGCATTTTCTTGTCAGCAGCATAAACTAGTTTTATGTTTGCGGGGGGTAAGAAGGAGGGGGAGGAAAGTAGAGGGGGGGGGGAGGAGGGGGAAGGAAGAGGAAGAGGCACAGATATGAAAAGAGCATACTAATGCTGTGGTGACAGGTTTCTCCGTGCTCTGTGAGATGAGAGAAAGAAAACAGAGGAGGGAAGAAAAGAAGGAGATGTTCTTAAAAGGAAACTCAGGTGCTCAGGGCATCTTTAACAAAAAACATGACGAAGAAAAGGAGAAGAAGGAGGAGGTGAGTCACTTAAAGTCCAGTTAACAGGGAGCTCTGACATTTGTAACAGCGGGGTGATCAGTGGGGCAAACTGAAGCTAAATGTTTTGAAAATCTCTCCGGGTGTGTTTTCTCTCTCTGTTTTATTTTTTCCATCTCTTTCAAATTAATTGACAAACACTCATCTGATGGCTCCTCCTAATTTCCTCCTCCTGCTCTGAACCTCACAGAACATAACCCCAGTGTGCGATGATGTCATTATGATACCATCTGTTTGCAGCAATGGCAGATGCATCACACACATGCACACACACACACAAGATAGACATGGATCAGATAACACATAGAGGGAGAGAACCTATGACATTTATGCCGTACACAGTATATCAACTGCACGCACACGTCAGATCCCTGCTGCATTTTTAATGCAGGCTTTTCGTAAAGTGTAAAGGTGATTTTTGACACGTTACAGGCATCTGTGTGTTCTCACGTCGAAAGTGGAGAATGAGTCCAAACTCCTGCTGTCTCTGTGTCCCCGCAGTCAGAGGACACAACAGTTTCTTCTGACTACACACTCTAACTACCATACCATAACACACCACGCCCGTCAAGGTCACAAGGGCGGAGATGCTTGATGCGGATGTCAGTCAATCCCATCCCCCATGTAGACAAGGACACTGCCTCCCTACTGCTGCAGTTTTATATATATATATTGTTGGGGAAAGCTCTGGTTATAAACCCAATATGAGACAGAGGAAGATAAAAGATATACTACCAGTCAGCTAAAATAAGGTAGACACGGTCTGCACTCAAAATACAACACGTTTCATTTTGACACAAGGCCAAGGTTTGGATAAAACACTGGTAGGACATCATGCACAAATGTCAAGACATAAAAAAGTTGTTTCATGCAGTGGTAGAAGCACAAATTAGTGCTTTTATTTCAGTTAAAGTGGCAATACAATTGTATAAAAATAACTGCAAATGGGAGCTATATGGATATGATTATTTGATTATTATAAATTGAGGACCTTTTTTTCAGATTAAGCTAATTAAGGGGGGGAATCTTTTGCAAAATCCCAGCCATGCAAAGTACTTGTAATCAGAGATGTACATTTCGGAGAACCACAAATTGCCACTTTATCTCACAGTTACACAGCCTTTTACAACTGAAAAATTAAGTTTTTGTTGCTTCGTAAACCATTCATCCTCCTGCACCAAACTCCATAGAAAAAAATCTCAGATTTTACATTAAGGTACACATGAGTTGCTTATCCAATGCTGTCTCCACCACTAGATCAAAATATGCTTTTTTACTTTAGTGTTTAAAATCTTATTTTTATAATAACCACAACTTACCAAACAAGACAGTAGTAGACCAACATTGTCAATGTCCCTGTGAGCTCAAAGCACAGATTTTCTCTATGGACTTTGGTGCAGGAGAGTGAACAGTTGGCAGCCAGTTGGAAATGTCCAGTCTTTTTCTTTGTGGCTTTTGTCAGAACCTTGTACAGCCACACTTCAAAAAACCTAAACTCTTACTTTAAAGTGGTTAATGAAAAAGACCCAGATGTGAAAGCTCTGCATTAACTAATAAAAATGTGAAAATGTTTCTTTGTTTGACATGGACCATGCACAAAAACATTATAATAGTTTGCAGGAATTAAGTAATCTAACTCATACACGATTTTAAGCCGCAGCTAATTTGCAATTGCTCTCCCTGATGAGGTTTTTCTTATAAAAAAGGTCGCTGGTACATAGTGTATTTAAAGCTGTAAGAAAAGTACCAAACAAAGTAAGGCTTATGAGGTCCAAGGGTAATTTAATGTTTATTTGTGTTTCGGCTCGTGCATTGCATGTAGACTAACAGCAGGAACAAGTAAAGCCGCACAGGCGAAGTGGCATGTGGCGCATGCATGAACAGGCAGAACCGACGTAGCAAATGAATTTGGAGGGGCGTAATGAGAGCGGCGCTGGGCTCCGGCCCGATTTCACAGCCACATCATTAGGGTGAGGCAGCCCCAGTCCCTGAATGAACACACACACACACACACACACACACACACACACACACACACGGCCCAAGGAAAGACAAACAAGGTCAGTCGCCACGCCACAGTCTAATAAGAGGTGACAGGTGAGAAGAGACTGCAGACTTACACATTAAACTTGGATTTTTAGTGTGCGTTTGTGTGTGTTTCTGAATCATAACTACATCGCAGCCTACAGTAAGGAGGCTACACACCCCCACACACATACATGCGGAGAAGTACCCTCCCTGTGACATTCATGTACTTCATGGCAGGCAGGTGTTCAGGCTGTATAGGTTGTGTTGAGAGGCCAACAGGAGATGGTGCTGCTTTATTTATCAGCATGTCCAAGCGTGATGAATGACTGTTCGCTGCAGGCAACTCAGCACACATGCTGCTCTACCTTTACATGTATCATGTCTTTTGTCCAGTAACAAATAAAGCCTGTAACTTCTACTGCGTGTCATTTTTGTAGTGTACTGTATGTCCTCTTTGTATATGACCTTATCCGCTCTCTCTTGAAAATGAGACCTCATGTCTCAATAAGACCACCTGTGTGAATAAACTTTAAAGCTGCAGTGCATAACTTTTGATTGTTGTTGTTGATATTATTATTCCGCCGCTTTTTGGTTTTTGTGAAGAAAAAATTGTTTGCATTCTCTGTTATTCATCTGAAAACAGGTTGTGTGTATATATTGTCAGCACAAGTGCTTTCAGTCACTACTCCATTCTGTTTGCAGCTATCAAAAGTCTGCCCCACACTGGAAGATTTTCAAATAAGACTTGATATGGGAGACCACAGACACAATGAACTTTGTAACCATTTTTCAGTGTTTTAATCCTGAGAAAGCACAGACTAGATGATCCAGTCAAGACGCAGGACCACACACTTGGCGTTCAATCAAATTATTTCAGGGAGGCGATTCCCGGGATTTGGGATCTCAAAGAAACTTGTGCATGACTTCAGAATATAAATGGACATGGAGGCGGACTATCGGCATCATCAGTTAATAAATGTTTTGTGTTGATAAATGCAAATGATCTGTGGATAAAGTCATGGCTGAGACGAGGGAATCAACTTATGGTTCTAAACAAAAAGTCTGCAATATCTGTCTCCTGGTCAACTCACTCTCATTGGTTATTGTGGGGTTCTGCTCACGCCCCAATCACCGTTCAGTCGTAAATAACAAACATGTTTAATACTTGTTTTCTGGTGTGATCAATGATGTTAAAATCACAACTGTTACCACTACAGAATAATATGGCCGGATGATCTGTTCAAATTAGCCTAAACTCAGAAGGCACCCATGATTGTTGGAAGGGTCAAGATCTAGACCAAAATCTGGCCATTTATCCTCCTTTAGTGTGGGGCAGGCTTAACGTTACAACTTCAGCTTTGCTGTTGCCTTCATCTAAAGTTGCCAGGTTACACATTATATAAACACCGCAATACTGTGTGAACTAATTTTTCAATGACAAAGAATGTAATAGATATTTTTTTCATATTTAAAACCTGTGCACTACAATTTTAAGTATAAAAAAATTTTTTACTTTACTTTTATTTAACTTACTTTATTCATATTATTTAATAGTCTTGTAGTTTTGTCTACTCTTTGAAGGCTATGAAGTCAAAACACTTTGATTTTTGACCCCAAAGATCTCCATTAATCATTAAAGGAGAGTTTTATTTTTCTACATCAGAGAGCCTCAGATTCAATTTCATTCTGCCACTTATACTTTCTAAACTTTCTCTTAAGATTGAAAGGACAGTCATTAGAGTTTTGAATAGACCGTTGCTCTTATCCTTGATGAGCTCCTGTTTTTGATTAACATTTTGTGACCCGACACAGCACTCTCCTTTGTTTTTTTCTTTGCTATTGTGTTGCTTTAAGCAATGATGAACGATAAAGCTGATTATGCAGCGCTGCAAATTTTACACATTGCCCCTTTTAACAGTTTAGCAGTTTTGTTGCAAATGTGATTAATATAGCTATATAGTTAGTTCATTAATTCTCCCGCTTAAGGCAAAAAATACTCAAATGATCACAAAAAAGCTATTATACACTATCAAAATCCTTGATGAGTCATATCATTGTATTTTTATGGCTTTTACATGAGCCAAACCTTGGTTGGCTCAGTCACACAAGTACTCCAGAGTGCAATGTTCCCAAAAAATGCAGAAGCTTCAAGAGAATGTTCAGTATGTGCACCCACTGAGCAACTTTCACTTTTATAAATGAGGTTTCATCGTGGAGCATTACCTTCCCGGATGCTGCTTTTTCTATTTCATCCAGTTCTCCAAATCACTGGGGGCACTTCTTGATGATTACCAAGAAAATCCTATTCCTATTCTATCACATTTTTGTTTTTAATTCTGAAGGTCCAATGTGTAAGAACTGGTGACACAACTGTACATGGCAACAAACAAAGAACTCAATCACTAAACCCTCTCTTTCACAAATGCCTCAAGGAACTATGGTGGCCTTCACAGAGCAGTTCTTCTATTTTGCATATAAAGCTTCCTCTTCAAAATGCAAAATACATACTTGGACTAGTTTGTCCATTGATTCCTGTAGTAACATGGCGGCACAAGATAGCAGCCTCCATAAAGCAAGGCCCTTGTCCAAAGTAAATATAAAACCCTTATTCTAAAGCTACAAAACCAAATGATTTATATGTGCAGAAATTTTACACATATGCTTAAGGGTAGTATATTCAGTGTTGGCCAGTAATCCCCTTAAATGTTATACACTGGACCTTTAAAAGGCATCCAGAATTACCTGACTGAGTATGACTCACAGTGCATTTGCGGCATCTACGTAAAAAGGTTTGAGTGCACAGATTTTTGAATAAGCCCAGAGGGAAAGGGTGAAGCGATAATCTTCTTGGCCTGCCACCTGCAAAAAAATGAAGGATTCCCTGAGGTGCATGCACATGTCTTACATACAGTAAGACATTTTCTACATACAACCAGATTTTAACTTATACAGTAGCCAATTGTCTGAATAATAGTCTAAGACACCCACAAATATATGCAGGAGCAGGCAGAGTGACTTGGTCTCTGTCCAGATGGTTAACCTTAAAGGCAACACTCTACATCTGTCCTCTCTGTCGTAACTCTCTTGATGACTAGTAACACAGGAGGCATGTGACATTTCTGATGGCAGCCTCGAGCTTGACAAAGGAGCAGCGGCGCTTGATAATCGCCACAGTGACACCATTAAGGCAACGTTTAGGGACCTCCCTCAGACATATATCTGGAAATGAGAGAGATGAGTGAAAAAAAAACACATCATCATATCGTCTCGGCAGCAAACTGTCAGAGCAAAACTGCCCTCCTCGTGGTCACATGGTACATTTACATGACATTAGAAAAAAATTATGGTGTTAGTCTGTCTTAAACTGGCTAAATTGAATTCTTGAAGTCACTGCTTAATTTTACCTTTTTGAGTACTTTTATTTGCATTCTGACACCTCTTGTACTGTTTAGTTTTTCTGTCCAATTCATTATTATGGCCCCGAATAATCCTTTCTCAGGGTGCAGTGCCTGATGCTTACCTGTTCTTGGACGTCTTGTGTTTGTTTCTAGTGTCTACTTTTATTGTTAAATAAGAACAGTATCTATCAGGCAGGGTTCACTGTATATGTTTATTGGCTTCTTGCCACATCTGTGTCCTGGATGGCAGCATAATAACAGGACATGAAATAAAATGGATGGTGTCCTTGAAGCTTAAATTAAATGTCAAAGATAATAACAAAATATGAAACATAAGTCGATTTTGTAAGCATCACTAACATCTTCTGGTATCTTTTATTTATCGAGGATTTTCATAATTTAGTATTTAATGATTTAGTAATACTGAGAGACACACATGCCAGACACACACTGCTATTCCCTGTATACATTCAGTCGGACCAGAGTCTGATTTAAGTGTGCCACGGTTCCCACCCCGACGTGAAACCCAGAAATAGAAGAAACAGTACACAGAAAAAAAAACAGCAACAAAACCTTGGTGAAAATCAGCCCATTAGATCGATGTTATGCTCTTTCAACTTAAAAAATGTGAAGGTTTGTGGATGGTATGAAGAACAAAGAGGTGCTAAAAACTAGAGCAGGGAATCACAGGATAACTCAGACGATTAACAATACATGGTCCACGATACCAATAATATCACGATACAATGATTCTGCGATCAATATGTTGCAAGACAATCATATAGTGATACATCATAATATCTGTTTAACTGAAGAAAACAAGATGTGAAAAGTTAAAAGTGCAGGATTTCTCTATTTATTCATAACATAGAAAACAAAGTGCATAAAGTTTATGTATAGAATATGGATGGGGCATCTCTGAACGTAGCTTTCCCCCCATTATCCCGCTGTAAACACCCTCTTCTTCGCCCAGTTAACTGGCACCCAAGTTTCTCTCATTCATTTGGCAGCGCAGCCATGAAGAGACATCAAGTAGTAGCAACGCCCAGTAAGCAGGGACTATTTACTTTAGAGTGCCTTCATTTGTTATTTAAAATATTGACATTTGCGCTGGCGTAACGATTATCATATTGCAGGAGGAAAGACATCGTTATATCACCAAATCAATATTTTGACCCACCCCTACTAACAACTTGCCGCCAGCTAAACCGAAAATCACCACCAGATGAAAGAGGGAGCATCGCCACCTTCCACAGTGATAGGATACACACTTTATTCAATAAATCCATTCCCCACTGAGACAAAGTCCACTTGAACGATGTAGACAAGCTACAACTGTTACTTAACTAAAAAATGCATGGAAACGTGCTGACTGACGGTGAGCTGGTAACAGTATCATCACCTTCTCGTCTTCCCAAACACAAGTCTGACTAACACCTCTGACAGTCATAGTGTGTGCGTGCACTTGAATGACTTCATGCTTTTCTTTACTCATATCTTACTCACTGTGGATGTTACAAAGCAAAGCTTCATCCCAGAATAGACTTATTGTGGATGTGTGTCTCATAAGTCTCTCAGGCGCTTTTGTTGTCATGTGACATTCTCACTTTCAAGAATTGTGTCATAGAATGATTATACTGTGCTTATTATACAGGTATGTGCTGTCCTTGAGGCTCAGTAGGCTGTGTGAGCTGAAATCCAACAAATCTCTTTTTTTCTTCCTCCATCTTTCCTACCTTCCTCTTTTATAGGCTGCTTGTAAAGCAGAAATTCCATAAAAACAATCTTTAAAAAAGTAATGAGAAATTGTATGGAGGCTTTTTAAAAGGCGGTAATAATATAACTCATCTTCTTCTTTCCACCGGAGGTGCCCCCGAGTGACTTTCTTTTGTTGTTAGTCACTGTTGTAACATCATGTTCCCTTACTAAATTAAATTAAATCAATCACAACATGATCATCAGTTGCCTTAGTGTTTTCAGCCGTCCACTTTTCTATCTCCAGCTGAGCTCCCAAACTATATTAATAACTTATTAAATTGGATAATTTCATTACGGGCATGCGTGCATTTATATATGTGAGCACATCATCTTCTCTCCGATGGATTTGGCCTGCAAATCAAGTTAATCACAGCATTGAGAGCAATAATGAGTGTGGCATGCTACTCAACAAACTAACAAACCCATTAGCTGGACTGCCTGTCTCCAAATCCAAAACCTTACATTCATTAGACAGTAATTCAGAGCAGAAAATGAGATTGATATCCTTGATGCTACAGAAAAACACATTCCCAACCTACACTCCCCTCTGAAAAAAAACAAACAACAAGACTCTGATGGCTAAGACAAGATTGAAAAACAAATTTCTAATTTTATCTATAAGGTGAAATAGGAGTTGATAATTAGTCAGGGATAATGGAGAGATGTTACAGACACACAAAGAAGAAGCAGCTTTCAACCATCATCATCCTCAACAAATCCAAAATAATGCAGCTCTACAGGAGCAGCAAAAGTTCTTATGTAACTTCAGGAAGCTTTGGTGTAAAAAAAAGGGTGTTGTGAATCCATTTTAATATATTTTGCTTTAGGGATTTTGGGCACAGCTCCATTATAGTTTGTCATGATGGCTCTGTGACATATTATACAAAATTATGTCATCTGACTCCACCTGCTTCACATTCTATGACTATGACATTCTATGACATTCTCAGTGATGTAATGTTGCACAACTTGCTAGTTTGTTCAATTTATGCATTCCCAAAATGGTAGGATGAAGGCCTGCCTCATCTCTGTAGCACTTGGAAGGACCATTGACTTCAGACCATGGACTTCAGGTTCAGTGTGTAGAAATTCATGAAAATGTAAAAGTGAGATTGCAGATTGTAACACTCTTCTGCTCACACTGACCTTCACCACAAGTGTAAGAGAACTACAGTGGCCTTTGCATACCTGAGAAGATGTGTTCTTCTCTGTTTGTGTAGTAAGCTACCTTTTCAAAGCATAAAATACACACTCTGAGTGGTTTATTTGTTAAGGCCTCTGTAAAAACATGGCACTGCAGGATGGCAATCTCCCTTATTCTAATGGTGTGTTCTCGTTGTAGTTGTAGAATTTGGAATTCCCAATCTGAGAGGGCCTTAATTCAGATTTCCAACTCAGGAAGCCTCACACTTGTTTGTGTTTTGCCTTGTGTTTTTTGTATTTGTATTTTTGATTTTTGAGAGACATTTTAAACAAGGTATTAGAGATTAGCAGGCAAAACACAGACAAAGTCTCAAAAACAGGAAACTTACTTATATAAAAAGACATAGTCTGCTGCAAGACCAGGTATAAACCCTTCTTTAAATGTGTCTTTAAATGCACACGTGTCTCTACAAATCTGTCTCTCTAAAAAAATGTTGTGTGTGTGTTTGTGGAGGGACAACTTTATTCTCAACGTGACATTTGCTGCAATAGCTTTCCTCCTCTTCCCCTTGCACAAATGTTGACAACCTGTGGTCAACCACCATCCTGTCTCACCACTCCATCACCAACTCAACCCACCAATATCTCCGCTATCTTCTCACACTATCATTTTTAACTGTCAAGCTTTCTCTCAACCCACCTCTCTTTATCTCCATCAGTCTGAATCTGTCAGGAAATCTCTCTCAGGCTACACTGTCATGTACAGAAGCTGCTCACGTACTTTCTACATCCTCCTACCCCATATGTGATTGCTACACCTTAGCTCTGCTCAGCCTGGGCAGCTGTAGAAGCAGGTGAAGGAGACAAGGGAGGTTAAGAGATGGACAAGTTGCTTGGTAGGAAAGAGGTGAAAGAGTAAAATGGGGTGTGATGGAAGGTTAGGGGAGATTTTAATACTCAAACCTGTCAGAGGGCCAGTTCACCAAAATGAAATGATTCACTGGCCACGGATAATGGATATTTTTCGATTAATCCAAATTAAATGTGGCTAGTATGACAGGGGCTGCATAGACTTGTATGGTAAGGTAATCACCAGACTTATAAAGAGATTCAGGAGATATAAATAACACCAATGGTAATAATCATCAGCTTTAATGTCAGCATAATAGGTGTCAACCTCATCACCATCCAATTATCTCCAGTTAACAAGAGAGCAACACTCACAAGCCAAAACAACGCAATTTTGGCAGGAAGCCACGCTGTTTAAATCTACAGACATACTGTATGTAACTAGCAGCGTAAATAGTATACCAGGTAATATGTCAGGTACCGGCTGGGTTCACAAAAGAGAAGATGATGGATAGGATGCAAAAACAGTTGATGACAAGTGAACAGAAAACAATTTTACCTGATCCTTAAGGATCCTGAGTGACGGCAATGTTGGATCGCTGGCATAAAACTAGCACTCCAAAACTGTAGGGGGAGCTCTGTCGAGAAAAAGGCGACAAAACAACTAGTGTTGCAAAATTCCATTTAAGTTTCTGGGACATTGGGAGATAAATCATATTTTCTGGAATTGCTTTGGAAAAGTTGCAATAATAATGATATAATTGTTTATATTTTATACATACATATCACATCTTATCATATTATTATAATATTTACAATATGGTGGTGGTATGACAAAGGTTGTTTTCTCTTGCTGTGATACAGATGAGACAAAGTTATGCTATAATAGTGAGATAATTATGAAAAACTCAGGTATACTGTATGTAGAGTGCTAATATTTATGAGCAGGAATGAAACTAAAAGTGTGATACAAGCTTAGGTGGAGGTAGATGCTCTCATATAATTTCCTAGTTTTAAATATGAGAACATTACGAATTCAGTGGTATTTAATTTTTTTTAACATTAAGTAGACACAGTGATGATTAAAATTTATAATTAGCCACAGACCTAATTATAAAAAATTTAAATTATTATGACCTTTCTTTGCTTTCATGTGTATTTTTTCCTTTCCTCTTGTTCTTCTAGTCAGCTGTGGTCAGAAGAAGCTCCATCTTTATTATACATTCACACTCTGCCATCACTATGACATTCTGTTTGACATTCAGGTAGCATAGCAACATGACAACATGCCCCTACAGCCTGGTGTGAGAATATAGATGCTTTTTGAAAAGGTTGACAAGAGAGAGAAAGAGAGATGGAAAGGAGGAAGGAGGAGGAGGAGAGAGGAGTGAAGCCCCTCCACAGATTTGCTTTCTTCTCCTTTTCAGCCCCACTTTAGAATCCCATTTGAAATTTAAAGCACCTTTTTTGTGTGTGTCTGAAAATACCTTTACACGCGTTGCCATAAATACTGCCCCAGAGGGAGAAGGCTTCAGTTCCCCCTGCCGACTTGCATGATTCAACAAGGATGAGCAACTATAATGAAAGACTCACATGTGCAAACACAGAGCACGGGCACACACTCAAGATAACAACGCACAATAAATTGTATAGAGAAAAATTTCAGTGTTCGTACATATAAATGTATAAATCAATCACA
This sequence comes from Brachirus orientalis, assembly GCA_016785285.1. NCBI lineage: Eukaryota > Metazoa > Chordata > Actinopteri > Pleuronectiformes > Soleidae > Brachirus > Brachirus orientalis. The sequence continues at coordinate 663,146 of JAFBJR010000570.1, forward strand.
CATGTGAGATCTTTACTGCACGGTACACGTGAGTGTTTCTCATATTAAAATGCCCACACTTGTAGGCATTGTATTGATTGTGTATGCATAAGGAGAGAAATCTACAAGTAAACGATTTCTGTTGTAAAATGCCGTGATGAGAAATATTAAAAAAAATACACAGCAAACATAAAACATGAAATAGTGGTCAGAGGGGTTATGTAAATGCATTTTCTTCCTCAACCACAGAAGTCAATTCATAATTCATAAAGATTAAAGATGAATTTCATATGAGGCTGTGCCCCATTCGATTGGCCCCCCTCCCCATTAGAAATGCTATAGCCTTAAGAGACGTCCTATCTCAATGATTAGAAGGAGACCAGATCCTGTCCCTACTGACCGAATCAATACATCTCCTGATTTGAGCCTGCCTGCTGGCCTCCCATTGCTTACACGTCAGCCCAGGGTGGAATATCACCATCTACAACACCACACATTCTCTCTGATTATTTGAAAGGGTCATTGAGAAGCTCTCACACCTTGAAAAACTTAACCCAACTCGCCACTGGTTACAACCAAGAATATGCTGAAGACCATCTTTCAGTGCAGAGGGACTACAACAGCAGACAACCACAGCATAAAGCACTGCTGCCACTTTATTAGTTGTCCTGTGTACCTAATAAAGTGGCCAGTGAGTATATGTGCCACTGGTGGTTGTTGTTGCTGGTTTAAAAGTGGATGTTTATCTACACAGTGTTTTCCAAACTTACATTTGTGCTGAAAAGTTAATCTAATGCATAATAATCTAATGTTATTTCACTTCTCTCTACGTATTATACAGTGAGAGATATTAACACATGCATATTCAGTGATTGTGATTTTTTTTTTTCCTGGAGATTAAAAACCATAATCTCCAACCACACTGAACTCTATTCACTGACTCTTTCATTTAAAGCAGCACCTGCTTTCTTCAAATTAACTTCACCATGGTCATTAAGAGGAGGGGGAAAAGCATCAGTGTTTCAGCCTAAACCTAGAGAAAGACTTAAAATTCTGTTTCTACAAGAAAAGAAAAGAAAAGAAAAGAAAAGAAAAGAAAAGAAAAGAAAAGAAAAGAAAAGAAAAGAAAAGAAAAGAAAAGAAAATATTAAATTTGTCATTGCTTTTAAATATCCACTCCCATGTTGATAAAAAGTGTTTACAACTTGAAAATATCTCTTTAAGGTACTTTTTAAACTTATACAAATGCAATTAATTTAATTATTAGTTAACTACGGACAAGAATGCAAATAGGTACATGTTAGCGATTGTATATACAGACTGTATATATTACACTTATTTTAATTCAAGAAAGAAAGAAACACCTTTGGGAGTAGTTTTTTAGATTAAGAGGATTTGTCTAGTCTATTTATATTAATCCATCTACGGTTTTGAATCTCTGCTTAAAATTGGCTGAGAATTAAATGGTAAATCAAAATAACTGCCAATTACATTTCACAAAACTGACTGCTCAGATAAATCATTGACATTTGACATTTGTCTATGCTGAAAAGATACAGCATCCTTTTATCTGTACAAATCTTACTTAGACCTACACACTGACTGTAAACCCATTACTGGGTTTCCTGCCAAACTTAAAGATGAAGGGGGGGGTGGACAAAAAAGTGCCTCATCTTCCCAGAAAGGAACAGCAGGCCACTCCAGACTTTATCACTGACTCCATGATGCAATTAGCCATCATGGTGGTGCAGCTGTGGTTCTGCTGATTGTATTAGAGAATCGGTGATGGACAAAACCCCAGAGATTGAGAGGGACACTCACGCAGCCCTAAAACACAATAAAGACGAGTGGTGAAGCCCACAGCCCTCTGAGGGTCTTCTGTTGTTCATGCCAGCCCTGAAAAATTAGAAGCAAGTTTTTGTTGTTGTTTTTGTGGGTACTTTTTGTGTGTATGTGTGTGTGTGTGTGTTTTGTTTCTCTTACTGAGATTTTACGGCCCTGGGGTCGTTATCTCCCAAACACATACTCGACTTTGAACAAAGCACATACACACGCACGGCCGCACACGCAGAAAAACTTCCAGAAGGACGCAGGGGATTGCCGTTATAGAAGGCCCCCCAGGGGGCTGCAGTGACTTTTGACATGGCCTGCAACATATCATACCCCCGACCATACACACAGAGATCGAGCGTCACCCCCCACCCTCCTCACCCGCCCCTAGGGGACAAGGAAGAGAGCCAGGCAGAGGAGATAAGTGCTGAAATCCCTGCTTTTGCCCTCCCCGACCACCACCTTTCTCCTCTTCATTCAGTTCACCCCTCCACTTCCTCTTGTTCCCAGTTCAGCTGATCACTGTGGAGACGTCTTGTGTTGTGTGCAGTGCCTGATCAATCTATTTCACACACACACACACAGAGGTAAAAGCCATTACAACTGCTGAAAGCCACTCCATCCAGGGACAACAGACCCCCCTCAGAGAGACTGTGGCTAAAGTTTACAACAAAAGAGTTTGAGTAATTAGAAAGGCACTTCCCTTCTGGAAGAAATACTGGGGGAGAAAATGTGGAGGGAGGGAGGGAGGGGTGAGCAGAGATGGACAGGACAGTGGAGTGGGGGATGGAGTGGTGAAAAGAGTGACCAGCAGCAGAGTTCAGCTGTAAGATAGTCGGACAGAAGGATTCAGAAGCAGTGAAATAAAGAGAGAGAGAGAGAGACAGAGAGAGAGAGAGAGAGAGAGAGAGAGAGTGATGAGGCCCTTGTATAACCCTATCTATTCACAGCAGAGGTTGTAAAGATAGAGAAACAATCAAGGTGGAGATACAATGGGAAGATGGCTGGAGGGCAGGGAGAGATCACTCTGCGGTCACGACATGTGAGAGGAAAGGTTTACTGCCATGGAGAAGTTAGATGCATTAGAATATTGGATGTGCGTGAGATCATCAACAATGGGCTTCATCTGTCAGAGCTTCCTAACAAGTGATGCTTTAAAGCATTGTTTCCCAAAACTTGCTGCATGAGGATCCTGTTTTTAAAAAAGAATACTTCAGAATACACCACAATACAATACATCTGTGCATAATTTCATAACATTTTTACTGCCTTTTCTGTAACACCTGCACTGTATATACAGTATATACAGGAAGTAAGTTCATACTGAATCAGCGTAATATATGGCACAAAGTCCTGTGAAGTTACACTGAACAGCTTTTGATTTATTATAATCTGCTGCACAAAAAAGTAAGCATCTTGAACAGAGTTTACTATAAATATATACACACATGCAATCATTTGCTGCAAAATTAAAGCAGTAAGTAATTTACTATCAATGTGCAATCAAATACATTTTCAATTAGGGGTGGGCCAAATTTTCAATTAGATGATATCGTCCTCCTTTCTTGTGCAATATGATAATCGATACACCAGGGCAAATATTAATATTTTAGTTAATAAATGAAGGTGCTCTAAAGTAAACTGTCCCTGCCAGTTTCACTCAGAATAATAATAAGGATAATGGTGGAGAAAGCTATGTTAAGAGATGCATCATCCAGGTTCAGTAAATGCACTTTTTTCTCCATACTGTGAATAAATAGAGAAATCCTCCACTTTTAACTTTTCACAGTTTTGTTTTATTCAGTTAGACAGATATCATGATGTATTGTTACATGCTTGTCTTAGAATATATGGATTTTCACAGAATCGTTGTATCGTGATATTATTGGTATCGTGGACCATGTATTGTATCGTAAGGTACCCTGTGATTGTATCGTAAGGTACCCTTTTTTAATAAGTAAACCCATAATTTCAATGAGTATGTGTGACAAATTAATCACAACTTCATTTTTACAATCACAATGATGTTTGTGAGTGTACATGAGTGTACAGTCACTTGAATGTGTGAATTATTTCTTCTTCACGGAGGTCGTCATGTAGAACCACCATGTTTTTCATGGACAAACTAAACACCTTTAGAGTTTTGATAATAACCTTGGAAGGGAAAAATCCAGCGATAATATGCAACTTCACCAATAGATGTTCCTAAAACCCACACACTGTAACTTTAATTTTTAGTTTCTTTTAATTTATTTTCCCTCCCCTCTTTCTTTTACCTGTCTATTTAAATGTTTTCATTGTGTTTTATCATGCCTTTTATATCTTTAATGTTGCTGCTGTTTTCTCTTTTAATTGTACAGCACTTTGAAATGCCTTGTTGTTGAAATGTGTTATATAAATAAAGTGGCCTTGCCTTGCCTTTAAATAAAAGGCTAGGGGGAAAAAAATCTGCAAATGCATGTGCTGATCCAATCTGTGAGAATGACATTTATTAACACAAAACACTGATTTGACACTGATTTTTAAAACAGGCTTCATAACACACACTGATTATTTTTCGTTTACAATGTGTGTGTATTTAATGCCCCTCCTGTTTAATTTTTCTTTCGGTCAGTGCTGATCAACAGCACAAGATCAGATCTAATTACAGAAGTCAATCTCAGTGCTATCAGCAGGATGAGGCTCAGATTAGGACTGGACCATATGGCTTGTTGGGGCAACTGTGGCTTACACATGGCACAAAGGGGTGAAGTTACACACACACACAGACACGCACACACACACACACACACACACACACAGGAACTTTGGCTCACTCATAGCACATGAGGGGATGTGAGTTTATCAGTCCAATATGCCGATGTGAAGATGCTATCAGTGGGCATTTAAACCTGAAATACTTAAATTACAGTTTATGTTCACTAAGAGGTCAGACGTGAGTCATTTTAACACATTAAACATTAATCTTTCAAATTTAATTTGATGAAGGTCACAAGCACATTACTCTATTTTCATTTAAAAACATAAATTCTGGTACAGGCCATGATGCTGCATCTGGACTGTGAGAGGTGGTTGAAATATAAATGAAAACCGTTTCGCCTCTCATCCAGAAGTCCAGTTGCCTTTTTTTTTTTTTTTTTGCTACACTTTTGGATACCATGACCTGGATGACTGAGAATCTTCACATAAATGAAAACGTTTTCAGTTCCGTTTCATTCTTAGAAATGGTCAGATTTGATATGGATAACTAAATATTGTGTTATTCTTTAATCTTTTCATAAACAGTTGGTGGACTGAGTCATTCACACAGGAATATACATTATTTCTCATAATTGATGTGGAATCACAGTTAATAATGGAGCATGATGCAATTGAACCATGGCATTCTTAAGTTTGGGGAGAGCTGATTTCAAGTAATAAGTTTTGTTTTTGTTGTTGGTTATTATTTTGCTTCTGACATCCACTGCTTATATACTGGGTTTTTTTGAGCTGCAAAATTAATTTCTGAAAGTTTTCCTGGGCAATTTTTTTGTGTTTTCAGTCATACTCCAACCTGTTTGCAGTCATTGCTGTGATGTTTTCCTGAATGGCTTGTAAGTCTGGGCCCAAAAGCAGGCACCGAGACGGGGGGAAAGGTTAAGTGAAGATTTATTCAATTCAGGCTCTATAAATGGCGTGGCACTGGTGGAGGAGCTCTGGGGGCACATGGTGACTCCGAGGAAGTGAAGCGTTCTGGCACCAAGTAGAGGAAAGGCCAGACTCAATAAGGTGATGAGATGCAGGCGACACAAGAGCTCAACACCACTACAGCGCTCCAACAGCTGACGTCACACAATCCCTCCATGAAACACTCAGAATGAAAACGCCATTTTGGCAATAAGACGTGTTTTTTATCATCATAGACATAATGCTGTGTTTCTATCATGGTACAGTACGGTTTGGAATGGTAAAGTCCTGGGTCAGGCTTGCGTTATGAATGAAAACAGTAGCTTTATGTGGTAGGCAGGGTGTGGGCTGTTTTTGATGGCCAGGTAGCGTGACATCGTACTGATGCGACGACCACGACAGTGAACAACAACAACAAATGAGCAATGGTGACACTGAATGCAACACAACAGACAGCAATGGAGGAAACCCAGCAGCTCTTTTTTTCAGGGCTGCTTGCTTATGGTTGACCAAACATTGGTGGACCTTGGTTGAACCATTTATTGCGATGTGCAAGTATTCTCCAGTGTAGGATGAAGGAAGATTTGTCACAGAGTTGTAAAATGTCAGATTACTGCAGGTTTGGAATAATGCTTGTTGTGGCTTTTTCCATATTTTTGTGAAAAGCACCATAGGGGCATTATAATGGTCAGATGTATTCTGTTAAATTATGCAATATATTGCTCAATCTTTGTGGATTTATATTATGTAGTAAACTGTGATGACTTGAAATTGACACTGGCATTGTTCATTTTAGCATTTTCAAAGCCTTTACTGCCACTAGCGTGGTGTAAACAGACTGGGTCATATGACATCTAGAGGTCTTATATGACATATGTCATATGACATCTAGAAGGGTTATATGGAGCCGGTAAGTTTAATCAGCATTGTGTGGACTCATTTAACAGACGTTTGAATGTAGCAGTTGCACACGACAGACTTCAGTCGTTTTTAAATCAATTGTTTGTGTAAAACTACTTGTTTATTTTGTAGGAGGCCAATAATGATCAATTTACTGTTAATTTATTTATTAGTTGACTTGAATTGTTTTAGTTGTATCATGCTAGACAATCTCCAGCTGTGTCTACAGATGTGAATAACAAATTACAGAAGATATATTTCGTGACATTTCCTTGACTCGGTGTCTGCAAACTAGCCACAGACTCCTGTGTCTGAGTGACAGAAAGCTACAGTAAAACATATAAATGAACCTGGCACTGTTATTTTCTGTGTGTGAGAAGACACAAGGGGGAAACACTATGTGAGCATTCAAGCTGATATTGATTTCCACCTGAACTATAGTTCCAGTAACAAGAGTTTGCTCTTTTGAAACTAGAGTCCACCTGATAAATCATGTCCTTTGGCAAAAAAGATACGGTTAGACAAGAAACACTGTTTAGCAGGTGAAATTGGTGTTGTAAATAATGAGTAAAGCCTAGATATGACTGTTCAGCCCTGCGGTTCCAACAAGGCTAATTAAAAAAACCACATTTTGAGAAGAAAATGAATGACCCTGCATTAAAACAATGCTGTTATGGTTTTCAGGAAAAGGACACAAGAGCACGATGCAGTAGAGAGGTGTAAAAGAAGGAGGAAAAACAGGCATACAAAAAAAGTCCAGGCAGACAGAGAGAAAGAGAGATGAAAAGCTAAAGATGGGCAGGTCATGGGAGAAGGTGAGCAGGTGAGGGGGAGGAGCAATAGGTCAAGTGATTGTACTGATGAGAGCGATAGGCAGGTGTGCACAAACAACTGTGCTGAAGAGAGGAGAGAAAGAGTGAGCAGAGTGAAACTCAAAACCATGACACCCCCCCCCCCCCCCCCCCCCCCAAAAGACCCCCCCCCCCCAATAACAAAAGACTGATGTAACTGTAGTAAATGTATTTCAGAGAAGCAGAAAAGACACTCTAACCTTAACCATCACAACTATGTCCCTAACCCTAACATAAACCCTATTCTAACCCCAGCCCTAAAACAAGTTCTGATCCCTGATAAAGCCCTTTAAAGTTGGGGGCAAATCCTAATTGTTTTTTGGGACCTAACAAAAAAGTAACCAATGCTGGTAACCAATGCTTAACCTTAACCTAACCACGGTCGCCATAGTGATTACTGGTCCTGACAAGGTCAGTGTTTATGCAAGAAAAAGTCCCAAAGTGGTAACAAATGCAAGAACACAAACACACACAGAAAGAGGGGGATATTACACAGCTAATTGGCCAATGGCGATATTAAAAATATGGCAAATATTGGCCAACTTTATTGGCCCAGTTGCTTAATTGGTCTACCTCAAATCATTATAAATCATGAGGTCCTGGAATGTCTGGTAAGATGAAGACACCCCTTTGTGCTACTTCAAATGAATTACTTGGACTGTACTCTGCAACTCTGTAAGCAAGACATCATTTTACTTTTCCCCATTCACGATTATCCTAATTCTAATGTTATTATTCCCAAGGCCCCAAGGTTTAACAACACTGACATCGTCCAAACTACAAGCAATCTGTATCTTTACTAACATGCATAAAAATGCACAGGATATCACCTGACCATTCAGGTACAGTCACTGGGCATGGAAGCTGATTCTCACTTGTTTGCCAGTTTTAAAAAGCACAATCCAGTAGAAACAATAATGGTAACAGGTATTTCTGTTATGAGTGAGACAACAAGTTGAAGCTAAGAATAGGTGTTCATGGAGCTTTCGGTTCACAGATGATAAGAACCATTCAGGCAGAGAATACAGGTAAGTGTGGCATCATTTTCAAAGGTGTTGGCACACAGTGTTTTCAAAGTTCTCAGCTGTAAAATCATAGGGGTAGTGAGAAAAGAATTTATGCATTTTTAAATGATCACAGAGTAGTAATGAAGAGGATTAGCAAAACTATGAAAAATATTTCACTCTAATGAGTTGAAGGAACGAAAAAACTGAACTTTTTACAATTAAATAAGATGTTGAATCTGTTTGAAAGTATAATACATGTTGCTCTGTTTAGTTTATTGAAGCCTCTATAGACAGAGTCTATGCTCTGAGCCTTTTTCGATGTATATGCGATAATGGGATTCATTGCTTCTTCCTCCCCTTTTTTCTCCTCCTGTCCTACACGCCATCCATTTGAAAAGGAAGGCACTGCATTTAAATTACGCAGGCAGTTTACTGTAAGAGTCCACCAGGGAAATCGAAGAGGAGACAGAAAGAGAAAAGTGAGGGTGGGGGTGGGAAGCGGTTGAAGAAGCGAGTTATGGGAAATAGGATGGGGAAGGCAAAGTATTTACAAAGATGGGGAAGATAGAGGTGGAGGATAGTGGGAAGATGTGGGGTGTGGAAGCCAGGAAGAGAAAGAATGATGGAATGGGTGAGTGTGGATGTGGAGGGAGGGAGGGAGGGAGGAGGCAGTAAGAGTGAGTTAGAGAATGAGTGACATAAAGCAATAACAAAGACAGGGTGTCAAGAGGGGCAATAGGTCAAGGAAAGAATTAAATTTTGAATTAAGAGGTGAGAAAGACAAGGAGGGGGTACAAACAGAAGACGAAGAAGTGTGAGTGAGTTCGCTGTCTGTCCCCTCTTTGATTTGTTTTGTTGCTCAAGATGGAGAATCCATTTACAACTGTCTTTCTCTCTGTCTCTCTGTCTGTTTCTCTCTCGCTCTCTCTCTCACTCAGCTGACCACACTGATCATCATCCTCTCGTCTTCCTCCCCACTGATGGATGACAAACAGGCCCAGGCAATCCCAGAATGCTCTTTGTCATCCCCACAGCAGAGGACTAGCATGTTTATCCATTTACATGCAAATAAAGATTTAACCCCCACCCCTCAACTAACACACAAATTTGTTTTAAAATCTTAGTGAGGACACATCATAGATATAATGCATACCCTAGCCACTTACCCTAATTTTAACCATCACAACTATGTCCTAAACCTAATTGTAACACTACCTCTGAAACCAGGTCTTAAACCTGGAAAAAGCTCTTTAGATTTGTGGTGACCACACAAAATGTCCCCAAAAAAGATAGGTTTGCATGTTTTTTGTACACTACACGTGTACACACACACATTCACATGCATGCTTATTCATGTATGCCTACCATCTTCTGTTACCCATTTTGTCCTGCATTGTGTTAATTTTATTGTATTCATTACCTCTTTAGGACTTTTTCTATCCTAAACACTGACCATGTCAGGACCAGTAGTCCACATCTGACCAAAATCTGGGCCTAATGATGCAGAATCTAATATCTGAGGAACTGGTTAAGTTAAGGACTAAGATTTGATTTGTGGTTAGGTTAAGGTTAGGCTTAGGCTTTAACTGATTATGGTTAAGATTAGGGATAATGTTTGAATGAAAGTTAATGTAGGAACAGTTGCGCAAACCTGTGTGTGTGTGTGTTCTTGTATGGGTATCTTTGTAAGGATGAAAAAACGTATAAACCTAAGGTAGTGAAGACCTTTTAAGAAGGTGAGGACATTTTAACTAACATTCTGTCACCTCTTAAAAGAGCTTAATGAGGGTTAAGACCTGGTTTTAGAGTTAGAACTGAGGTAAGATCAAAAATGTGATTTCGACACCATCTGGCCCAGTTAGACAGACAAAGCCAACACCTGCATTGGTTTGTTTCCCATAAAATAATAACAATAAGGCAGGGATTTAAGTGAAGTCAAAAAGAACTTATTCATATGCATAAAAAAACTATAGCAGTAGTTTGAAGTTCCATTATGACCATAGATAGATAGATAGATAGATAGATAGATAGATAGATAGATAGATAGATAGATAGATAGATAGATAGATAGATAGATAGATAGATAGATAGTCCTGTTCTGCCAGTGAACAGGACTAAATGTTACCCACTCATGTAATTGTGGGTGGGGGAGGGGATGGGGATGGGGTGGGTAGAGGATCCTGTCTTTTAGTCTTTCCTGTTGAGAACTACACACACTAGTCCTTTAATGTAAACTGAGCTGGTGCCAGTGAGACATGAAACATGATACAGGAAGTCCACTTCGAGAACCAAATCAATGAGTATGAAGGCTCATCAAGCTGTTTGTAATACTTTACACACACATCATAATGTAATTACCTGCAATAACAAAGTTAATTTTGGTCATTGCACTGATCAGCCACAACATTACACCAGTTATAGGCTGAACAACTATAATTACTCCTACAAAGTAACTGGTTTACAAACAGTCCAGTCATTACTGAACTGAATTTATATTTAATATGAAATATTTAGTGCAATTTATAAATTGAATTCAAGTGAAATTCAAACCAAACTCCATGTCCTGAGGCCACAAAGCTATGTGATTAAATGTACATGTGTACATGTTATAAACTGTTGCAGCTCATTTTAATTGTGTGGTAAATTTGCAGGGTATAACATTTTGATAGAGTATGTACATTGTGAAATACAGCTGTTAAAATGCTGGGGCAAAGTATCACACTCCAGACAATTTGGATTGTATGGATCTGGCACTTTTGTAACAGCAGGAGATTTGAAAATGGCATTTTCAGATAAAAGGGATCAGTGTCCAGACGAGTTCATCACATTTCAGACAATCTGAAATGTGATAAAGAACTTAAAACTATGGAGGGCAGCATTACACCTCTTAGTGTTCAGCCCGACAGAAATTTTAGAAGAATAACAACAACAACTGGGAGTTTTCTCTTTGTTCCCATCCAAAAAAACACAGCTCCTGGGTTTTTTAACTAAAATAGTCATCAGCGTCTTTAAACTTCTCAATTTTAAGAATTTAGGGGACTGTAAAATGACAACAAGCACTTCCAGAAATGACAACAAGTACATCCAAAATAAATTGCATGTTTTAAAAACATGCAATTTTAAAAAAAGTTGTATGGATGAAGCCTTATCCAGAGAATTTCCAGCCATGTTCTCATATGGGTTCTGGGGAAAAAAACTAAATTTACTCAGCTTTTTTATTATTACTTTTTTTCTAGACAAATTCAGTATCATGTACAGATTTCAATGGGGGTCCAACAAAGTAGGGAAGTGGCTTTCTCAACTTTGGACCTCCATAGTTCCTGCCCTGTCTGCGTCTCCTCCCTCTGCTCCTCCCTTCAAACCAGCACTGGGGGCACAAACAGGCCATTATGTCAAACAGGCAGACATGATTTCTCTCTGTCTCTTTCTCCCATACAGCACACAGCCCGACTGCTTCCTCTGCCTGTGAATGAAAGAGGAAGTGCAGAGGAGACTGAAGTGTAAAGAGTCCTCTGTCTCCGCCGTCTCTCTCAGACAGGAGTGACACCACAGCAGTCGACAACAACAACAACAACAACGACAGTGACAAGCGACGCTGCCGAATTATTCATGAGGACTGAAGAACGTAGCAGCAAAGAGCTCAGTGTCTGCAAAACTCACTCACTCAGCAGCCTGTGTGTTTTCAAAGTGGCCCGTTCATGAGTTACAACCCCAAACTTACACCCGCTGCAAAGAGATTTCCCTCTCAATGGCACCCACCTGGTCTGAGGGAGGAAGGCGCTGCAGCTAAAGACTCAACTATCAAAGTGCCTTTTCTCTAACTTGGTTGAAAAGTTTGCAGACTGTCACAAGTGGCGCTCTGTTGTGGAGCGAGACAACTTTGTGTGACACCTGAGCTCAAACAAAGTGGCTGTTAAAACCGCATGTGTGCTGGAGGGAGACGCAGTTTACATCCATAATGAGGAGATAAACAAACTTTTGACTCAGTGAGACTTTGGGAAGGATTGGAAACAATCCCATTCTCTGAGAGCTTTTCATAAAGACAAGACTGTGCTCCTAGTAACGCTCATTTTTAAAAAGAAGAGTTCCTTATCGTAAAACTGCATTTAAATGCCTTGTTATTGGGCTCATTAGGCTTCAGTGTTTCTCTTTGTGCGTCAAAGGAAGGTTTTGCTGACTGAGCCTTAAAAAAACTGCAGGCCTCAGTGGAGTCACTATCAGGCTTTTTTTTATTGCAGGTACTTTAAGAAAACAAATGCGTTTTGTGCTTTTTTTTGTTTTATTGCAAGTCCTTTTTAAAATAAACTATGGATTACAGCTATTAAACTATCTAATGAAGGAGCAAAAACAATTCCAAACGAAGATTCCTGACTCTTGTTTAAATGCAAAATGATGTTGCATTCATTTATTCTTAGTGGTTCTGAATGTTAGGAGGTATGGTCAGTGGCGGTTCGTCAATAGGGGGCACTAGGGAGTCACCCCACCTGTGCCACAGTTAAAAAAATTATTTGGGATATGTATTCTTTAAGTGACTATGTTAGTGAGTAAAATGTATGATCTGTATAAAAATGTAGATTTACCACCTACAGCCATTTCAAGCTGCATCCTACTGGCAATACATGGTTACATCTGAAATCTGACTTTTACATAATTGAATTTTACTGGGCCTAAAAAAGCTTTGGTACTTGGAAGTAAGATAAGTGTTCACTGTTTTATATATTTTTCATTTCATCTTTGAATCGTTCTATTTCTTATCTATGTTTTTCGGCAAAACAGTAATTCATGTTTTTTCCTATTATTTAAAAATAGAATCTGTTCAAAGGTTAATGTTGTGCAGTTATTGATTTGGAGCAATTGTAACAACAATTTCCTTCGGGATAATAAAAGTATTCTGATTCTGATTCTGATTTTCTGTACAAACCATCTCTTCTCAGAAGTGTGTATTGATTTCTTTGAATTACTGGTGGATTAGTGTTCTGTAGCAGCTGTGCACTAGTGTACATTATCAATTTACAAGCCTAGGAAAATTATTTATTTATTTACTTACTTTTACAGTTTATATTTAACAGACTACAAGCACAAGATATTTGCATTTAGCCAACGCTGTCCCAACTGCAGGTACGCTGGAGTCAACCATCCATTAATCTCATTGCCTCAATGACAACCTCCTTCAAAGAGGAAGTTGTGACAGTTGGAAACGAGACAGCGCTGATAAACATGGTCTCCTTACAGCGTGGAAGGTCCTGGGTTCAGGGGCAGCGTATCTCTGAGTCATGGCCCCGCCACGGTGCAGCCTGCTGGGAGCATGACCATCCTAAGGCTCCCTGGAGACACAGTGAGGCCTGAGCTGATGAATGTGGGTCACAGGGAGCCCCCTGTGTGTGTGTGTGTTTGAGACATCCAGACAGCCTTTGGGGTAATAATGAGGAATGGACCTATTTCTCAAAGCAGCCAGCGAAGTGTAAAGAGGACACATACAAACATACAAAATGTGAACACTGGACCACACATGCAGTCTCACACATACGTGCGCGAGTGTGTGTGTGTGTGTTGTATTTATTAAAGGGCTCACTAATATAAATATGGTTTACACTTTGGGAAAGGAAGTGGTTCCACTCCACAGATCACACAACAAATACCAAATACATAACAAGACAAAAAAGAAAACAAGGAACACACAGTGGAGCTACAGTGTGTTTGTACCTGGTATTCCTTATGTTGTGGGGACCTAAATCTGTTTACCCACATTATAGGGACTCGTCTTCCTTATGGGGACAAAAATCAAGTCCCCATAACATAAATAACTACATTGCTTAGGGCTCTAGTAATTATGGTTGAGGTTAGAGTAAGTCTGCAGGAAATTAATGTAAGTCAAAGTAATGTCCTCTGACGCCATGGAAACCAGTGTTTGTGTGTGTGTGTTGTGTAACACTAGCAGTGCCCCTGCTGAGCAGCTCGCAGCGCACTTCCACCGTGTTTGCTGTTTCCACCATCCTGCCTCGTGGACTCCCATGACTGTGAAGCCATGAATACTGCATAGCTTTCCTGAAAACACTGGGTCCTGTGGAACTAGCAGGCAAAGTGTATGGGTTCCTCTGCAGGTCACTGTGCCACAGAGTCTACGCTCTGTATTTACTGTGTGTGTGTAGGTGGTTGGGTGTGCGTGTGTGTGTTGGGAGAAAAAGAAGGAGCATTTCTGTTTGTATTCCTGAAAGTGATGTTTGAGTGCATTAGTGTGTGTGCACGCACACATTTACATGTTAAGTGTGTGTTTCTGCGAGTCTGTGGGGGGTGGTGGCACACACACACAATGCTTGTGGGTTATTTATGCATATGAGGGTGAATGTCTATTTGTGAATGCAAGCAGTGATAGGTGTGTTTATGGTTGTTTTATGGACCTGGGGATTCGAGTGTGTGAGTATTCTTGTATTTGTTACCTCTTAAGTACATTTTTATGCAAAAAGACTGACCTTGTCAGGACCAGTAGTCCTCATGAGACCAAAACCTGGTCCTAATGAGACAGAACCTAATTTCTGAGGAACTGGTAAAGTTTAGGATTAAGATTTGAATTGTGGCTGGGTAAAGGTTAGGGTTAGGCATTAACTGGGTATCAGTTAAGGTTAGGGATACCGTTTTGTTTAGGCTGTCCAAATGAATGGAAGCCAGTGCAATGTCCTAAAAAGAATAGTTTCACAAATATGTGTGTGGGTGTGTTTGTGTGTGTGTGTCAGTGTGTTGTAGGTGAAAAAAAAAAACACTCTTTTCCTGGTAATGTCACATGTTTGCCAGCGTGGACCAATGCTCAGCCTGCATGGAGAATGTATTCAGTGTACCAGAAGAATCATGATGTCTCACACTGAGCAGGGGTGGGGGAAGGGTGTGTGTGTGTACATGTGTGTGTGTGAGACAAAAATGACCAAACACACGCCAGAAACAATATGTGCACCACATTTTCCATTTCCTTGTAGTTAAGTGGGGCAGCAACTCTTTTGGTGATAACAGTAGGGACTACAGACAATAGCAAAGGTGATTCAATAAACAACCGAGATGCTTCATTTTGAAACAGAAAACACACATTTATCTACTCACACACAATATAGGTGTACAATGAAAATCTCCTTTGCAGAACTTGACATATGGCACACACAATTTCCCTCTCAATCGCAGATCCAACTCCCACCGACGTCCCTGCTTGCCGGCAAATTGCCACACACATATACACACACACCTCCCCTCTCCTCTCGTCCCTCTGCTCCTCTTTCCTCATCTCCCCATCTCTTCATCCCTCTCTCCCAATTCACTCTTCCTTCTGAAAGTCATCTGCTCGCTAAACAGTAAGCAACATCGTGGGCCGCTCTCAAGAAATGAGAGTATACAAATGATTTGTGGCACAGGCGTCCCACTGGCACCAGCCGAGATGGTGGTGAGGTGGTGGAGGAGGTCGGGGGGGGGGGCGGGGTGCAATGTAATGTAACTTTCACCTTGTGTTCCTCTAGCAGGCCCATGATGATCATTTTTCCCCATTTTCGTCTCAAATTTGTTTCAGGCTAGTGAGGAAAAGAGAGAGCGAGGGAGTCAGGGGAAGCAGGTGGGTGAGAGCAAGTCCCACCATGCTTTACAAAGTGGAATCAGGGAGAGAGAGGGAGAGAGAGAGAGAGAGAGAGAGAGAGAGAGAGAGAGATGTGAAGAGAGGGGGGTAAAACTGGAGGGGAAGGGGAGGAGGGTACATATAAAAGGGGGGGTATGGAGAAAAGAGTAGAGAGGTGGGGGGGCACATCTGCACAGTGACCTTTTTCTGATCCAATCTCACTGATGAATCCTAATGAAGGATTTAATAAAATCACAGTTTACAATCTGTCTCTGCATCAAAGCGTGCAATCCAATTCGAAAACACAGGACCATCTACATTTCCAATATTGTTGCAAACCCATCAACCCCACCGAGCCCTTCCCCGACAAATAAGTGAGCACATGTCTGTCTGTGCGTGTGTGTGTGAGTGTGAGTGTGTTAGAGATGGAGGGACAAATATTGGCCGGGATGGAGAGCGAGCGGCTGGCACATTTGTTCCAGCTGTAGCCTAATGTCACAACTCGTCATATTCATTTGGCCTCATAATGAGGCTAAAGTCAACAAGGTGCGGCGAACATGAGTGGAATTGCTGCCACAGCTCACAGCTATAAATGAATACAGAGAAGGAGACAAAAGGGTCGGAGACACAAAGGACATGATACTCAGAGAGGACAAAACACGGGGAAATCATTTCAAACCTGACAGTGCACTAACAAACACATACTTTTCATACATGACGGCGTGAGAGTGCACTGAGAGCGAGCTTGTAGTTTCAGCATAAATAAACAAGACAAATGGACGGATCAATGTGACCGTTGTTTAAACGTCTCAAAGTTGATGCTCCAAAGTGAATGAGGCCAAACAACTGCAAGACTGAGCAGTAAAGGATCTGAGTGTGAATCTGGAAAGACTTTGTAACAGTGACATCTGCTGGTCATACATTACAATGAACGGTCCACAGGCCACAACACTAACAATTACCACTGCAAAAAATATTTTAAAATATTAACATATAACCAACTTTTTTTCAATTTTTATTTTATATATATATTTTTTTTCCTCAATTAATCAGTAAGTTGATCGATCGCTAAAATGTCAGAAAACTGTGTAAAATGTCCCAGGCTGCAAGTAATGATTATTTTCTCAATTAATCAATTAGTTGTTTGGAACATAACATGTATTACTTAGTATACTTTATATTTATTTATTTATTTGACCATTTATTTTTAATTCTTTTAGTATTTTGAGCCTGTGAACATTTGTGTATTTATTAATAATAAATAAATAAATCTTATTTGGCTTCATATGTCCTTAATCTATTCCAATAAAACACTTAGTAGTTTAACCCCGAAGCTGTGCTATATCAATAGAAATAAAACAAATATATTCATTGAACTTTAACTGTTTAGATTTCAACAAAAAACTGAAAAATGGAGGTCATCTAAAATGTGTGTAATCTGACTCATCACATACTGTAGGTTTAAACCCTCACATATAGGTTGGTTTACTCCAGGGGAGAATTACTACTCTGCTTGTCAACACAGATGATCTTCCATTCGTTAATTCTTCACCCTGGATGCTATATATAGGGAGCAAACACACCTCACCAATCAACCTGACCTACATGTTTGCAGACAGTGGGAGGAGGCAAGAACATCTAGAAAATGCATACAGTATCTACATTTTCAATGGTAGTAGCAAACACATCAACAAAACCAAACCTTTCCTTAACTCTCAACACAGACAGTTTGGCCATGTCCTGGTGTCAGAATTCAAACCAGGAACTTCTTACAGAAGGACATTTGGATCATAAACGCAAAATTTATTTGTATTGGTCTGTATTTATAAAGTGCTTTTCTAGTATTTGATGACCACTCAAAGCTATTTTCGACAAGTTTTGCCACTTATCCATTCACTCATACAGTGATACAGCATGTGGCAGCATATTTTTCTATCAGACATCTTTAATTCACATGGTGCCAGCGCAGCCTTCACGAGGTTGCCCAAAGACACACAAAGTTTGGAAAAATGACCTGAATCAGAATCAGAGGTGCTGCACAGGTTACCTGATAAAGTTGAGGCATAACGTAGCAGCCCAAGTTAAAATCCAACTTGTGACCCTTCAATGCCTGTCTGCCCTCTGTCCTGTCTAATGAGGGCAAAACTGCAGGAAAATAACTATACTATATAACTATATTACAGCCCAAATAATCTTGGTTTGTTCTTCACACTTTAAAATGACAAGGATTTTATTTTTCTACAGAAATTCACTGCAACATTTTTGGTATTTTTCAGGCAGTGAGAGTCTAATAAAATATGCTATTAAGTTGTATTATGGGATTAACCAGGAAAATTTGAGAGAAAAACGTTACAGACAATATCTTGCATATACTGTACGTGTTCACCAGTGTGAGTTTATTTGTAAGTCTGTCCTCCTTTTAGCAAGTGTGTTACCATTAAATTTTGGTAAGAAACTACTGTTGACATCAAATGTTGACAAGAAATTCCTCTCTTATAATGGGCCAATAAAATATCTCTAGTCAACACTCATTGAATTTGAGGTGACAGTGTTCTGTGTTCTGCCTCCATCTTGCCCTATGTCTTGTCTCCTCTTCTGTAACACCAACTGTCTTCATGTCCTCCCTCACAACATCCATGATCCTTCACCCACACAAAGTCACTAAGTTTAAATGCTTCAACAGATGTGATTTTTGTTATTGATCCACACAGTCAAACCGTTTCTTCTTCCTTTATGCCCACTAACAGGCGGAGTGCAGGTTCAGCTACAGGGCAGACCCCTTGGAGGATAATCTCAGCTGGGTGGAATGCTTGGAAAAGGGGAGGTTTGGTCCCATGGTTCAACAGCAAACCCACTGCACCACCCTGCTGCCCCCAGCAAGAACCTCCACCCTGCTATATAACTCCATCTGCACTGTATCTACAACAGTGGGATCAAAGCCACAAAACCAATACCACATAATAGATCAGCGACCTCTCTGAGGAATAGGTGCATTGATTGGATATGAGATCTAATGTGTGACTGCTGCCTGCACCGGTATAGCTGTAATTTCTCTCTGATTAGACTTCAGATTGCAATTACTTTCTGTATCGACAACAAACGTTAATGAGTCTGTTTTTGCCAGAATACCAATCTACATGAACTGGCCTGTGAACATGTATGGTTTAATACGGATGTTTAGGTCTGAGGTGTGAGTCTGTGTGTGTGTGTGTGTGTGTGTGTGTGTGTGTGTGTGTGTGTGTGTGTGTGTGTGTGTGTACATGTCTCCAGAAGGTCTGGGTTGATCAGAGTGTGGAGCGACAGCTGTGCAACAAATCAGAGCCCATTTACTGGTGACAGAGTCATTAACACCTGCTCATCTCATAAACCACAATGCACATGGTCAAATACCATTCACTCCATTCATGCTCATAACTCAGTCTACTGGGTACACACACACACGCATGAACACACACACACACACACACACACACTGGTTTGCATGACTTCAGAGGACATTGCATTGACTTACATTCATTTCCTGGAGACTTACTCTAACCTCAACCATAATTACTAGCACCCTAACCCCAACATAACCTTAACCTTACTTTAACCTCAGCCTAAATTTAAAACATGTCTTCACCTTAAAATGTAGTAATTAAATTAAGGGGACTTGATTTTTGTCCCCATAAGGAAGACAAGTCCCCATAGTGTGACTGTGTAAACAGAATTAGGTCCCCACAACATAAGGAATACCAGGCACACACAAACCCACATATGCTCACATAGTATGTGCATTCCACGTCAATACAAACACACAATCTCTAACAAAGCTAAGTCGAGTGTGTCAGGTGGAATGAGCAGAGAGAGAGAGAGAGAGTGTGTGTGTGTGTGTGCGTGTGTGTGTGTGTGCGTGTGTGTGAGTGTGTTGTGTTGGTGAATCTATAATAAGTAGGGTGATAACAACACAGAGGTAAAAACAGATATTTGCTAAAAGCACAGCAGCAGTAAACATTGTCACACATAGTGTCTATGGGCTGTTTTTACGATAAGTGCACCACACATATGTACTGTATACTAGGGACTATATATATATATATCTCCTCTCTTACTATAAAACAGAACATGTTCGTAGATTTCTCTGCTGCTACTGCAAGAACCTCTCTTCTTAATTTCATGATCATGCACAGCCCTCAATGAAAAATATCATAAAATGTTTTTCAAACTGAAACAATAAGCAAAAGAAAAATCGATAGACTTTATTTTTACCCAGTGTATCAGTACAAGGACTAGGCCTCAAACCCCTTTATACAGGGGTTATTTTGTAATTAAAAAAGAAAAACGGAAAATTGATAAATAAATGGTTGGAACTGCAAAGTGAAATCATACTTTAAAACTTCTGATCACCAACAGAAATCTCACATTTACTCTCCAGCTTGTGGTCAGGTGCATCATCATTGCATCCATTATCCTTAATGTGTGTCTCGCACTTAATTGGTGTCCATCTGTTTCCAAATGAGCTTATTAAACACAGTTTAGAAAGGCAAACACCTGCGCATGTAAGGTTCCATCATTCAAAGACAACAGTCCAAGACAAAAACCAAGCAATGGTGTCCATTTTAACAGAATGGGAAAGATTATAAAGGGTCCCCCAAAGCACAGTGCCTTCTGAAATGTGACATTCAAGTTTGAAACTAAAAATACTTTGCCTAGAGTTGGTCTTTCAGTCAAACCGAGCAACCAGGCAGGAAGTGTTTTGGTCAGGAAGGTCAGTGTTCATTTGAGTAGACCAGGACAACCAGGACATTGTGGTACGGTGGCAAAGACAGAAGTCACTCTGACTCAAAGACATAGAAACCAGTTTCAAATACATCTCAGGGATTGTAACTATGACAGAAAATGTCCTCTGATCTGTTCTGATGAGACAAAATGTCTAGTAACGGCATCAAAATTCATGCTCCTCATCTCCTAATCCCTGTGGTGCAGCATGATGACAGAGTTTTAGGATTGAATGCAGCCAAATACAAAAGGTCCGGTTACTAAAAAACACCATCGGCTTGTTCTAAAGTTCTTAAATAACAATTGAAAAAATACACTTATACACTTACTCACAGAAAATGAAAAATAGAAAAAAATAGAAATATTCCATGAAAGACTGAATAGTTGAGGAGAAATTGAAACTCAACTCTGTACTGGAAATATAACAACAGATGAAAGGAGGTATGTGAGTGGACTGATGAGAAAACCACAACATTCTTAACTTAGTAGAAGAAGTAAATATTACTATAATAATAATACATAGTAAACAGCAACAGAACACGTTTTCATCTCATAATGATTTAACTTTGTTTGCATTTCTTATTTACGTTGTCAAATTGTGCCTTTTTATCCCACTCTTGTGACCCAGACATTTACACCAGCTACTGCTGAACACAGTGAACAACTGTAAATCCCAATATTTGTTCACCAACAAGGAAACACACACAAAGGAAACACACACAAATACATATTTTTCTTCTCTCATACTTTTTTGAAAAGTTTAAATATGATATGTGAATAAAGCAGCTACAGCTCTGCTTTGGAAATTTGAGAGTTGTGAAGGCAGTAGTTTCCAGACACTTCCCACCAAGAGTTAATTCATGTTTGTAAAGTCTTACCCAAAGTAATTATCCCAAGTATTCCTATCATTATTTCCTGTCCTTTGTTACAAGTTATAGACGTTAACAACATTAAAATAACACAATAATTATCATACATGTAGGAAACAGACATTAAATAGATGAAAGAGCAAGTGCTCAACAAATGTAGACTCCGTGACATTAAAACCAGTTCATATCCGTTATAAACATCTACAGCCAGAAGTTTGTGCCCCTTAAGTTTTAGTTAAGTTTTTCTGCAGAGTGACAAACTTAAAAGCAATCTTTCCACATTTAATTCTGACTAATGGAACTGACAATAAAAACAAATCCTGAGACCTAAGACCGTACAAACTTGTTCTTTGACTAATAAAAACCTGTAGATACGATGGGAGCTAAAATACATTTATAAATAAAAATGAGCCAGTGTTTACGTCTGTGCCAGGATTATGCAAGGGAGCACAGCCATGTACTTGATTACCAACTCTGTACAAATAATAAGTAAATAATAATACCTATGACTGTTGCCAAAGGTCAGTCTACAAACTACTGAATTCAGGGTAGACGGAAGCAATAAAGGCAATTTTATCCATTTTAATTAAAAATGAAACCTACAACACAATAAATGGTGTGAGTAAGTGAAGCTAACCCTAACCCACACTTTTTTATTTCACTGACAGTACCATCTAATGTTAAAAGAGAACATGGTGGGTGAGCCTTGCTCCCTCACAGATTTATACACCATGTTATAAGGTGCTTTATGAGGATTAATGTGCCATAAGCAGGCACTGGGGTGTAAAATGTCGCCAAACTCAATCTGATGTGGGGTCAGCAGGAATACCCTCACAAGGTCATCAGCTCTGTGTGAGTGTACAGTAGGATCTCGGTCATGTATGTGGTAGTAAAGTAGTACAAAAAAATCTAAAATAAAATTTTACTCTTGTGTTTTATCATCCACGTATAACATTTATGTAGAGGTACGTAGCTGGTTCTAGATCATAAACTCCATCTCCAGTTTCTTTAACATGAAGCAACTTATTTTATTGGTATTTCTACTCCCCTCTGAATAGAATACTATACCATCATAGTCTACTTTCACTTCACCTCCTTTACACAAAACCATTTGTCACGTCTTTGTTACAACAACTGTGACCTGAACCAGCGACTTCCCACTCCAGAGGGAACTACTCTGATCATTAGGAAATTATTTATATGACTAATAAATTAAAAAAAAAATGTAAAGAATTAGGCTTTTATAAGTACTTTAGTCAAGGCCATGCTTTAAGGAGGCCCCCATCTTTTTTCTTCAGCAGCCCGAATGAGCAAATCAGCCAGAGCATTATTTTATATGAATGTAGTGCAGTAATTCACAAACAAAGAATAATGACATTTTTTTGGTATGCTTAGGCCACCGTAGTTCTATGGTGAGCGGACAAGTCTTCCCTTTGTTACAATTTCACAGTTAGATGGCACTAATTCTTACACACTGGAGCTTTAAGCAAATGTCAGTACCTTACACAAGTTATGAAGTTACACAAGTCTCTTTTCACATCCTTTGATATTTAAATGACTCACGAGTCATCGATGCAGACACACAAATGCACACCCTGTCTTACCTTTCTCAGAGAATTCACAATCCCTCATGGCCTGGTCACAGTCAGAGCATGTGAGAACAGCAATTGATGACCTGTTGACCTTTGGATCATGGGCTCGGCTATACATCACCATGTACCTGAAGAGGAAACAAAATTTCTCAGTGTAAACTCAGCAAGTAAAATCATTTTCCTCTTTTTTTGTAAATAAACCACTTTCTCTATAAAAGTGACACCAAACTCTCACCGAAAAACGTGGATATTTGATTGTTTTAACCAAAATTACTTCATGCAAAGTCAATATACATGAATTCACATGAAAAAAAAAACTCACCACTTTTCTTCTTCTTTGAAATTTTTAACTTTATCTCCCAAATTCTTTTAAAACTTCTCCAAACTTTTGTCAATACATAGTAGAGTTGTGCCTTACACGACAGTGAAGGGGCAACAAAAGAAAATAGTCCCTCTTTCTGTAAAGAATGCTGTTGGAGTAGTTTTGTTGCCACTAAAGTATTCAGGAAGAGAAGAAGTCACAATGCTCTCCTTTCAGGGGTGGGAGAGGGAGCAAAAACAAGGGGGTCACACAAACCAAAATATAGCCGGGGGGCTTAAACTGCCCAGAGCATGTGCCATGGAAAAGCACACTA
The DNA here is from genome assembly GCA_016785285.1 of Brachirus orientalis. NCBI lineage: Eukaryota > Metazoa > Chordata > Actinopteri > Pleuronectiformes > Soleidae > Brachirus > Brachirus orientalis. The sequence goes on from JAFBJR010000570.1 coordinate 686,821, forward strand.
CACATTTATTTAAAAAAACAACAACTCTCCAGTGTTATCTTCAGTCATAGATGGTCAGAGTAACAAGATCCTTTCAGTTTCTTTTAAAGTCATATTTATATTTATAGCAATATTTATAATGAAGGAAAAAAAATATTTTCCATCTCAAAAAAATTTAATGAGTCACCATCGTGGTTGGGCTGGAAAAACTTCAAAGTAAAAGTAGTGAGTTATTTTGCAAATTGTTATGCCCCAGGCAGCTCCAGCAGTCAACACACAGTTCCTCATTGTCCCTCCTTGTGACTCTATTAGTGTTTCTCTTCTCAGCCTACTGCTTTCATACCACTCTGTCCTTCTGTAAGCTGACCACACTAAACACAGTGCAGGAGAAGAGAGTCACAAGACTTGCCCTGAGGCAAGGTTCAAAATATTAAAAAAAAAAAAAAAGTAATAATCCCAGATAATGTGTGAATGAAACTATTCTCCACCCCATAATGATATGAGATCCACGGCACACATTTGTTCCCAGGCTGTGAAAATACTACAGTGCGACTGCGAGGAACCCAAATATCACCTTTGTTCTGTCAGTTGGAATCCGTTGGATGCTGGAGGAGGTGAGAGCAGGTGAGGAGCTGCAGTGATTTCCCTAAACAAACAGAAACAGGAGAACACCTGCAATTCAGATACAGAGCAGCAAAATGAAAGTAAAGCCACGACTCCCAAGCCTGCATTTGCCTGCATTTGAATGGGACACAAGGACATTTTAAAAAAGGCTCTTTATGAAAGTCATCAGGGTGCATGTTTTAAATTAAAAAGTGATGAAAATCAAAAGGGTCTATGGACGATAAGTCAGTGTTTCTCACCTCACTGCCTACACACGTGTGCCGTCAGGCTTTCTGTAGCTGATACGGAGTGTAGTAAGCAGCATTAGTGCAAAACTCACTTTTCAAACATTTACAGTAAATAAGAGGTTGTTCAACTGGTTTCCCACAGCTCTCTCGAACAGAGAAATCCTGCCCTCATGTGGACAAAGTCTCAGGATGCAGCATCTAAGACAAAAAAGGGAAGTTTAGGTTCAAACATGAGGAAGTATTTTGATTTTTGTGCAGCTCCGTGGCTTGAATAGATTTGTCACTTGTGGCTTTTTCTTTTCATCTTTGTGTCTTTTCCTACAACTGAGTGGCCTGTTAAAACACACAGAAGAAAAGCAGACTAAGAGTCAGCTAAACAACAGTAGTCAAGTCAAGTCAGTTTTATTTATATAGCCCAACATCACAAAGACAATTTACCTCAAAGGGCTTTACAGTCTGTACAGCAAATGACACCCTCTATTCTTAAAACCTCACATCGAGTGAGGAAAAACTCCAAAAAAAAAACCTTGTACAGGGAAGAAATGGGAGAATCCTCGGGAAGAGCCACAGAGGAGGGATCCCTCTTCCAGGACGGACAGATGTGCAATACGTGTCACGTGTACAGAGACAAGTCCAGCAGATTATGAACAAAACATCAAATTTACAAAGAGTGAAAACATAGAAATACAGAATGTGAAATGTAGAAAGAGACAGAATTGGAGCTAACAGAGAGACAGATGGTTACAATAACCGTAACTTTAGCTGGTAATCATATTAATATCAATGGAAGTAGTCAGTCAGTAGTTTAGTTTGTCCTGTCAGATTCTACAAGGATCAACTTTACTAAATTGCCACACTGAAGCATTGATGTTGAGAGGATGTGAATACAAGAAGATCAACAAATCTGTTAAAGCTGTAGTAGGTGATTATGCAACATTTAATATCATGGTCTGCAGAGAATTTATGGTATATAGGTGGATAATATCTGTGCAATGTTTAATTTAAAAAAATATGAATTATTTGTTGCACTGGACATTTTTGAGAGGCAAGAACCTTCTGGGGACATTTAACAATTGTTCTTTGAATTAAAATCAGAAACAGATGTGCAGAAACAGTTATGGGTTACAGTATGTGGAGTAACACCTGTGTGTCTCTGCTGTCCTCTTTATTGTCCTTGGGATATTACTGAGAAAATCAAAACAAAAATGCTTATTACAAAGTAGACATTGATGTTTTACGAGGAAAGATGGTATTATGTCACCACAGATAAAGGAAAAAAAGTCTAGCATTACAAAGTAGAGCATTGCTTAGGATTTAGACCTAAGTTCTTGCTAGCCCCTGTTGATGGATCTCATGTATTCAGTAAAGTTTCAGTTGGTATTTGTCTCTCCGAAAAATAAACACACAACATGACCAAAGCCACATCATCATGTTAAGGTCCAGTGAGTAGTAAATAGTGAAATCTAATGGTGAGACTGAATTGTAATCACCCATCCCTTTCTCATGTGTGTCAGGGAACTACAGAGGCCTTCACATGTCAGAAAAGATGTCATTCCTTTTTGTTAATGCAATAAGCAGTAACTTCAAAGCACAAAACTCCCACTCCCACTGGTTTGTCCATTCAGGCTGCTTTAGGAACATGGCAGCACAAGATGTCGGCCTCCATAAAAGTAAAGCACTTACCTTAAGAACATATAAAAGGCTTCTTCTAGAGCTTCAAAACGTGGTTTGCCCTAACAGATAAAAAGTCTGCTCGCTAAAATATCCTGTAGAGTGGTAAAAACACGAGGAATTGACCTACTGGCTGTGGCCTCTAAAATGTGATTGATTTTAAAGGAGTGCTTTTTTTAATGGAGAAAGTGATGCAGTGCCCTATAAGATGCCCTAGGAACTTTGTTTACTATGAGTCCCCTTGCAATTAGAAAGGGTGCCATTATGAAGTTTTCTACTGCCCCCACATATGTCCCAGAAAGTGTCCCAGAGGGTGTCCCCAGGGCTGGGCTTAGTTCTTACTTTGGACCTGTCTGCCTTCAGCGAACTAGTGGTGCCTGCCCCATTGGTGTAAAGTAGGTGCCCTTTTAATTTTTGCCCCTGCTTTCCAAATATCTGTGCACACCACTGCTTGAAGGTATATAATTAAATGTATGCCAATGAACTTTGCTAAATGTTACACACTGGACCTTTAAGTTTGTCAACCCCTCTCAAATGTGTTTTGTTGCCTTGTTTTATTGGATTTTGTTGTGTTTTGGGTTGTATTTTGCATGTCCCAACACTGGCATTGTATCCAAACTACTGTTTCTCCCACTGGAGTTTGTAATAACTTGTTAAATGTATTGGCAGAATGTGGTGTAACACCTGTGTGGAGTCTGAGCACGTCCTCTTGTCCTCCTGACCTTGTCTTCAGCCATTTCACCACCTGGCTGCTTGGTCATATGTTTACACAACACACACACAAGACAACAAACAAGAATATTTCATTAACAACAAACTACCACCATGAGGTTTTTTCAACCATGTCATATGACAAGCCTTGTAAACATTTAATCGCCAAGTTTGACTATCTGGATTTACCATTTTAGCTATGTGTGACATCAATTTGACTAGTCGTAAATTTATTGTGACTAGTACAGTTGTAGTTGTAGATGTCTGTGACGTCATTCTTACTACTCATAATGACGTTGTAGATAACTATAAAGCCAAACCCTATACACATAAATGACAAAAGTAGTTGGAATCTTGCTAGCAAAAACGGTAAGATTCAGATATCTTTAACTGTAGTTTTGAATAGTAAGAATGATGTTGCAGATATTGGTAGTGAATATCCTGTCTACCGATTAAATGTTAAAACTTCTTGCCATACACACATGCTGGACACCAAAAAAGAATAATAACTCATATAAAACTAACTATATCCTACCACCGTGAGTTTTTGTTGGGGTTTTTTTCAACCGTGTCTCGTGTTTATTTGATTTCCATCCCTCGTCGTCACTCCGGCTGCTCTTCCTATTGGACACTTCCGGTGCACCTGTTCCACCCGGTGACCAATCACGCGCTCGGCTCGCTCTGCTCCAAGATGGCGGCTCCCGGTGCTACGTACTATTCATCATCGCATCAGAAGGCTAACTTCTACCGTCTGTCGGCCGTTTAGGACGGTTTAAAAACGCATGAGAGCGCGGAGCGGAGGTAACCGAGCGGTCTGGAGCGGTCGCCCGTAAAACACGGAAGGGGTTTCACCGCGGCTCGTTCATGCGACGAGCCGGTCTGCGTGTCGATGTGACGGGGGTTGCGTTCATCAGAGTATGGCCACCGAGAACAGGATCAATTTTTGGAGGAGAAACGCGAAGGTTCCCGGAAGGTGAGTTGTTTTCATGCCTGTGTTTTCATGTAGTTTCACGCCGATACTGTGCTGTAAACTGTTGTCAACAGCGGGTAATACTGGAATATACGAGTCATGGCTCATTTAATCATGGATTCTTACATTGTCAAGTGTAAGAATATAACAATTCAAATGTTGCTGTAAATATCAGAAGGCTGGTCATGAATCAGTCGTGTTGTTGTGTTTTGTTAATTCCCACCGTCTGGTTTGAGTGTGTGTGATAGAGCTGAGAGACGTTCATCCCTCTTTTCTTCTCCTCTGACGCTCTGTGGTGTCAACTGTCACGGTGCCTGCCTGCCTGCGTTCCCTCGCCATATGGGTCACTGTCGTAAACGTGAACCGGCGAAGTGTCGAAATCTGTTTCTCTGGCTGAGAAGCGTCTACACTACTGACCGATACCAATACCAGTATCACAGCCTTGATTATCCACTGATACCCATTGTTGTGTCAGTTCACATTTGAAAACATCCAGGTCCAAGCACAATTTATCCACCTTAAAATGAATTAGTACATATGGCTTTTTTTTTTTTTTTTTTTTTTTTAATTTGGTTTATGTTCAACATTTAAAAAAATAAGAGCCAATATTGAGTTGTTGAAATTTTTCAACAACTTAACCTGCAGTCCAGGCTGAGGTAGACAGGCTCCTCTAATGACAGTCAGCTGACTAGATGACAGAAAAGTGTCACTTCTATGTAACTTGTGTTTCTTACATGCCCACATGCTCTATGCTCATGTTTATGCTTATACAGTTTGACATCTTGTTGAGACAAATGGCCACAAAAAGGGGAAAAAAATCAAGCCATTGGATGTCCTCCATTGTTGTCTGTTGTGTTGCCTGAGGTTGAATGTCGACATTCGTCGTCATCACACCAGCTGGGTACATATATTCCTGACACAACCATCGGGCAAAGCTCACACTCCGTGGACCAAGTAAAGGTATTATTCTCAGTTGAAACACCAGCCTGACCCAGGGCTTTACCGTTCCAAACTGTACCACACTATACCAAACGAAACCATACCAAGATTGAAACACAGCATAAAAACACATTAAAGAAGCTGTTGTTTTTAACCAAGGTGCCTGTCAGGGTGTGTTTCTGTCGTGCTGGCTGTCACTACGCAACCAAAACCTGGGAGCCACAATTTGAAGTCACTGAAGTTATTGAGTTAATTTACTCATTAAACTCAATTATAGCGTTGACCATGACCAGTTTGACCTACTTCTTTGGTTCCAGTATCAAAAGGCGTGCTCAGTGCACTCACTGCACTCCAAAAGGTTGAGATATTTTCATCTCCGTGCAACGTAGGCATGCCTAGAAAAAAAGGCATGTCCCAACAAATCTGCATCACAACTATTTTACTCGTTTATCCATGCACCTAATGCATATCTTCATTGAAAAGAATGTGTTAATGTGTAAAAGATGCTGCATGTGAAAGACATCTTACTCATTTCAGATTTAAAACAGATGTGGATGATGTCTGATTTTTATTTTTTGTTCAGACACAGAATGCACAATTTACCAAAAAAAGATTTTTCCACAATAGCCTTAACCAGCCATTTTAAAAACATGCCCTTACTCTACATTGATGAATTATTTTTGTCAATCCCAAATGTTTAGGATCTCTGATCATTTGTTTTTCCCTCTAAATGTTTGATTTTGTGGTTTTGATCAGTGTCAGGCAGATAATGAGTATCATATCAGCTTGTCGTTACTTTCCACTAATCTTAATCTGAACCTGCGCAACCTGACCACAGAGGGGGAAACTCCATGGGAAATTCAACTGGGGAAAAACAATTCACAGATTGAGGATCACTGTAGTGAATCTCAAACCTCTGATTCTCTTTAGCGTCTTTTGTTAGATAAGTCAAAAGAGCAAAACATACACCATAAAAACATCCCTTTTTGGGGCAGGTTTACTGAAACTTGATAGCCATTCGTCACTGCCAAGCTAATATTCTGAGTTAATTGAAATAAGCAACATAAAGCCCCTCTCATCATAGAAGAAGGTGCAACTTGATAATGTATTTGAGTGCATTAGCTTTTAACTGAGTTTTAGTGCAGCTAACAATTTGGCATCCATGGTATTGCATTACTGCCTTCTTATCTTTTTTGAATCTAGAGTGACTGTCCTGCTCTGGCACCTCGCGACAGCCTGGCAGAGAAGCTGGACGTGTGTACTGTGAGGGTGTGTGTGTATGAGAGAGATAGCGCAGGTTGTGGTGGGGTTTAGGGGCCAGTGTGTTTGGGAAATCGGAGAAGATAGGCTCTCTAAGGAGAGGGCGTTGTTGCCTTTGTCACAAACACTGATGTTTCTCAAACTATAGTGGGCGGAAGGCTGGAAGCCCAAACATATGTTTGAACAAGAAAAACAAGCTGCTGTGTGTCCTTGAGCCGCTCCTGATAAAACATGTCTGTTGCTGGTAAACAAGGGACTCTGGCACTGGCAGATAATCAGCAGGCTCACTTCTCAGCCACCAGGCTCTCTGTCAGTTTGTTCATGCAAATGGTATGAGTGAGGTAGACGCAAATCCATCCTAGTGCTGGTATTCACGTCTGTGATATTCACACACAGCACAAAACCTGACTTTTAGTGACACACTGACAGACAGCAGGTTGGATAGATATATAATTTACTGAAGGGCAATTCATTTTCTAAGATTTAGAAATATTTTATTTTTATATTTTAATTTATTTAAATTTATTTATTACAAATTGATGACCTGGATTACACTGCAGTGCGCACACAAAATGTAGACTAGAGAGCCAGACCGTTAGTGTTGTTCAATAAGTGATTACTCAAGTTCAGCTATTTTTGTATTATTTGTTATCATTAAAGTGCAAAACATATGGGCCATAAAATATGGGTATAAATTATCGGCTGCCCTGATTTCTAAAAATCAACATTAGCCATAGAAAAACTCACAATGGTTGTCTTGCACAATCAGAGATTGTAAGAGGCTATTACTATTATTGCAGTGCCACTGATAGAGCACACCTTACTTAGTTCAATGTTTTTGTTTTGTATAGTTTTTTCAGTTAGCAACCCCCATTTTGCTATTTTTACTGTTGAAGAGGAAGCTGCAGTTTAAGGAGATAAGGAAAGGAATTGTGGAGTGCTGTTGGCAACTGTGGGGCTTGGCCCAGATCTCATGATAAAACTCTTCTCTTCATTTGCTATATGAAATGCCCCAGAGTTGGAAAGTGGCTGAGCAATAAGATTCTTCCATCCGCTGAACATGATGGACACAGCGGGGTGTTGAGGAACATGGGGACTGTGCAAGCTGTCTCCTAGTTTTGTTTTAAATCCCCACTAAAACAGCACAATCCAAGTGTGACAGGGCCGTGATGTTTGATAGGAAGGTGGAATTGAGCTGTCAAGTGTCTGTCTGCCTGTCTCAGTGCCTTACACACAAGTTTGTCTCAAATCGCATCTTTGAATGTCCAGAAAACCTTTGCATTTATTTTTTGTGACCCCTTTGGATCTTTTATGGTATAAACCCTGACCTTGTCAGGACCAGTAGTCTGTATGGAGACCAAAGCCGGGTCCTAATGAGGCAGAACCTCATTCCTGAGGAACTGGTTTAAATTGGGATTAGAATTGTGGTTGGGTTCTGTTTAGGGTTAGATATTAACAGGTTTTGAATAAGGTTTTGGTTAGGCCCTCAAATAAATTCAAGTCTATACTGCAATTTGTCGATTTGTTTCTCAATTAATTGATTACTTGTTTCATTCATACAGTGTCGGAAAATATTGATCAGTGATTCCCAAACCATAAAATTATGATTTTCTCAAATGTCTTGCTTTGTCGACTGACCCAAATTATATAGTTTAATTGATTTGTTGCATGGAACAAAAAACTATTCACATTTAAGAAGTTGGAATCAGGAAGCTTGTTTAATCATTAAAAAAAACTCAAACTAATTAATCAATTATCAAAATAATTGACAATTTATCTCCATCTCCATCAAAACCTGTGTGTGTGTCCACTAACTGTCCTCTGAACAATAATTCCAGAGTAGATGTTTTGAAGGCTTCATCTTAAACTGTCAACACTACAACTTGGTCAAATTTGTGGAAGCTGTGTATGTTTTAATGCACAGAGTTGACAAAGTTTCATGACATCTTCTACAGCGTACAACCTGTTTACGGAGCACAGCATCCACCTCTCGACCCACGATTGCGGCGCACGTGAGTGAGAACTGGACATGCATGTTGTGTGTCATCAACACAGACACATTGTTGTTATCGTTATCGTGTCACTCCCATTGTCAAGCTTTATTTTGGGACTGATTGTTCCATGCTTGGATGATTTGTGCATGTGTGTATTTTATGCAGTAGCACTTTATCAATATTTACATTTTATTTAAGAAAAAAAGCACTATTAGTTTAGTTTGTTTGAGCGCATTGTTGTTTTGCGGCCCTGTTTTGTTGGATTTTAAGATCTGTTGGTTTTTATTTATTTTGCTGATTTAGTGAGTGTTTATGAGCTACTGAAGGTACTATGAGTGAGCCCATTCACTGGTTTACTGTTCTGTCTTTATTTCTTTGACTTCTGAATGTTTCCTCCGCAGGTATCCAAAAGACACAAAGCCCAAGTTCAACAACCTCAAGTCAAAAAAGGCCTCTAGTTTCCATGAGTTTGCTCGCAGCACCAATGATGCTTGGGACATCGATGATGAGGAAGATGAGGATTTCCTTGGGATTCCTCCCCCATCTTCATCCCTGCTATCATCAGCCCTGCACGCTACGCCCATACAGAAGCAGGTGTCTACAAGAATTCTTAAGACTATTTCTTACGACTTAGCAGATATGGGTAATGGGTGTGAAATGAGCGGAGATAATATTCTGACGTATGTTCTTTTTCTCCGCAGCAACAAAATCAGGCAGAAGACACAGAGAGCAGGACGTCACAGAGACTCGGCTCAGAAGCTCAAAACCTCCAGGATGTTCAAGAGGACGAGGAGGCAGACTGTGAGCTTGTCAATGGGAAGGTTGTCAAGTCCAATAGTGAGGCTCACCTCAGCTCATCCTCAGGTATGTGACTAATGTACTGCAGCTGTACATTTTACATGAAGAACAACTGAGCAGCTTATCAGATGATTAATAGTGAACCTAATTATAGTGCCACTGGGATAATAACAGGGCTTCAGCATGTGCTGGGCCTGGCAGAACATTCTTCAGTTCTACAAATGTCCTTGAAAGGCTACCATTGAGCCTGTAGTGATAAAGTACGATGTGGTACTGACACATAGTCAGTAATGAATAAATGCTATTTTAAGAACACGTTTGCCACTTTATGTTGTTCGTGTGTTTCTCCTGGACCAAAGTCCATAGTGAAAATCAGGGTTGTTAGCTCTTATGAAAATGAGAGCTGCTTGTCCACTGCTGCCTTCTTTGGTAAACTTGTGTCACTCAGATAAATCTAAATGAAGGTTCCAGAATCACAAGATTTTGGATTTTGGCTCAACACATTTGAGCTTAGTGATGGAGGCCATCATGATTCCCTAACCTAACAACTCTTGTGTGCCATGATGTAAAATAACTAATTCTACGGACTTTGGTGCGGGTGAGTGGTGTTTCAAACTTCAGTTATCTCTCAGTAAAAGCTGTCTAATGCAGATATAAAGTGACAAAGATATTTATAAGATACCATAGACCTGAGCAGGTGTAGATTTTATTAGGTGAGCCTATTGTTAAGTGGCTAAAATCTGGTTTTCCTTATTTACCCTTTTGTATCCACATTTTCATTCAGACCAAGCATCCCTGTCTCAAAGAGGGTGAGCCTGGGGTGCAGTCAGAGATGATTATGCGTCACACTTCTAAAAAAAACCTGAACTATCACGCCATTAAAGTGGTTCTTTGTTTGTAACATTACAACTTTATTATTAGATTTCCTCACTTTTTTCTTATGTGGTTCTCCACAGTCCGTTCCACACTGCAGAAGCAGCAGTCTCTCCCAGTTCGTCCCATCATCCCACTGGTGGCTCGCATCTCGGACCAGAACGCATCCGGTGCACCACCTATGACGGTGCGGGAGAAGAGTCGCCTGGACAAATTCAAGCAGCTGCTTGCCAGTCCCAACACAGATCTAGGTACAGTAGAAGAAGAAAGACTTTTAATAGTGTAGATATGGAGTAGGTGTTAGTATTACTATAGTTATTCTAACACAGTGGTGTAGAATGTAGATTAAAACCTGGTACTGGGTTCTGTCTGAAGGAGTCAACCTGCAGCAGCAATGTTTAAATGTCATTCGAGGAAAAAAGAAAGTTTCGATTAAACCTGCTCCCTCACTTTATGCTGCCAGAAAGTGCGTGTACACAGTGTGATAGTAATCACCTAGATCATGGTAGCTTGCCAAATGTTTCTTTTCCCTGCTACTGTTTTGGTATGAACCACAAAAATGTAAAAGTCTTAAAGTAAGAAACAAGATCTGTAACTTAGTGTTGCGTCCTTTTGCTGCATCATAGATTTGTTTGCAGCAGTCTTAGCTTTGTGCTCGCCAACCTCCTTAAAGTTCATAAAGATGCATTATGCAACATTTTGCTTCTCAAGAAACAAAGGAAACAAATATTAACTTAATTTAATTCTGTAAATATACAGAATTGTAGAACACTAATGTGTGACATCACACTCCTTCTCTGTGTGTCTTGTTTTCAAGCCTCTGCTTTGGTAGCTGGTCCGGCAGTTGCGTTTGAGTACAGTAAGAAAGACTAGACCCTGTATGTAACTGAGGCGATTGCTCCAACATAGCAAGGGAAGCTCTGATTCCTCTAAAATGTCATAAAATTAATGGTCTAATATGTACTTTTGTGTTTAAATTGTATTATTTAAAGTGTGCTAGAATGTGGTCAATTTCAGAACCAGCTGTTTAACAATTTTCTTCCATACACTCCCAGAGCAGCAAGGCACATTAAAACCAGTGGAAGCTCAGCTTCAGTTGATAGCTAAGAGACAGCATGCAATATTTTTTCACTGTGGTGAGCGAGGCGCTGATTGGGTAATTGAGGCAAAATCGTCACTTCCAGGGAAGCTCAGTGGGACTAAATGGAGCAGTGGGCAGCGTGTGGACACCGGGCTGACCGGAGCCCAGAGACTTTTCTGACTCGGTTCCATGTGGATTTTGTTCAGTGATATAGCCCATTACCGTTGTACATATTATACACTTTAAATAAAAATGATATAGCATTTCCTTGTTTCGGTTTTACATAATTATCCACTTGTCTATTCAGAGTGGACAGCAAATTGTATAAATAGCTGGGCCTGAAATGAGCTTCCCCTGTTTCAAAGACCAGCAACCACCACTGATATACTTATACATAAATATGCTGCGTTCAAATAGGGTTGTTTATTCACAGTATTATCAATTTTTAACAACCCTAATTGTATTCAAGAGTTTTTAATGGCTTGTTAATGATGTGTCTGTCATTGGTACAAATTCATGAGTTCCCCTTGAACCATGCGATGGACACGCCGTGTCAAGATGAACTTTGTTGGTAAAAAAAATTAATTTAAAGCATCCAACTTAAGGCAATTCTCCAGATTAGCTTTAAAAGAAAGCTTGGTTAGACAAGAAGAGAGGAAAAGCAGCATCAATATTGGTCTAGCATTTACGGGCATTTATATATAGATAGATAGATAGATAGATAGATAGATAGATAGATAGATAGATAGATAGATAGATAGAACTTCATTAATCCCTTGGGAGTTCCCTTTGGGAAATTATCTGGATCTACTCCTTCTCCACCTTTACAAATAAGCAACTTGATGTCTACACTCTTAAATCTGTTTGGACACTGGCTAGAATAATTGTGGTAGTTTGCTGGCCTTATCTGTCACAGTTGCTAGAGTGCTCCATATTGCATAATGGATATTTAATGACCTCATGGTGTCATAGTCTTAGTCTTCTTTTCTGCTCTTCCAGACAACAGAAGAGTTTGCTAACTAAAATGTAGCCAACAGCATCTTACATAACATTTTAGAAGCTCAAAATGTTGGTAGTGTGAACGGCCAGTATGTCCCTGAGCAGAGTTGATGTGTTTTAAAACAAAAATATTGTGAATGTAGCCTCTGGTTGAACTGAGTCAGAGGGAAATGCTGCATATTATCACTTCACTGCAGGTTACAGCCAGCTGAAAGTCCTGCCTGTGTCATCGAGTGTTGATAATGTTTGTCCTCTTGCAGAGGAACTCCGAAAGCACAGCTGGTCGGGTATTCCCAAAGAAGTGCGGCCAGTCACATGGAGACTTCTCTCAGTAAGTCTCATGACCCTCAGTTTTCTATTATCACATGTTCTTGGCTCCCTGTCCCAATCTCTGTAGCCAGTCGCATGCCTTTCAGAAGATGTGGAAAGCTGTGTCCTTCCTGGCAACCTTATCTGCTTACCTTTCCTATTATCTCAAATGGCCAGGTTGTTCTGTTCCTCTGAAACTGTTTGTGTACTGAGGAAAAAAACACTTTCTCCTCCATATTTTATCTCCTTTCCCTGGACTGTGACAGGGATACCTGCCAGCTAACAAGGAGCGCAGAGAACTGGTGCTAAAAAGGAAGCGAGAAGAATATTTTGGTTTCATAGAGCAGTATTACCACTCACGGACCGACGAGCACTACAAAGACACATACAGACAGGTAGTATTTATAATATTTGACAAAAGGAAATTAGCTTCCTTTTTATGCTTTTATTACACCGATAAATCAAGTAAAATCTTGATTTTAATAGTTATCCTCCCTGTTAGATCCACATCGACATTCCAAGAACAAACCCTCTGATTCCATTGTTCCAGCAGCCGGCAGTCCAAGAGGTAAGGGGGCGGAGGTTGTTTGTCCTTTCAGGCTACTGTAGAAACATGGCAGCACAAAATCGTGTCCTACATAAAGCATGGCCCTTGTTTAAAGTATATATGAAAAGCTTATTCACAGACTGGGGGGTCCACATTGTTTTAAGAGGAACCAAGTTCATTAATATAAAAGCTGCCTGCCCTGTGATATATAAGACCTTAATTAAGGTGATGTTAAAATCAGGCTTGGAGACTCATTTTTATGGTCAAAATGTCATTTAAACTCAAGTCTAAATGGAATTCTAACTGGTGGGAATGTTTTATTCAGTATTTACTCTATATTCATCAGCATCACCTCTGATCCTCATTGACCTGCGTGAACACACTAATTTCATCTTCCTCATTTTTGCCAGCTATGCATGTTCCTCTGTCACTTCCAGTGAAAGCCCCGAATCTTTAAAAGCAAACCTTAATTTTTACAGATTTTGACACCAGTCAGTATTCTCTTTAATTCATTATTTGAATCATTTGAAATGGCACTGAAGGAAAAGATAGTAATCACCGTAACGTTGTCACTGAGCTCTGACTCCTTTTGTTTCCTAAGCATTTGTGATGTCACAGTTCATGGACAGGTGACCAAATCACCACATGACCAATCATTAGTAATGGAAATGGTGTTGCTCGGTTTCACAAATCACGGATATACCTGCTTATTTTACTCTAAAGGGGCTTTAGTAAATGTGTGGATTTGAAAAAGAGTGAGTTTTACTTACTGAAAGACATTTAAACAAGGTGAACAAACTTTGTGGTGTTTGACTTTCTGTTTCTGTCCCCAGGTGTTTGAGCGTATCCTCTTTATCTGGGCCATCCGTCACCCAGCCAGCGGCTACGTCCAAGGAATCAACGATCTGGTCACTCCTTTCTTTGTCGTCTTCCTGTCCGAGTTTGTCAGTAAGTTGCTGGTGTCAGAATTCCTGCCTAGAGCCCAGACGGGTGTCCTCAGATGGGACCTGGTGATGGTCTGTTTTATGCTACGTACTTCAGGGCTGTCAAACTAAAATGACCTGGGGCGGTCAAGAGGTGTACAGTCTAGAGAATAAAAGTGGAAAAACAGAACTGCTCATTAGCGAGAGGGCATTATGATTTAATATCATAACACAGTATTCCATCATAATAACACAAGATATTCATGGTGATATTTCACAAAATTTCAAAGTAAAAGTGCTTGTTTTGATATGAAATGTATACTTCACAATAAAAACATATGAGTCAAAATAAATGACATATATATGACTATAGGCATCACTACTTCATATAAAATTAAGTCTATAGCAACGTGGACAACTGTAATCAAAACAGATTTACATAATTATAACTACATGTAATTATAATTACATAAGTACAACCTAATGTCTTATTACTATAATAAAAATTTTGCTAGCATTGTGTTTTAAAGGAAGAGGAAGTCACAGTCCATGTTTTCATGAAGACACGATATTAAGTGGTGGGCTGTATGTTATCGATAGAGGGGCTGCATGTTGGACACGTCTGATGCAGTTGTTAATAATAATCATTTTCCAAAAATGTCTAATAAATGGCAAATATCAGCCCTATTAATCAAGCTGACAGATACATTTGTTTACTGCTAATGATTAGTGTTGTTTCTTGTTTCTTTTGTCTTTTTTTTTTACAGTGGAGGACGTGGAGAACTTTGAGATGACGGCGCTGCCTCTGGACACCCAGAGAAACATCGAAGCGGACAGTTTCTGGTGCATGAGTAAACTACTGGACGGAATCCAGGTCTGCTCATACGCAAACACATCAGTGAGCCAGTGAAAACCATAAAGTGTTGCCGCTCACTGAGATTTATTTCCTCACAGGACAACTACACCTTTGCTCAACCTGGAATCCAGAACAAAGTGAAAGCCCTGGAGGAGCTGGTCAGCAGGATCGATGGTGAGTGCACGCCTGACATTTGACCCTTAGCTGACCATAAATTCATGAGATTTCTTTGACACGTGTGTTTGTGTTCTTTCTCCAGAGGACATTCACAATCATTTCAAGAAGTACGAGGTGGAATACCTGCAGTTTGCTTTCCGCTGGATGAACAACCTGCTGATGAGGGAGCTGCCTCTTCGTTGCACTATCCGTCTCTGGGACACATACCAGGTAATGTATTCATCACCATGCTATACATTATCATCAGTCCTTTATTATAGAAGGTGATAGAGTTCTACAGCTGCGTAAACTCCAAATATGATCTATCACTCAGTACGTAATTTGTTATGTGTCACCTCTTTAAATACTATTTTTTCATAGGTTTTATTATCTGTGTATCTTAAAGTGTTTTACATTGTGTTGCATTATTTAAAAGGTACTTATTTTATTAACCTTTTTATGTGCTCTAAAGGTTCTTTGTGACCTTTTAAAATGTATGTAAAATGATCTTAATTTAGCAAAAATTGAAGATGAAATAATTATACTCAATGTGTAAAATCAATTAATAGTGAACTAATTTTTTAGTGTTTTTTTTTTAATAATTACAACAAGCTCTCGGATTATTCAGCTTCTTAAATGTGAATACTTTTTGGTTTCTTTATTAAACCTGAATAATGAAAACATTTATTTATATGCCTCTGTTTACCTATTTGTAAATTGTGCAGTTTCCACAATCCTGTTTTTGTGTGAATGAAAGGTTAAAGTTTGCTTGTCCTTGCTTGTCACTTTTGACTTGATTGGTTAAATGATTTTTGTGATTGGCTGCAGTGATATTCTCAATTTTCCCACAGTCTGAAGCAGAAGGTTTCTCCCACTTCCACCTGTACGTCTGTGCTGCTTTCCTCATTGAATGGCGCAAAGAAATTCTCTCCATGGTTGACTTTCAGGTAAATTGTGTTTGTCACCTTTTCTCACATGTGACTGGTCAAGTTACAACCCAAATATTCAGGCTAAAGGGGGGCAGAAACGGATATCGTTGAAAATAATAAAACAGTTGCACACATTCACCTCCTGATTGGTTCTAATCGGCCTTAACTCGACTATCAACCTTTCACCTTGTCTTTGTCTCATAACTGGAATCCCTGCTCCTTTCCACTGTTGTTTCCTGTTGTTGTACTTTCACACTCTTATACCTGGTGCACCCGAATAGCCACGTGATATATGTTTGAGGTTGTGCTACAATTGTCACAGATTAGCATGAGTACGTGGCCAGCAAATGGTTTTAAAACATGTTTATTGTTAAGACAGGTTTAGTGTCCGATTTTTGGCATGGTTCAGGAGTTCCTGTCAGACGAGGGAAACATTTCATCGGCACATTACAAACTAAGGCTGTTTGTTTGATGATAATAATAACACAACTGAAGAGCTTCCTGTGCTACAAAACAGAAGACCCTCAAGACTGAGGCTCAGCTATAACTCCATATTCACGTGTGGTAACAGCTGTTATCACCATCACGCTGTTAAGTCGGTTAGATAATTGTTAAAGTCCAGGAAGAAAGTTGATCACAAGCAGCAGATAACGATCCACGAACGATTTGTTCACTTTTAGTACAAACAGGAAGCTGAATCACTTCCTTGTTGTTGAGAGAATACCAGTAAGGAATGTACTCCCATACAGACGTACTGTATGGAATATATGAACAGCTGGCTTTACTGTCCGTGAGCCACATTTTACAAATTTAACCATATTTCTGAAATGATATGTTAAGTTTCTGCATTAAAATATCTGAAAATGATAAGAACAATGTTAACTAATATTTTTTTTGGTTGAGTGGTGTACTTTCTTATATCAACAAACACTCTAAATCTATAGAGATCTATATTAAAACTGAATTTACCAGACCGTTTTATTCATTT
Organism: Brachirus orientalis; assembly: GCA_016785285.1. NCBI lineage: Eukaryota > Metazoa > Chordata > Actinopteri > Pleuronectiformes > Soleidae > Brachirus > Brachirus orientalis. The sequence continues at coordinate 703,655 of JAFBJR010000570.1, forward strand.
TGGTTGCCTTTTAATGACATCATCCCAGCAGCTGCTTTGTTTTCTAAAGGGTTTGCCCATAAATAATAAACTTACAAACAGTACTCACTAAAATGCACACATCCGCTGCTCCTGCAAATATTTCGCAATAAAAGTCTAGTTGGAAAAAAAAATTTTATCAAAACACAAATGCTTGAGTGCTTTTACTTTCGAACGGTTACCGGACGTTTTATGTTTGTGACACATGACAGATATAGACTGACAGACTTCAGTTTGATTACTGTGATGCTCTTTTTGTTTCTTCATAAAATCTTCTTGTAGAAAGAACGGTTTATTGTTCCAGTATCTACAGAAATCACTTAGTAAAGTCAAAATTCAAAAATGCAGACGATACAACCAGACAGCAAAGTTCATTTCATTTTATTATTTTATCTTAGTCCATCTTAGCTCATCATTATCCCCTTTTTACTAGCCATATTGGATAAATGTTGTTTACAGTATCACTCATACCTGTCTATTCTGTGTCTTTTTATCAAATTCATTTTTATTTTGTTATATTTACAAATCTATTTTTCTTTTATTCCTGCTAATTTCTGGTTTCCCATGTGGCTGACTATGTTGTCCATGTTAGTGTTTCCTCATTTCAGTTAGTTCCTTACATTACAGTGCCCCTCATGGTACAAACTGTGAACAACCCATTGTTTGACTCCTTTACACACTTCTCTCTTTATATTGAGAGAGTCTGATGATGTTCCTCTGTTCTTCAGGGCCTTCTCATGCTGCTGCAGAATGTTCCGACAATCCACTGGGGGAATGAGGAAGTTGGTCTCCTCCTGGCAGAGGCTTATAGACTCAAGTACACATTTGCTGATGCTCCCAGTCACTACAAGAGATAGGCCTCGGGGCCTCAGTGTCAAAACAAACATTGAACTTTGAATTTTTTTAGAATCAAACCAGACTGACTGGATTGACACATACCATCTGAGATACTCCAGACTTTGGGCGTCGTCTCTGAGGTCACCTACAAATAGACTGGTGGTGTATTCAAGTGCAGGCTCAGGAGACCTACATGGTGTTATTTCAGAGCCACCAAACCTCTCCTGTGAAAACAAAGTCCTCTGAACGCCACACACTGGATCTGGGTGAATAAAGTTATTTGCAGTCAGCGTACTACATTGCATCAGTGAACTTTTGAACAGTATGAATAACCATAACCTGGCCATTTTCAGTTTTACTTGTACTGTTAATTGTCTCTCAAGTCTAGTGTACACTGGGAAGTATCTGCTGTAACATAAAGAGATGATGAGTTTGTGAGATCATCCCTTTAGTGAAAACTGGCATCTATTATTTTTGCAGGTTTGCTTTGGAAGTCGTTTTCCAAATGATAAAATAATAGGTTTATCAATAAAACTGTCATTTTCTCTTTTTAGACTTATTTAGTCTGACAATGTTGAGCTGTTCTAATAAGATGGACTTTAAGTCTTCCCCTCAAAATATATAAATATATATATGTTCAAAGTTCCCAAATCTACACTTTATAATGAACCAATCAAAGTCCAGAGTTTGGGCATCAATCACTCTCTGTACAGTACTGACAAACTGATTTGGATTTAGGTCCAAGACTAAAGACTAAAGAACTAGTTACTAAAGAAAGAGAAACTGCTCTGGAGTCCGTTTGCCATCCTGGTCATGATGGAAGACCAGGCTCATGATGAGACTCTTGTGTAGCTCCGTCAAGCACTAGTAGAAATTTACTGAATAGATCAGGAATATGAGAGAACACGTTTGATTATTTGTACATTGACCAAAATGTTGGAAACAACTTAAGCCGTTTTGTGGCTTAAGCTCGGGAATTCTGTTACTTAGATTTCCATTTACATGTGAGGAACGCAGCAGGAGATTTTCAGGAAAGTTCAGGTGACAGGGTGACACCTGTTTTCTTCTGCTGTGTTCTCACATGAGCTCACTCACTCAGGCATCCACTCAAGATTTGACAAAGGCCCCTAAATATTATGCAAATTTACAACATTTTTTGCAGAACTTTGAGGTAAAGAAATGCATTGGAATGAAACATTTAAATATTTGTTCATAAAAAAAGATTTGTCCCTTGCCAGTCAACAGAATTTCAGGATCTTAATTTTGTCATTAACATTTTAAGATAATGTGTATCTTTAAAACGTGTATAGCACAATGAGGTATTGTATTTGTTGGACGTGAGAAATTTTACAGCCCAGTCTGAGGCCCAACTGCAATACCTCCACAACCCCACCAGTGGGCAGCAGCCCACACTTTGGGAAACACTGGACTAGAGATCTGGAAGTAGAAGCACCATGTGTGGAGTGACTTCTGCACACAGTCTCCTGAAAATGTTGTGTTAGCATCATCTAAATGTCAAATAATAACTTTTCCCCAGTTGAGATACAGTTTTAGTTGGCCATATTAAGACAAAGTTAGACCAGTAACTCCTGGCATTTGGCCCCAACTGATGTTTACCAAGCTCCAATACCAATTTTTATGCATAAAAAAGAGTCTTATTATGGTCTTATGAAGAGATTAAGTATTTAATTAAAAATTGGTTGCCACTGTAAAAAAGGTATATAATAAACTGCAGAATTGTAGAATAAAAATCTAGAATAGAGATATTTTGGACTGAGGACGTCCCCATGTTGATGCTTGTTGGTACTGAGAGACATGTAATGGTGCCGCCAACCTGTGAACACAGTGCAGCTCATTTGTGGTGCTTTTATAATGTACTTCATTCTTCTTCTTTTTTTAAGTGTAAATACTTAGTCCTCAATGTGTATTTTATTTTCTGTTTGTTTTAGTTTTAGGTTTGGCTTGCTTTTAACTGTGTTAATTTTTAACTGCTTTTTTGAGTGTGTGGCGGGTTTGTGTTACTATTATGCATCTACCTTAACGACCAGTGATGATTATAACTGGGGCTGCAACTAAACAGTTATTGTCATTATTACTTCATCATTCAATTCTTTGCTCTATAAACTGAAAGAAAATGTTGGTCAGTGTTTCCCCAACCTTAAAAATAACATTGTTCTCAAATGTCTTATATGGAACAAAGAAACCAGAAAATACTCACTTTTAAGAAGCTCATTTTAATTGTTTATTTAAAAAAAAAACTTAAACCGTTTTATCAGTTTTCAAAATAATTGACAACAAATGTATTAATTAGTTTACAACTGATTAATTGATGCAGCCCTAATCATAACACAGTCACACATTCCTGGACATTGACTACGACAGCTAATTCAGTCCTGAAATGTAGTGGTTCAACCATTCACGGATTGAAGTCTGAGATACTTTATTATATATAGTAAAGAAGACACTGTTGTATTGACAATATGTATTCTTATTATTTTAGTCTTAATCCATTTGTACAATATACCTGTATATTCATGGTCATCTTTGTTTTGGTGTTCAGAATCCACCTGTGAACCTGTGTTCACTTCTGAGCTCAAACATCGTCACACCCTCAGACCATATGTTGGTTTTCTTTATTCAGGTACATCAGCTGATTGTGTCCCACTCTGTCCCACCATCTTGGCATTGTCCACTCCATGCTGTGTCAATGTCAAAGCTCATGTCTCCACATATATGAAGGCTTACATCTCTGTCCGGGGACGTGTGCGAGCTGTTTCGACATCCATTTGCCAAATCTTTACTGGGCCAATGGAGCGTATTTAAAAAGAGCTCCAACATAGAAGAAATATGACATTATTACAGTTCCTGCTGTATGTAAACCTTTTGTTTATATTAAACGATTGTTATACAAGTGCCAAAATGAGTGTTTTTGTCTTTGAGCCGGAAACACTAAATGAAAATGTCTATTAAAACACTCCAGTTAATTAAAAATGCTGACAGGAACTAGAAATAGAGAGCACAGTCCATAAGAGTAAAATGGGAGACAGAAGGCGATTCCATCTGACACAGGGCAAAAGGCGAGGTTCACCCGGGACAGGCTGCCAGTCCATCGCTGGGCAAGCACACACTCTCATTCACTCTCATATTCACACCTAAAGTCAATCCAGACTGTCCAGTTAACCTAATCCCCAAGAGAAGAGAACAGAAACCAAAGATATATGGTTAAAAAAAAAATTGTATAATTTCTTAACAAGGTGAATACAATAGAGATTCACAGTTTGTTACCCTAAATGTATGTATGTGAAATTTACCATTCAAGTTTACACCAAAATCGATTTTTTTGCAGCTAATTTTTACACAATATTTGATTTTTCAAATGTTGTGTAAAACATTTGAAAATAGAACTCTGTTTTTGTAACAGAGTTCTATGTTACAAAAACTGCCTTTTTTACATCTAGGAATTTGGAGAAGTGCCTAAAAAACCTATTAGACCATCTGTCATATAAACACGAAAACATAAATATTTTTTTCAAAATCTTTCAAAAACTTGTTTAAAACTAAAATGTTATTGTTATTTTATTTGACAAAGCTCACTGGGAAAGTCATAACATTCAACCACTAAAACTAATTTTTCTGTTCAGGAATGCAAGTGAATAACTATAATATGACATTTATAAATAATGAATATAAATTAATATAATATGAAGATTCATGTATAACAATTATATTTGAGCTAAAGAGCTTCAACATACTGGTGCATTAACCATTACACACAAAAATGTTTTTGATAATTACCATTGCTGTTAATTTATGGCAGCTTTGACATAAACCTTACGTTGGATGTTGGTCTAATACATTTATTAAACACTTAATCTTGTGTAAAGTTTTAAAATATGTGTTAATGAGATGACGATATAGTCTGCCTTCTGCCATCATTTTTCGCCATGAAAAGATAGTAAAGCAAGTCAGGTTAACAAGTGACGTAACAGGAAGTGACCTTTTCACCTTCCTCCTCTACCTCCTCTTCATCCCCTGACAGAAAGTTCTGTTTCACTTCAACAGCCATGTCCGTGTGTTTTAAGGAAATGAAACCGAGAACAGAGTCGAGTCGCCGCAGTCCGAGCTCCTGTCCGAGTCCTGACCGCAGCCTGAGTGAGTATGGCGCAGTTCCACTGAAGCGGAAGTGCGCGTTTATGAGCTTTATTAGCGCTGCTAGCCTCGAGCTAACGTTAGCCAAGCACGCACCTTGCCCGTGTTTGTGTTACTCGTGTAGCTTTTAGTTCATAAACTAAACGGAGCTCCGTCTAACTGGCTCGTTTAAAGCCACGACAGAGCAACAAGCGAACGCGACGACGGCGCCGCTCGTTTCCTGAACAAACTTGGCTAACTGCTGCTAACTGCTCTTCACCAGGTGGGTTCACATCAGCCTGTTTTTATGCATAAAAACAACAACTTAGTTTCCGTGTTAGTAAAAACTTAGTGGTAATACATGACATTTTAAGAAGAAATATTGCACCAAGAGTTTTCCACATCATTCATCAGTCTAAAGTCTTACTAAACCACTTATTTCAGGTGTAAACAAGTGTATTAGAAATAATATATTTGCACACGCAACAATTAATGATAGTGAATTTGACAAAGGCACCCAACCCTTGACCCGTCCTGGGATTCGATCTAGCGACTCTCCAGTTACAAGCCCAATTCCTGTCCCATTGACCCATGTCCTGCCCTATATGTGTATCTAGTAATGTTATTCACTGATCCATGTGCATATCTTCACAGTTTAATTTAGCTTAGTGAAATACATCTTGTGTTGTAGTGGCTAGCGCTCTTGGCTTTGCAGCAAGAAGACTCGGGGTTAAAATGTATGCTCCAATACATTTTAATGAAAAACATAGCTGTTGACATGACAGAGCATCAAGCTAAAAAATAATGCTGGTCGTTCTCTTATCAAATTTGGCTAACTGTTGACTGAACTTCACTTAGGTAGGTTTCAAGCAGACATTTGTAATATGTATTTTTAGATTTGTGCATATTTTTTTAAAAAATCTTGAAATATCACAGACAGGTTTGTGTGGTGGGGCTTTACACTATAAGCAAGTGTTTTCGTGATATACTGTAGCTGTTGTATTTCTGCCCATATCTACCACCACAACACCACCACAGTCAGCACAGCACACACTGGTGCTCCAAGTAACTCACCTGCCACATTGGAAACCTGTCAAGCGATCTGTTATGGATCAACACAGACAGATGTTTGCATACATTTATCAACTGATGAAAGAAAAATGTGGTAGCTTATTTTGATACATGGTTGTGTTTTTTTTTATTTTTTATTTTATTGCCATAGTAGTACTTGCTTCTTGCTCTAATGTTAAGGAATGTTGTGGTTCCACACACACAGTACCGCCATTTGTGTGTGCAGAAAAATGCTGAAGTGAGGTTTCAGTCACATGATTACTCATCAGCATTCTTCATTCTGTTTCCACTGCACTTACATGCATTTAGCTTTTTTATAAAATGCCCTTTTTCACCTACCTCAAGCATAAAAAACTTGCAATATTCAGCGATTTTTTTTTTTTACATCAAGCTTTCTATTTTTATTATTTTTTTATGGACAAATTGAAAATGTGGTGAAAAACAGGCTGATGGAAATCCACCTATGTAATAATCTTTTTGCTTGGTCTCTTGTATTTTTGTAATTTATAAGCCGACGACTAAAGTTTGATTAATTCTCCACCAAATCAGGCAAAGCTTGGTGAAAAGGGAGGATGGATGGCGTCAGCTGGAGCACAGCAAGGGCCCCGGAGTCGTTCAACCGACCCAGGACAGCAGCAGATACTCTGTCCCGGCTTGCCAACTTCATTGCACGGGCAGAGACCAAACAGTCCACTGGAAACCAGAGGGAGGACACTCCCCACCTGCCCATGTGTGCTTGTCCAGAATGTGGCAAAGGATTCACTTACGTTACTGATATGTTGAACCATCAGGACGTTGAACACACATTACCCAAACCTCATCGGTGTCCCACTTGTGGGCAGGAGTTCTCCCTGAGGTCTTCCTTGCAGTTACATGAGTGTGACGGTGATTCTTTTCCATGTGAACTTTGTCATGGAGAATCTCAGCTTGGTTCTCCATGCCCTAAATGCAGGGCTCGCACCTCAGATCTGGACAGTCCGCAGGACAAGTCACTTCACCGCCAGTCTCACGTCCTGGACAGTAGTCCTTATGCTTGTGCTCCTTGTGGGAGAGGCTTCAGCCAGAAACAGGCTCTGCTACAGCATCAGCAGGCTGGCTGCAGTGAACCTCCGTCCCCCTCAGATGACGGTGATGCCAGAAGCCTTCCAGATGATTCTGCTGTGCCTTCTGAGGGAGACTCGAGCCGTTCTGATTCTTCAGACACCCCAGGGCCTAGCAGCAGAGCCGTCGGTGTGTCCCACTACTGTTCAAGAGGCTTCCTCACAGAGGAAGGACTGCACCGCCACAAACAGGCCAACCACGCTGAGGAGCAGCGGATGGCTTCACAGGGTCAAAGGACCAAAGGAGAACAAACTGATGAGGAAACAAGAAAAGAAAGGGATGTCAATGTGAACGGAGAGCCAAATACAAAGCGAAAATCCAAAAGGAAGCTTTTGAACTGTCGCTCTTGTGACATGGTTTTCAGGAGCACCACTAAGCTCTACATGCACAGACAAGAGAAGCACAGCAGAGAGAAGAATAACACAAGTGAGCCATGGCCAGTCATTAGCAGGCTCCGGAAACAAGGCACATATCCATGTCAGATCTGCAGCAAAGTCTTCTTCCATCATATGTCACTTCGGGCGCATCTCAGACAGCACACAACTGCAAGAACAGAGAAGTCTGTAGGATGTAACGCCAAAGACCTGAATATATCAGAGAAAAGGCCAAATGAAGCAAAATCAAGTATAGTAGATGATAAAACAGCTAAGGCTGGTCCAGGGAGACCCAGTAAGGTGTCGAGATTAGAGGCCAAGGTGAGTGATCAGGGGAGAGATGAGGACGAGCCTGAAGAGGACGAGGAGGAAGAAGTAGAGGAGGAAGAGGAGGAGAGGGAGTTCCCATGTCCCTCCTGTGCAGAGGTTTTCTCTCTGCAGTCGCAGCTGAGGGACCACGTTGAGCTCCACCAGTCGTCCGTGAAGAGGACACAGTGCAGCGTGTGCACAAACGGGATGGACATGTGTAAGTTGCCAGGCTCAAAGAGGCACCGGCTGTACCACTGTGTGCCATGTCAGCAGAGTTTCTCAGCCATTGACTCCTTCCTAGAACACTGTCAGGAGCACCTGCGGGTGCGGGTGGAGGAGGACAGCCTCATTGAGGGCTACACTCAGCAGGCCGGCAAAGCCTGAGAGTCACTCTGAATGTTGTCAGTGTTATACCTTGTTTGCCTTGAGATCGATAAAGTCTGCAAGATTGTCCTTGATCAGCTCGTTCATTCACCGAGCGTTAGAACGTATGTCAAAACACTGTTGCTTTGATTGTTCTGAGCTTCTGGTTAATTCAGAGTCTTCTGGTTCAAAAAACAGGCGTCTGTTTCAAAGCATCAAGATTCGCACAAAACAGCTGCGAGTCACACTTGTGTCCCCGCATATGAGCTGTGCTTTATCGTCCAGAATTTACAGATCATTTACAAAACTGTCATGATCTATTGAAGAAGAGCTGAAACGAGTGATTGAGACTATTAACTCCTCAGGAAAATGTTTAGGGATAATATAAATTAAGCAGGAAGGCGGTTAATTTTCCCGCATTGTCCCCCTGATGGCACCCGGTGGTCTCTCCTGAGACCACTTCTGATTAGAGATAATACGAATATCAAGCATTAAATTCATACCAGTGCCTCATTTCTCTATCCAAAGTATCAGTTAGCATCTTGATAAACAATACTATCACTGATAGTTATGTCACATTTATTCAAACTAGCTAGTGTAGCTAGAAATCAGTAAGAGCATACTTGTTACTGCTATCCAGTGTAGCTACAAAGCGGTACTTACTGACAGCTAGTGCAAATTTACTAACATTTACAAATTACCTACAACAAATGATTTTATCAGTTAATCAAATCTTTCTGTCCATCAAATGTCACAAAATGGTAATTTTTTTTTTTTTTTAATCCCCAAACCTCAAAAATGACATGACATCCTCAAATATTTTTGTCCTAAAAACCAAAGATGTACTATTTATAGCCATAGAGGAGCAAACATAAAGTAATAAGTAAGTAATATAGTTGTTGACTAATAAGTGATGTTGAGAACTGTCAGATTTCTAGATCATGTCACTCAGGAGAGATGGTAGCACCACGTCTGATCTGGGTCTATGTTAATCCTTTTGTGTCTCGGTTACTTTTGACCGTCAGCACCTCACGACCAGGGTCGTGGTGTCGAACCACAGACTGTGTATAAAAAGGGAAAAAGTCTAACAGTTGCAAGACGAGCTCCGTTTGAAGTCATTTTTTTGAAGCAATTTGCGATTTGACGTCACGTCAGTTTTTTTTTAAATTCAAAAAGAATAGACATCACTTGCAACCAGGCTGTCGTTCATTCAGGTCATGATTTTCCAACAATTTCTTCTGCATGTAAATTTACATACTTTACAAAATTGACATTGTGTGATATTGAAGAAGACCTGAAACTAGCAATTGAGACGATTAACTCCTCAAGAAAACTGATGTTATAAATCCAGATAAATTCTGCAATTAAGCAGAGTTGCCATTTGGTGGCAACGTGTACGTCCATTTTACACCCTGAGCTTCAAACCAGACATTTTTATGCACAGTCTGTTGACAAACACCAGAAACTAGCATTAATGTTGCCAAAAGGATCACAATGTATATTGGTTTGCTGACATCTCTTAAGTAAACTGATGTGAACGGCAGGCACCTGTTTACCTGTTTAACAAGCATTTTTGTTTCAGATAAATATTACATTTATATTGATATGAAACTTTTCTAGACAAGTCATGACAAGTGTTCCTCTTTTTTTTAATAATAAAATGTGTTGTAATTAGTTTCCTCCTCACACAGCAAACATGTAAACCCTGCAGTGTTTCACCAAATTTAAAATAATGCAATGGAAGGACAAATGCGTATACACTGTATATGCACTGAGACACTGTTTATTTGCTGCTTGTCATTACCTATGCAAATACAAAGAACAGACCTTTGTTTTGTGTAACTGATGAAAAGATTATAGTGCGGCTTGGTGAATGAACATGGATCAGCAGTTGTGTTTGTTTGTTTGGGGTGAAGGATAATGAACTACTGTTTTCAAACTGCTACTGTGATAAAATAGGAAGTGACATAATGGATTTTGAATCTTTCACTTTTTCAAGGTATTTTGTAAATGAGTTTGTTGGAGACAAATATTAAAACTGACCACTTTTTTTTTTGTTTTTTGCTGCTTTTGGTTGTGTTATTTAATATGGTGTGTATGTTTAACTCTTAATGCTGAGTCAGCATCTATACTATTGTTTTCCATTCAATGTTATTCGGTATCTTTTTCAGCCGTTAACTACTCCTATATCAAAGTCTCCAGTTCATTGGGGACGATTTAGCTTGTGTACAGCTTTTTCAAATTTTAAGGCATTCTCAGCTTTTGTTTTCCCCTGTTCATTTTCACCCGCTGAAAATGAATGGTGACAGACGCTGTTCTCGCCTGCCTTTGGTCTTCTATATGCAAGTTGCCATGAAGCAAACTGGTAAGCATTCATTAATTAATTGAGAATGCTGATTCAGAAATGTTGTGAACAAACAAACTGTTTTAATACCAGCGTGTTTGCTTTAATCTCAGTGGTGACACTTTAACTGGCTGATGAAGTTTTTCTTAAAATCAATTCAGCATTTCTTCATGCAACTGGTCTAAATGTAGGGATAAAGTGACATTAACAGGTATTTTCTCTACAAAATAACAAAATTATTAGGAAAAATGCTCAGTCAGCGTTTCCAACACGGGCACTGGGACAGACGGCAGCAAATTTCTATTGGTCGCGTTTTTCATTTATTTTTCTCTGTTTTGGTTAGTTTTTATACAATCAGGGAGTTCCTGGAGACAATTTCATGTTCGCCAGTTACAAGTCTTTAAAAAAAGCAATAATAATAAAACAGTCAAACGTGGTGCGAAACGGGCGAAACCACTTCCCTTAACGAACCACGTGACCGCGTCGTAACCACACACACGCGGGGGGGGGGACTTATTAACCTTCGGTGCAGGAACGTGACGGATTCGCAACATGAAAGGAAAGTGGCCGCGCGACACTTTAATGTTACTCGCGCGTCACTGATGAAGAGGCACGCACGCACAAACAAACGGATGCCATCTGCAGGAAGAGAAGAGCAACAGCAAGTGGATTTGGTGTTTCCGTTGACTCTTATAAGCGCATACTTCGTCACAGTAGAGGAACTGCTGAACACCATGGTCACGCCTGATCAAACCGAGAGCCTTCTGAAGTACAAAAGGCCTGGTCTGATCGGCAAAAACAAGTTTATCTCAACAAGGGTGAGTTCATCCGTGTAAAAATAGAGAGTAGAGCTTATACATTCACAGGTACACTGTCTCCAGATGAAAATATTCAAATGCAAGGTTTGCAACCTGTGTCTGAGATAAGTCACACTAAATATTAAATGACGTAAATGTAGGTTATTAACAAAACCCAGAAGCCCGTTTCCAAAATGTTGTCATGCTGCTGTCATTGCTGTGATTCAAGTTGTACAATAAGTGCTTTTCACTGCAGGGTCGCACGGTCAAGTTTGTTGACGTCCCGCCTAAACCCAAAACAGACCCCAATGACCTCCTTAAAGAAAATACTGAGGACATTCTGAACACCCACCTGCCGCCCAGGTATGGTTTTCTAAAAAAAAACGTTTTTTGCAAGTAAGCTCTTTATCTCGATAAATAAACCTCTGCTGTTGCAGGACATGGATGAAGGGGAACTTGCGGTGGGTGCAGCCTGTGTCCAATGCACCTGGTCGAACTGCCGATGTTTTGAACCTGAAGCATCTACTGGACTCGAAGCTGCAGGTCAAGAGGGCCCACGCTGTCGGCATCTGCCCGATCCGCAGGGAGCTCTACACCCAGTGCTTTGGTGAGCAGACATATGCAAGTGATTCACCGTAGTTGTCAAAGGCCAAATGTTGTTTCCTTTTTTTGGAGCGTTCCTGTTGTAGTCGGCCACCAGAATCTCTAGCGTTCTCAACTCGCATTTCCAACTGGGAAAGTCAGACCAACCTCACCAATCGTGACATGGCTGCCACTCAGAGAAACACCGCTTCTTTTACTGTTACATGCATTTCTGACATATTTGTTTAACGGTAAATCCGGCGTACACATAGAAATGTTCCATTTTCATCTGTGGACATGTTGCAACGCTCGGTGCGTTCACATACATTTGGTTTTCTTATTGGCATGTAAACATGTTAGTCCACCTAAAATCAAGGTAGTCTTAGTCAGACTAACATCAACTTGGTAATGCGATTCATAGTAAAATTACTTCTGTATGTAAACGCTTAGTCGGAATGAAGTTGGACTTGGTGTCCTGTGCGTGCACCAAAATTTCCTCCCCGGCCTCTGAGACGACATATAAACTGCAGTACTGTTGCAGTAAAACATGTGTCTTTTTCGGACAATGCAGCGACCACAAGAGTCGTGTTCCATCTAATTTGTATCTTGATTAACATGTATAGAAGGTACAAAACATACAGAACCACAGCAAGATCCGCCTCACAGTTCGCTGTCCGATTCAATACGCACTCGTTTATAGAGCGCCACCTACAGAGGCAGAGTCAGACGTACATGGATAAATTGATTTACTAGGACTCTACAAGTTGTCCGATTGCCTGTCTTAATCAGACTAAGGCTTTAGCTCGATTAAACTGTGCTTGTAAACGTACTGAATGTTTGCGATCATGGTTTTCATCAAACTCAGAGTTGACGTCACTCCAAATTCCGGCCTCCGACTTACGGTGTAAACATAATGTAATCTTTTTTGCCCTCAGTAACACTTCGTGTACTTTTCTGTTTTCTCCTAGATGAGATAATCCGGCAGGTGATTGTCATGTGTACGGAGAGGGGACAACTGCTCGCGTGTATCAGAGATGAGATTCAAATGACTATCGCGGCCTACAAGACACTGTATCAAACGAGCACGGCTTATGGGATGAGGAAAGCGCTGCTGGCTGAGAAGAACAAGGAAGTAATGGAGAAAGAGGTGAGGCCATGGAGTTTCTTCTTCCTCCTTCTACTGCTACTTCTTCTATTGGGTTTAAAGGCAACATCCATCCAAGACTTTGCTTTACTGCCATCATCTGGCGTGAGAAAACTGCAAACCTTCCTGACATCCCATCTTGGTTCTGTTCTTGTCTTCTTGCCTCCTTCTACTCGTGTTTTCTTTGTCATTCATTCCTCCCTCTCACCTCTTTCTCGCTCCCTTCTCTTTCTTGACTTCTCTCCATCTTTCCTTCCCCACTTTTGTCCGTGTATGTCTCGTATACAAAACTGCTGACCAGCCAGGTTGGTACAATGACCTAAAAATCTCAAACCTGCAATTTACGGCCAACTGATTCACTTGCAATCACCACAATTTGAGGCCATGGGAATACAATTTTTGGCTGTTTATCCATCAGGTGTCCAGCAGAGAGCACCATTTCAGTGCTTTTTACACAGCTAATGCTGCATGTGGAACTTTCTCACACGTGTTGTCATGTTGCATTTTTTGTATCCAGATTCCTGCTCTGGTGAAAGAGATCGAAGAGCTGAGGAAGGAACTGAGCGAGCTGACGACCAAATGTGACACGATTCAAGAGAGAGAGAAAGAAAAGAGAGAGCAGATTGAAAAGGAGCTTCAAGATGAGATAGAGACCCTTCAGAAAGAGAACCAGCAACTCAAGGTGGGGCTGGACGATAACATACAAACATACGTGTTGTTTTTGTTTGATTGTGTTGTTTGATTTAAGATTTTCATGAGCTTTACTTGTCTTTTTTTTTTTTTTTTTTCAGGATGACCTGGAAACCATCATCACATCTCTACGAAATTCCTGATCCACAGGTGGCCATGACCAAATTCTCCGTTTACAGGGTTAGAGTTTGACCATTAAACTTAGAGGCTTTGTAAATCCCAATACATATTTAAATATTTATATCAGTGCCTGCGTGTATTCAGCAACAGCCTTTCACATCACAAAAAAAACATGAGATCATGTTTTAAAGGTCCAGTGTGTAACATTTAGGGTTTACTGGCAGTATGATTCTCAAGTATGTTTTTAAAATGTGTATAATCAATTTAAAATAATAATAATAATAAAAAAATGTTTGGGTTATTTAGCCTTATGGTGCATTCCATTTACATCGGAGGTCGGAACTGGGGTTTGTGAGGATGCGCCGACTTACAGAGTTGGATGTTTGAGTGAATGCGCGTTACGTCTCCGCTGTGGCATCAGAAGTGAGTCGCATTCACCTTAGTCGGCGTGCCAACTTCCGCTGACCATGTCTGCGTCGAGTACCGGCTGTGTCCGTCTCTTACTCAGACAATAGACAAGAGTTCAATTTTTGCAGGACAACGGACCACAACGCTTCAATTCAGCAGAATTTAGCAGAATTTGTCTCTATGTGTCCTAGAGACAAATGGGTGGGACCGGAAGTCAAACACCGACACAACATTAAAGCATCCAGTTTACTTTCAGAATAAAAGCCCTCATGTTGACACCATACTGTATTTCACTTTTCTACATCAGCGGCACAAATCCAGCGTTCTCTTTTCGTTCTCCAGTCAGTCGGTGAAACATCTGTTTCTTGTGTTTACAGTACGTACTTTTTGAAGAAATCCGTCTCACAGATCCAGCTTCACTGCCGTGCCGTTTCTGTGGAATCCCAGGGTTAAAATAAGCCTTTAATTTATACTTGAAGTAAGGGCCTTGCTTCTAAGAGGCCACCATGTTTCTACAGCAGAGTTTTGAAGTGGATGCTTACCTAGCAGAAGGTCCTTTCTGGTCTCCGAAGGCTTCTGTAGTTCCCTGACGTTCTTGAGAAATTTGATACAGACTGCAGTCTCACCATTAGATGACACAAATTTTTACACACTGAACCTTTAACAATTTTTTTTTTCTGAACTGTCACATTGAACATGAAGAGTTGTAAATGAGTACTTTTAAAGTAACGTGCTTGAGTAATTTTAGTACATGAATCAAATTTAGGTTACTGTTTTCTTCATTCTTGTTAACCTAAAACTCTATACTCTTGGTAAAAACTGTGTCTCCATTTCTCTTTTCAGGTCATCACATGTGAAGCACTGACTCCGGTCCTAATGCTCATGGGAATTCACTGATTTGATTGGTTGAGTGACCATCACATGTACTTGGCCTGGATTTCCTGGACCTCTGATGCCATAAAGGCTACAAAAAAACCTGCTTTGTCAAACTGTGGCAAATATCAAATATTTATGGCAGGGATGTTTTTTAACTCTGAGAGGATAAAATGTCCTCAATTAAAGGCCTGGGACATTATGGACATCATGTCTCACAGGTCATATTGTTAGGAGGAAATATATATTTTTAGATTTTTTTTTTTTTTGTATTTGTAACTGACTGTTAAATGAAAGAAAGCACAGTGACATAATATTTACCTATATATTTTGTGGATTTTCATATTGAACTGGAGGGATTATTCATAGTAAATCTCATAGAATATATATGCTCTTGCCACATGTCAAGACAAAAATAAAGATTCTGATTCAGCTGTTCATTGAATGTTTTAGTTTGTAAGTTTTAAATGTCTGTTGCAACACGACTCTGTTTATCTCAGTATAAACCTCTGGACGTTATGTGACAGTTTGTTTACATCACTGTTGTATTTTGAGATTAGACTGGATTAGATTTTAGTGTATTGATCCCACACTGAAGAAATTCATGTTGTACATTTACTGCTTTTTTCCATTTTGGTGTTTTATGTCTTATTTTATATCTTATATTGGCAACGTGACTGGGCTTTATTTGTGTTTATCAACTCTGTGTGTTTAACTCTGATGACTGAGAACCTTCACACATGTCCTATTTTGTTTTCCCCGTGTATTTTCATGACTTTATTGCTGCACTTGTGTCTCTCTCTTTCTCGTATTCAGCATTAATACACACAAGAATGCACAGTAAACAACAGTACAGTCAATAAATGGTATTTAAACACAGGTTGCACCACAGACAAAATGTATCAATCAAACTTTACATACCACTTTTCATACAAGGCAATGCAACTCAAAGTGCTTCACAGGATAAAAACATAATCAAACGTAAAATAAAGTAAGTAAGAGTAGAAAGGGAGAGAGGAATGGAAGTAAGAAAGCGAGGAAAAGGACGTTACCTGCTTATTCCTCCATATCATGACAGCAATAGGCAAAGATGGCTCTACACTGCTCCATTAAACATATACTTTAACAACATTTTCAAACATCTCAACTGTGTGGACTCTGTGTTTTTGTACAGTTTGTCATTAAACTGTGACCAAAATGGCAAAAATGTTGCTTTTTATTGTGGTCATTTCCAACCGGTCCAGCAACTAGGCTTCATAATGCTGTGTTTTTGTCATGGTATGGTTTGAAATGGTAAAGCCCTTTGTCAGACATGGGTTTCAACTGAGAACTAAAATTTTTATTCTATCAGAATTCAGATTTTAATCTCAGAATTCAGGCTTTTTTAAAAAATATATATATATTTTCATTTTGTCTCAGTACATTTTCACGTGTGGCCCTAATCGTCTTTCATTGAGCTAATTTTTTTTCGAAAAAATGTCAAAAAATTGAAAGAAACGGGAGAAACCTTGGCGGCTTTGCATCCTCCCGGCCTCGTGGCGGCGTTGTGCGAAAAGCAACGCAAGGGCCTCTGTGGCGGAAGTGTGTCGCTTAATTTCCGGTTCATAAATGCACGCTTGCCTTCCGCGGCTTTGTGAAACGAAAACCTTACGAGAGATTAACTGCTCGCAGAAAATACAGCGGCGATGAGCAAAGCACATCCACCCGAGTTGAAGAAGTAAGTTAAAGTTTTAACGGACGACTTTTAAATAATTATTTTTGTTACGAAACTTTTCGGTGTTGTAAATTGAATCGCTGCGTTGACTGCGAAGGATAACGAGCTAACAGTGGCTAGCTTGTGTTTAAACCCAGTTCTAGATCAAACTCGAGGGTTATTAATGTTATTCTCTTGTTTCGTTTTCTACTCTGTTTTTCAGGTTCATGGATAAGAAGCTGTCATGTGAGTATAAGACAGGCTACCACACATGATAATTTTTTACAAATGTGTACAGAACAAACGAATTAATTTTTATATGAGTGTGAACATCAAATTGGATGTTGGCCTATTAGGTCTTACATCAACAAATTAGCGTATTAAATTCAGATTCAGACGTTCAGTCTCAATGAAAAGTATTGTTTAGGGCTGTATCTAACGATTATTTTCATAATCAATTAATCTGTTATTTTCTTGATTAATTGAGAACTTGTTTGTCAGTGTTTATCAAACCTGGAAATTATGTTCTCTAATGTCTTGTTTTGTCCATACACTAAAATGTTTTAATGATTTCTTTGTTATATGGAGCAAACAGACCAGAAAATATTCACATTTAAAAAAGCTTAAAAATCTGACAGCTCTTTTTAACTATTGAAAATAAAACACTCAAACCAATTTATTGATTACCAAAATAGTTGATGATTGATTTAGTAATCCAACAAGTCCAGATCTGATCTCCCTTAATGAGATCACAAATCCAACCACTATAAGCACATTTGGAGGTTGTGTGAGTTTGCATGAACACAGTTCGTCAGAATAGATTAGAGACCGCCTCCTCAACTGACATCATCCGTGATGAAACGGTAATATTTTAATTTTAGACAAGCACATTGATATTGGACACATCTGTACATCTGAACCTGTTAAAAACACACTTTTTCGTCCTGCAAATAACACTGTTATAGCCAGATCTGATTGCGTTCAGTCTGAGGTGGTCGATTTCAATACTAGGTGTATAAAGTACTTGATGTCCATTTGTGCTTGCATCAGTCAGGGTGGATGTTAATACCACTTCTGAACAAGACCAAAGATGCCAGTGGATAATTGAAACATGTCTTTGAGGTCTGCCCACCACACACAGCTCCATTACCACTTACCAGTGTCACCAATGACATTGAAATGGCTTAAACTCTAAAATGTGTGTTTTCATTTGGTCGGGTACATGCAGATCACATGAGTTTTGTTGCTCACACCTAATCTCTGACCTAATCTGATGTGTTTTATTCAGATAATCATCAAATTAAACCCTCACAGTCCTCTTTTCTCTGTCCTCCAGTGAAGCTGAATGGAGGCAGACATGTGCAGGGCATCCTGCGAGGGTTTGATCCCTTCATGAACCTGGTAGTGGATGACTCTGTGGAGATGGGTCCAGGAGGTCAACAGAACACCATCGGCATGGTGGTCAGTATTTTTCCTCTCTGGCACACTGAGGTGTAACATAACTGGGCCACTGATTGTGTTTCTTATCTGAAGTTGATGTTAGTGTGTCATATTAACCCTGGTGTCATTTGTCACAGGTGATTAGGGGAAACAGCATCATCATGCTGGAGGCGTTGGAGCGAGTATGAGAGAGGAGGGGATGGCTACAGAGGGAGAAGAGAAAGATCCACAATGTTTTACATTTTGTTTTCACTTTTAGTCACTTGTTTGTTTGAATTGTCAGACATCTGATTTCCACTGACAGACATGTTTCTTTTTTATTTTGATTGGTTTAATCTTGTGAATAAATTAGTTTTTCTTTGTATTTGTGGGTTTGGTTTCTGATGTGCTGTGAATTACAACTTTCCAGGTGTTAAGTTTGGGCTGAGTAGGTAGATAAATGTCCTGTTGCTGCATGTTTCTGTGGCTTTGTTCAAAGAGCCATTTGTCAATGTGTTATAAAGGTCAGGGTGGCAACCAGGTAAGGTAGTTGGCATATTGCACCCAACCTAATATTGTGTGCTTCATGAAAAGCCAGTATTGAATTCTAGGCAACTGTACAAACACAATAGAATGCATAAAAGAGGACCTGTTCCTGGTGTTATATAAAGGGCTAATTTAAAGGTGACATAATACTTACTCTTATAATACTCTTTTCAATGAAAATAGTCAATGTCTTTTGGCAGACCCCTGTAAATTGTATGCACTGCACCTTAAAACAAGTGGAGTATGAAGTGATTTACAAATGTTATGTGTAGAACCAGAACATAATGTTTAAAACCCACCGAAGTCTCTGGTCATAGTATTTTGTTCACAGTCTACATATGAGATCAGTGATACATTTCACTGCGTGTGATTGATGAAAGACCCGTTCTGAGTGGCTGCATGGCACTTGGAAATGAAAGAGAATAATAGGAGGTGGTGAAATATTTTTTTTTAATAGAAATTTCTCAGAAAAGAAATGGATGTTTACAGGAACTGCTTACATGGCAGATCAATACCTTGGTTTGACAATAAAGTATTACAGGAGGATGTAACAAGACTCTTAAAAAGATGGTGCAGTGCTCTTCTGTACAGCGACGCCTACACAAACATGTGGCATCATCCACGGACATAAATTCCCAGAGTCCTGACCACAGTTCCCAGCTGTGATGCTTTCAAGAAGAAGCACAACTGAGAGCAAGGTGTGTTTGGAAGAAAAAAAGTGACAGTTCCCAGTGGGTCATCAACACAAGGGGTGATTGTGTGGCCAACAATAGGGGCGGTAACATACAGTAAAGAGGAAACATCACACTTTGTTCTAAAGAAATCAGTTGATAAAAAGAATCTGACTGACAAAAATAGTTGCTACAATTACTCTTCAGAGAAGGGCCATTAGAATATTGAATAAAGAAGATTACCCAGAATTTACAACAAATTCTATACTATGACTATACTATATTATAAATTTTGTATTGGGTCCAAAAGATTTTAAGCCATTGAATCTAAAATGAGAAATATTTTGGAGTAAAAATTGCCTTTAAAGAAACTATAGTATAGTATAGTATAGTATAGTATAGTATAGTATAGTATAGTATCTTGGCAATCCTGAATTCTACCCCCAAATTAGTTTCTATCTTGAATTATTCATGTATTTACTTTTTTAAATGAAAGGAACCAAATCACATACATTTTTTTTATTTTGTTCTTTTGATCTTTTATGTCCATCTTTTCTCACACTGTGTCCAGTTTATAATTAAAAACAAACGTTGGTGCAACGTTTGATTTGTAAAGTCTCAATAATAAAGTTTTGGGAGAAATGAAAGCCTTTCTTCGGAGGAGCCGATAGAGGCCGCCATCTTGAGGACTGACTTCCTCTTCGGGCGGACACTCTTATTTTGAAAGGCGGTTGTCGTCATCGTGGAAGACACTTCTTGACGTCGCGTGTCGTCGCTGAGTGACGTTATGTGGAAAGTGGCAATGTCGGAGCAGATTGGGAAGGCGCTACAGTCGGTGGTGGAGCGGGTGAACCAGGCGGCGGTACGGCGGCCCAAGGTAACTGCAGTGTCGTCAGGAAGCCCCACGGCTGTCGCTGCCGAACCGCGAAGTCCTGAAAGGGGAAGCGCTGGGAAGCGGAGTCGCGACGGCACGACGCGTTATGTAAGGCTGCCAAACAGCTCAACCTTTGGATGGAAGCAGCTGTGACGGGGGTAGCACTTTCATAACGGCGTGGATGTTTCTATTAGTGGAAACACAGCGAGCGTGGGAGCAGACTATATCTGCTCTTAGCTGCTTTTAGCTCGGGTCAGTCATTGACATCTGATTTTGGCTTGTTTGTAGCCCGTCAAAGTCCACGGTTACTTCATTTGACTCGCGTGTCTCTCCCTTTCTCCCCTCCACTGTGGGGGAAACGTTTCCACTAGCAGGGGCGGACTTAGTCATTTTGAGGCCAAACATAGTAGCGATGGTCATGAATCTTTGATTATTCTTCGCTTTATTAAATGTCACTCAGTTAATGTGACAAAAACATTCAGCAGGGATATGTAATTTTTATTTCTAATCTCAATCCATTATCACAAGCAGGCAGAAGTAGCAAGCACTTACTTGGTGGACTTTGTGTGTTTCTACAGAACTGATGAAATTTAAAAGCTTTGAATCCTTTGCGCTCAACATGCTATTAATCCGTTACTTTCACTAGCTCTTATGCACATTACATCTGAATACAAGTTGGATAATGGCAGACAGCAGTGCAGACGGTAATTGGTAATAAGAGATAAAAGCATGATGGTTGGATAGTCAGAGCGCGTCGGAATGCACAGAACCCCCTTTTAAGGATGATGTCTTCAGGACTTGGCTTGAGGGAACTGGATTTGCATGAGTTATGTTGAAGACATGCCACTACTCATCCAAGAGGCTTCTTCAGCTCTGACTGACTAGTGGACAATCCAGGTATATAATCTGACTGGTTACCTAACAACCTAAATGGGTTCAGGTTGTTTGTTTCACTCGATTCTTGGTTTGAAAGAGGGTTGTTGGAGTCTTCAGAAGTTAGTTGTGGGCAACAGGACTTGCTTTAGTTAAGTTGAAGACATTTCACCTCTTATCCAAGAGGCTTCAGTTCTGGAACTTTAGTTATAAAGTCAGTTACGGGAATTCAGTTTTTCAGAACTCTTGGGTGAGAGCTGAAACTCTTCAAGATGTCTGTGTAGTTCCTCATTCACCCAGGTCATCATTATCCAATATCCATTGAGTCGGTAGCAACTTGACTTGAAGTTTCTCTTGAAGACGTACCTGAAGAAGCCTCTTGGATGAGAGGTGAAACATCTTCAAGAGAATATCTTGAACTTAAGGTCTTCAACTTAATTAAAAAAAAAAGTCCAGTTCCCTACTACTGAAGATGACTGACCTTAATGACTGAGAACCTTCACGGACAGAGTTATTGGTGTCACCTGAGATAGTCTGTATGAGTGTTCTACAGCTTAACACAAGCAAGTCTGTTTACCTCCAGCCAACTCCTGAAGAAAAAAGCTCGCTTAGAGAATCATTAGACATGAGTGACGGTTGTGAAACAGCAGCAGCCACAGACGATGCAGTCTCATCCGTTTTCTGACTCACTCCTCTCCTAGACCCTACACAGATGCACAGTCAGATGAAAAATGACTCTGCTTTGTCCTTGCTCAGACTCTGCCGGCTGTGCCACCTCGCCTCGTAGCTGTCAGCAAGACCAAACCCCCAGAGATGGTGGTGGAGGCCTACAGACAAGGACAGCGCAACTTTGGAGAAAATTACGTAAGAATGAAACACTGAAGACTTTCCCAATCTCAAAGTATGAACACTAAGTTTGAAGCACATTTTTACAATCATTTAAACCATGTTGTGAATCACAGCTCATTTGATTTGTAGAATCATGAGAGAAAATGTGCATATTGTCCCATTTTTATGGATGTAGAAACTGACCTTGTCCTTCATTTCCTCTCAGGTTAATGAACTTGTAGACAAAGCTTCAGATCCTCTGGTGAGTTTTGAAGCCCAGTGTGTGTGTGTGTGTGTGTGTGTGTGTATTACATAATTTTACACCTCTCTTCCCCTCGTCCAGATTTTAGAGTCTTGCCCTGAAATCAAGTGGCACTTCATCGGCCATTTACAGAAACATAATGTCAACAAACTTTTGGGTGAGTGCCTCTCTGAAGCTGCATGTTTACTCTGTAAAAAAAGACTTGAAATAAACTTTGCATTGAGTCTTGTTTTTCTGGTCCCAGCGGTGCCAAACCTGTTCCTCGTGGAGACGATTGACTCTACGAAACTGGCAGACAGAGTCAACAACTCATGGCAGCGGATCAGGGGAGCCAGCATGCAGAGGTTAAAGGTCATGGTGCAGATCAACACCAGTGGAGAACAGAGTTCGTGTTGATTTAAATAAATAAAACAAACATACAAATTGATGACAGACTGGAGCGTTATTTGCAGAGACACAGCGTTTCTCGTATTGCTCACAGGTAAACATGGCCTTCCACCAGAGGAGACGGTCAACACAGTGAAGCACATCGTGTCCCAGTGCTCTGCCCTCCACTTCTCAGGACTCATGACCATCGGGCGCTATGGCTACAACCTCACACTGGGTCCCAACCCAGACTTTCAGGTACAAATGATTCTTACAAAAAAAGATTTTTCTCCAAAAACCTCAATTTCTTATTATTTTCTTATTTATTCATTGCTTTAGTGACTCAGAGACAGTGCACACTGATAAACCTTTCTGTAAATGTGCCAGAATTGGCCAAGAATCAGTTTTTAATTTTTTTTTTATTCCACAGACAGATGTGGTGATGTCACACTAAAAACTCAGTGTAACACTGAGTGTACAAGGCTGTGCATTACTCATGTCTGCTAAACAGAAATCAACGTTAAAGATATAATTTATGTAACATTTTTGCATTAAAACAAGTAAAAGACGGGACTAATAATATATCTTTTTTGCTGAGTAGTGCACTTTTGTTAGCCAAAATTTCTCTAACACACTTAAAATCCAGAGAAATCTTAAAATTCTAGGTAACAGACTGTTTCATTCTGGTCGCTTTACCAACTTCCTGGGCAAATCCTGTATGAAATATCAGAGTGAGGAAATGAGTATTAGCCAGTGTTAGGGCTACAGTGTTTAATTGATTATTTTTTTATGTATTTATTTTTAACCATCTTTTAACACACTTCCATACCTAATGAGAAACTGTATTTTGTTTCCTCTGTGTATGCAATACTCAGGAAATGACAATAAAGTGAGTTTTTAATTGTTCAGTAATTAATATACTCGACAGGGTTGTCACTTTTTATTTGAAATTTGATATTATTTTGAATTTGGGATGTTCAGTTCTCATTCGAGCTGTAATTTCATGCTTGAAATGCAGGCTGTGTCTCATAAGTACCTAGAATCCAGTAACAACATCTTGGAGATGTTCGTTCTTCATTCATGTTTTGTTTGCCAATAAAAGCCCACATGTACTCTCAGTCATGATCATCAGCTCAGGGCAGGTTCTCCTTAAAGGCAATGTATGTAAAATATGTACAACAGCGACCTTTGACATTTTAAAACATTTACAATTCCAAATTTAAAACCATGATGTTTGGCTACCATCCTGTCCATTGCTGCCATTAGCAACCTCCTCCGCCTCAAGATCTACTCTCAGCTGATACATTATTAAATGTCGTATTTATGTCAGTGTTGTAATGTCAGCCATGTTGTGCTCCTCCTCTCTGGCAGATGCTGCTGAGCCAGAGGCAGGAGGTGTGTGACAGTCTGAAGCTGCCCATGGAGGAGGTAGAGCTCAGCATGGGCATGTCCACGGACTTTGAACATGCGGTGAGTATCACTCTTGATGAGCATTTATACACAAGATAATATTTACATAAAACCCATTCAGGACACAAAAATCAGTTGGTTGTATAGATCACTCAAGTTTTGCAATGGAGGCGTCCACTGAAATGCTTCTTGAGGTCAGGGCGCCTTCAACTAATGATTATTTTCATAATTGATTCATTTGACGAGTGGTTTGGTTCACAAAATTTTGATTGGTAATAAGTGGAAATAATGATGTACTCGTAATGACCGAAAGAACGAGATCGCGAATACAAGCGGCCGAAATGAGTTTCCTCCGCAGGGTGTCTGGGCTCTCCCTTAGAGATAGGGTGAGAAGCGCGGTCATCCGGGAGGGGCTCAGAGTAGAACCGCTGCTCCTCCGCATTGAGAGGAGCCAGATGAGGTGGCTCGGGCATGTGGTCAGGATGCCTCCTGGACGCCTCCCTGGTGAGGTGTTCCGGGCACGTCCCACAGGGAGGAGGCCCCGGGGACGACCCAAGACTCGCTGGAGAGACAATGTCTTTCGGCTGGCCTGGGAACGCCTTGGGATTCCCCCAGAAGAGCTAGAAGAAGTGGCCGGGGAGAGGGAAGTCTGGGCTTCTCTGCTTAAGCTGCTGCCCCCGCGACCCGACCTCGGATAAGCGGCAGAAAATGGATGGATGGATGATGTACTCAAGTGTGTTTTGTCCACAAACTAAAGTTATTCAGTCCCTCCATCATTTTACATTACAGTAACAATACTTTTTAAATAGAGAAGGAAAATACATTTCATTGTAATAATGTGTTAATTATTCATTTTGATTCACAAACAGTTTTATGTGAATAGATTACATTGATGGTAGCCTACAATAATTGATATTAGCAGGCTATTATCTGAATATTACTAGGGAAATAACATGCTGTCAATGTAATCTTATCTCCTTCTTATCAAGTTGGGAATTGCATTAGAAACTAGATGGTATTACTATAATTAGAATTCTTGCTTAAGGGCTCCCCAGTCCTTGACCTGTGGAAGGGACCCCAATTCATTTCCACTTGGCAACAGACTGTATTACCTCTTCTATTAATATTTATTTATAGGAAGAACAATATTAGCACACTCTTACCTTGTTGTTGTACTGTAATGTAAAGTTTTACAGCATCTGCTCTCTGTTGTTCTCACTTGTGCATTCTCTCATTTGTTGAAGATCGAAGTTGGCGCCACCAATGTGCGTGTGGGCAGCATCATATTCGGGAACAGGGATTATCCCAACAGTGCAGCAAACACTCCAAATCCCAGTCCAATCCCCAGTCCGGCTCCCAGTCCAGAGAAAACATCCAAGGTGGTGTCTGAAGAAGCAGCCAAGAAGATGCAGCACCTCACTGTGTCCGGACAATGAGCAGAAGCTCCCTCCTCCCCCTCCTGAAAAACCTTTAAGAAAGTGAGAAGGATGAGAGGAGAAGGATGGTTCTCCACACTCATGTGGAGTTAAAGTTGCAGAGTCATGTTAAAGTGTATTTGGCTAATCTTCCTCACTTTTTGTGCCCTTCTTGCTGTTTTAAGCACTTAAAAAAGCAGCATTTGCTGCTTCAGAACTAGTTCTACTGTTTTTTTTTAAAAGTAGTGCGTTACTAACCTTATCGTGCTCTTGAAGCCTCTCCTACAAGCTTAATGGATTCACCACAAACATGCAGCCACTGAAAACGACATAATGACCTGTGAGGTACTGACGATTTGTTCGGGTTTGTTGTGCTGCTGTGATCTTTTCTACCTTTCCAACCCGACATATGACCATATGGAAATGTGCTCGACTGTGTAGACTGACCTGAAGTGAGAGAAGCTCCAGACGAGTACAGTGTTTTTGTTTTTGTTGTACAGATAATGCAAAGACTTGATTTAATAAATCATAAATTCCTTTATAATGACGTGTAGTATTGTGCATTTGATATTGTTTCGTACTGTGTGGCCAACTTGTCAAATCTGTTCTTGTCTTGGGCAAATTTACGAGTAAAAACCTGTGTTCAGTTTCTGTGCAGCAGTTTCGTATCTGTGCTGTGCTGTGCCGTACTGTGCTGGTGTTCTCCGTGGTTGGGGACGAGACAGTCGACCTATGCAAAGTGCTGATCATGTGTTTTGGAGTGGATTTTTTACACTGCGGCTAAGGTGCCGTCGCAGTGGTTTCTTCAAAGATGTAAAAAGGTCAGTGTCTTTTTCTGTGTCCATGGAAAGTGTCAGTTGTTTAAAAACAAAAACAAAACCTCCATCATCTTGTGGTTTAGACGTTGGTTTCTGTCTGAACGAGGATTGTGAGAATTCTCCAGTTTGAGATCTGGCTCTGAGAGAAATCAAACAAAGCAATAAATTGTACTGTTGAAACAATCTGCCATTTACTGTGTATTTCTTCTAGTTTTTGCAAAGTGGCACAGAGGGAATCAGAGCAGGGGCGACTTGATCGGATGGTTATTACTAATAGAATGGTTTGATACTGATAAAAATAATATAAAATAAAAACGACCTGACCAAAGGTAAAATCTGTAATGCTCAAATAATCCCTTTCAAATTTAAAATAAAACTCAGGAACAGAAAGTGTGTGTTTTCTGTATGGGAGTTACGTATCCACACCAGCAACTTTCCTCTCCACTTTCGTTTATTATTTTAACAAAACTCTACAGCAGACTCTGGTTTTTCTCTTCTCGTTGGCTTGAGATGCTTTTTGAGAGGTTAACTGGGGCTTTCTAGGAAATGGTTCAGTAGCTCAGAAGGCTGCTTTTTGCTCGCTAAGAAAGGAGTTGGTGGCTCACTGTACACTTACAAATGTTTAGAAATCGGAGAAAGGAGTCTTTCCAAGTTTTAAAAAAAAAAAAAAAAAAAAAAAAGCCCATGTCCATGTGAAGTCCTGAGTCAGTGCTGTTTAAGTCATCTCTTAGGTTGTCACACCCACAGTTCAAATAGACACTGAGGGTTTTGATGTTGTTATCAGACATGAAAAAAGTGGCATGGAGTCATTTGTTGAGCTGTTCATTTATTATAAGAACTACATGCAGGTAATATCTGGAAAAATTGCAATAATTCACATGTTACTCCAACAGTTCACAAAGCATGCAAGTTGCCAAACAAACTGCATTTCAACAAACTGAAATAAAGCTGCTGCCAGTGCAATCACTGAGTTCAAATTTGTGTAAAACAGTTCTATATTCTGAAACCTTTACTGATTATAGTGTTTGTGCAGTGACGTGTCAGTCTAGAAGAAGAGAAGCTGTTCCAGTTTCCCACAACCGGAGCCAGAAGTCCACAAAGAGGCGGTCCTCTCTGATTGTGAGGTTAGGCTATTCTTCTGTAAATAAATGACATTTGTTTGTATTTTTAAGTTACACACCACAGTTTTCAGTTAAAAGTTTTTGACAGCAGCTTTAAATCTACATCTTAATTTAAAAAAAAAAATAACTGAAACATAAATGGAACTGTTTATTTTCTCATTGGTTTGTCATCACAAGGGAGAGGAGAATGTTAAAATAGTGAAAAGCATAAAATAGCCAGTAATGGAAAAAAAACAGATGCCAAATGCTGTAGAATACCACCAACACTAATTAAATGACCAGTGCCAAGCTCAATAAATATGTTCTGATGAAAGACTGAAGATTTCAACATTTAGTCCATGTTAAAGGCATTAGAAAACATACAGGACCTGTTATTTACAACTAACACCAATGAGCAGGAAATCACTCTGTACAGACGCATTCGTAATGAATATAAATGGTTTATAACACACTGTAATGAAGTCGTTTATCATCCATCTTTTTTTCTGTGATGAAGAAATGGACTGACAGTAGAACACAGTTGTCGTCATGTTAAGTATAAATATGAAATTAGTTGTTAATATTCAATGTATTATAATGGATGGTTTATATTCTAAAATACTTTTTCACCCTCCATCACAACTGAACAATCAATATTTTACAGTTAAGGCCACAAGTTCAAGCTGAAAACTGCAGTAAAATCTGACCAGTCAATCTTGAATTTTGACAGAATTGGTTGAGTAGCAAAGCAGAGACCTTCCTGTTCGATGTGTCATTGTGAGCTTTGACCATATTCATAAATTCACTTTTGAATGATGCATGCACAATAATTAAGTCACATATAGTTTAACAAGTGCTTGTTTGGGCCACAAAATGTCCAATAATGTTGAAAAATGTTGATCACTGTTTCCAAAACCTCAAATGTATTGTTTCATCCACAAACCCAAATTAATCCGTTTTAATTTTTTTCCTTTTCAAAGGAACGCCACAACAGCAGTGGATTAGTTTGGTTGTTTTTTAGGCTCTATTTAGACCTGGTATAAAAATCCATCCTAAAAGATCCTGTGAGTGAACAGTGCTAAATGCCACTGTTCACACCTGACATTAACATGCATCCAGGATGTATGCTCGGTTTGACCACATGTGGTTGAATTTCACAAAAACGTGTTTTTTAACGACTCTGACCCTACAGATGTGTCTACTTGTGTTCATTTTGTAGCAGTGGCCTTAAATAAATCTGAGTATGAGCCCTGAGAAATGTCAAAAAAATAGATTTAGTTCACTTTGAAACTGAGAAGGTCAGAGAGAGAGAGAGGGCGTCAGCTGAGGATGTTTCCCGAGGACAGATTTGTTCACACATGAAAAGAAAGAGACCATACACGTCTTCAAACCACCTCCCGATGTGGTTTTTGTGATCTGATCTCATTCAGGACGCGCGAGCTCTGTCCACTTGTGATTGAATCACTCAGGATGGATGTCTGAACTGGGTCTTTGTATAATATGTTTACAGCTATGATGCAGTGCTATTCAAAATGCAGTGTGTAACATTTTGGACCACCATGTTTTTACAACACAATGGACTGACGAAAACATTGTTTGACGTCTGATGACAACGGAAAGCAACATAGGTTCTCCTGTACCTTTATATAATCACTGTTCAGTCACCAGTAACAAACTCTTTTTCGGTACATTAATAAAAGAGTAAAAACATCCTTGGTGCTACTTACAGCTACAGTGTGTTACAGGCTGTTATAAACCATTTATTAAGGGCTTATTCACTGCTGATAAACAATAAATACAGGAGTTTAAGCAAAATCTAACATGTAAAGAATCAAGGTCTATATAATTTTATCTCACGTGTGACTACAACTGAAAGCTTATGTCCAGAAGTTGTAAAACTATGTGCAACACTAACCTAAATAAAAGTGGGACTCAATAAATTTAGGGATGCACAATATTGGACTTTTTGCATATATCCGATTTATCCGATTTATCAGGTCGATAAACAAAACTGATACATATACATTTGAAATAAACATAATATTTTGCATACTTGTGTTGCACCAGATGCAGACATACCTTTGTTTTCCACTTGGCAAAATAAATAAACATAAATAATAAGTAATAGTTTGAGAGGACACAAGCATAGAAGACAGGGAGGTTAACTTACTGTTTTAGTCAAATCGGAGGACCTTGGTATGTTTTGCCAAAGTCCAATAAATATTTTAAAACCAATATTGGCCAATAACGATAATACTGTGGCGATTATATTGTGCATCCCTAAATAAGTTACTTGCTTATTACTTGTTAACATCTTTAACTTTGTCACTGTTACACACCTACTGCTGCAGTCACTCACTCACTCCTGTATGATGTAAATAAAACAAACAAAAAGACATCAATTAAGTTAAAGCTCAAGTCCGTAATTTTAACATGTTAGTTGTTGAAATCTCCATGTTTGAAAAGCCATCGATAAATAAAGTTGTCTGGGATTAAAAATGAACCAAAAACGGTTAAATAAGCCTGTAATAGCAGGCTAAGATGCAACAGATAAATCCCACCCCCTTCCATCTGCTCAAGGCTCTGCCCCCAAAACACACACATTTTTCCCCAGACAACTTTAGTTATCGATGGGTTTAAGGTTGTGAAGACAATTTTAATAAACAAGATTAAAAACGTATTTCAGTATCAAATCACGGACTATGGCTTTAATTTCGTCTCTGCGTCATCTTCTTTCACAGGCAGATAGAAAACCAATCATAAGGTCCAATGTTGTCACGAAAACATTAAGGGAAATAGGAATGTTTGCTGTTCTGTTGTTGCTAACAAAAGAACACAATGTCCCACCCAGACTGATCATAACTGCTGCTCAGAATTTGCTCATACATTTATGGCTGATAGTAAGTCCATAGGTCTGTGCCTGGATGTCTCTGTGTCTCTGTGCCTGGACGTGTCTCTGTTCCACTCAGTCAACATTGTCTCCTCGAAGTATTAACTTGTTTCCTGGTGCTGCTCTTTCTTGGACAGACACTACACCAGTTTCTTGGCTTCAAAGAAGCTCTTCAGATGCTTCATCTGCCAAATCCCAGTGATGATGAGGATGAGTGTCTGAGCGATGGACCACCACAGAACACGCTGGTTGGTGCTTTCGCTTGTCATGCGGAAGCGCTCCTCACGATACTGGGAAAGATATGACAGGATGAAGTTACTGGAGGTTTAAAAACACACGAGCATTTAATAAATGTAGCGTGCATTTTATGAACTGACCCTCTGGTAGTTTTGTTCCTTCTGGATCTGTTCCACTTGGTCCAGAAGTTGTCGGACTCGCAGCTGCAGTTCAGTGAGTTTGTCCTTAGCTGCAATCTCTGGGTAGTTGTTGGTATGTTCTCCAACTTGAATATCCAAATGCACTCTCTGCAACATTAACAAAGAAGCATTTTGAATCTTGTCATTTTAAATGTCTGATTGTAGCCTGTTGTTGAATATGCAGAAAATACTGTCTAATGCCGAAATAAAGAGGCAAAAATATTCTGAAGGTATCGTACTTATGATGCAGATTTTATTAGGTGAGCGTTTTGTGAGGTGAGCAGGGCTCTCACACCTTGGTTGACATCAAATTCAAGGACTTTCCAGGACCAATTCCCATCCACTTTTATCGATTTACAGCACGCTCTGCATCTGGACAAGTGATTGTCCTTGTGATCTTGGTCTTTGTCATTGTCTTTGGTGAGTCAGAGATCTTGACACTTGACCTCACTTCATTTGCTCTCTTGCTTAATGTTACTCACTCATTGATTATTAGTGGCGTTGTGGACACCACTAATGATTACAACTCAATTTTTGTTCTGCATAGGCCTAGTCTATCAAGCTATGCAGGACATGAAACAGTAGGTGGCGCCGTAACAAACAAGAGCACATGGGCGGCGGGAGATATTTACCTAAATATCAACTTAATTTCTTTCTTGCACAAAATTTCAAGCACCCCGTGGGAATCCTGTAAGTAGCTGAAACACATTAGCTATGCATTCATCTCATGAAGGGATCTTGGCGCTGGGAGCAAGCACAGCGCAGTCAGCGTGTCGGTATCTAAACAACCACACATTGAAAAACCTGAACTATCACTTTAAGTTCCTTGCATTATTCTCAATACCTTCAGGGGTTCCTGAGCGTTGTGCTAATCAGACAAAATAACTGGAAATACCAGAGTGGGTGTGAAGCTGCTTTCATTTGTGCACTGAAGTCCAGATTTTTTAACTAATATTGTCTTATGGAATGTATAACCACTGTAGTTCAGCTGACTATGATACAGTATGGGACTGTAAACCCTGATGTAGGAGCAAACACTAGCGCAGATCACATTAGCACATATCTGATCACCCCAGTCATTCCAAGATCAAAAGCCAACTTTACAGCCCTGGGTCAAAACGTCCCTGTTACCACAAGCAAACACACCAACAGGTTTTTGCATTAATATAAGGATAATAATAATAGTAGTGTGTGTAACGGTCCAATCCGGCCTTCTCAAGGCATTTTGCCTGGCAAGGAAAGACAGAAGCCCAACAGATAACACAATGAGCAAGGGCTAAGTGTCAGTGGAGAGTAAAAAAAAAGACCCTCCCTTTAAACGGAACGAAATCCTTTCACCCCAACCAGCCTTGGCTGGTTGGGGTGAAAGGAAAATAGGGGGGACAGAGGAAAGGTGGGGGGGGAAAGAACAGGGAAGAGAGAAAATACCCATTTAGAGTTATTCCAAGGAGGATCTCAGACACCAAGTTCTTCACGACATGAACTCCAAACCCAACAGAAACCATAGATCAGCTGAGTAGAAATGCTCTCCACTCCTTTTGTTTCCTAACCAGATTTCTGACAAAGGGGTGACCTTCACAAACTATGTCCAATCATTATTTACCCAACTCCCTTTTCTTGTCTCAATCCCAACTATCCAACACTATGTGATGTGTAGGCCAGCCAATATATTCAACAAAGAATGCGACACAGTAAATATAATCAACCAGTGACTGCATTCATACCAGTTTCCCACCAGCAAACAGAGCCATCTTGGTGGAGTTGGAGTGCAGACAGATTTGATGTTCTCCCGGCGTGTGGGAGGTAAAGGTGAACCGTCCATCTGACCCATATTGACGAGAGAGGATAATCTGGGAGAGGTGAAAAAGAAACATCTCGATGTTGTCAAATGTACAGTAATGTGGGTGTGTCTGATAAAACTATGTCCTCTGTTCTGACCTTCGTGTCTGGATCCCTGATCTCCACATGCATCCCAAGACCTGGAGTGGATGGGAGGAAGGAACTGGTCTGCTTGTCCCACAGCTGAGTCCTGTACTTTCCTGTCAAACAAAGCAGCCCACACAAAAGCCATATGTTGTAAATACAGCTTTCTAAACTGGAATTTAGGATGATTTTCACCAGAGATTGAACATTGGCTGCAGTAAAAGTAAAAGGGACTTAAGGGACTATACATCAAACTTAACTGATCACCACAGTGTCCTGTAACTAACCGACCATACATTTTAATGGAAATTTTACCAGTGGTATGGACTAATGGTGCATACCACTGTGAATTGATGTGGTATTCACTGCCTTCTTAATGGAAAGTTTCTTAGAGCTTCAAGTTCACAAGATTTGTTTTACTGATGTATTCACAAATGGGCAGAGTCCACTGAGGTTTATTTTTTGGTGGAAGAGAAATAAATGTAATTTTAGTCCAAATATTTTTTTAACTCACAGCTGATTGATGAGGACGATTCAGGGAGTTAATTTGGATTAGCATGTCAGCATTTTCAAAGGTCTCTGACAGGCTTGTCCACATGAGAACGAGTCCCAAATTCTTATTGTATCAATATTTTATCCACACAGAAACACGGAAAAATGCAGCCATCTTTTTTTTTTCCCAAATAAAAACGCAGATCATAGCATTTCCAAATGTTTTATTTTCAAAGCTTGAAAACATCAGTGTAGACGGCAACTCATCCTGAGTAGAATCAGTACATTTTCAAACAATAAACAGACAAAAAGAATGAGCATAGTCTAATAAACTGTAAATTACTACGGTATTATTGCCATAAATACAATACCAATAGTTTCAGGTGGAAAAAACGCTGTTTATTTAACAAGAGTTTGAAACTAAGGCTGCACAAGATATTACAAATGCACGGTTGTCACAGCTTATACTGCTAGGTTTGTTTGGTTAAGAACTTACCACATAAGGTAAGCAACTGATATTTCTTTTTGTTATTGTTTTAGATTGTCTTCCAATATGGTGGCCTAAAACACTTTCCTCCTCTCATACTGCAGCACCCTCACACCCCAAACTTAAAGGTGGGTAATGAGAAGAGAACCATCTACATTTAGTTTAGTTGTTTTAATCAAGACCATATGGGACAGTTTTGATCAGAGTAGGAATATGATGATTTTTTTTTGTCCAATAAAATGATGTTATTGAAACAGAAAACAATGCATTTCATTTCAAGTCTTTTATTTTTAGACGAGTCCAAGCTTTAATATCCAACAAAGTTGTCGCATATCGCATGTTTTCGTGGTTGAACAGCCCGACAGCTGTTAGGACTAAATTGTGTTTGTCGTTTACTCTTCTTGTGATGCGACTGCACTGACAAATCAGCCACTTCATTCAGTGCATTCTATCAAATAACTTTGACGGATGAGCCATAATCTCAGATTGTACTGCTGCCGATCCTCACAGGGTGACCAGCAGCTACAGCCCACAATAGTAAACCGTGCTAAGTTGTGTTAACAGTCTGATTAGCACGGACTAGCCGCCTGCGCTGTTTCATTCAGAGCTCGGCTAGTTAGCTTTGTTGAGCTAACGAGCTCACACAACAGCACCTTACCTATAACCATGGTCTCGTCTGGGATTTCCTCAATGAAACACTTCTTCTCCGTCTCTCCGATGTGAAAGTAAAGTGCGTAACTTGGATAAATCCAAGCGAATGTTAGAATGAGCCCGGTTACAGTGTTGGAAAGCATCTTGCTGGCCGCTTCTTCCACTCACAGGTGGGTGTTTGTTATTTGCGGTTCCTCCTCACGGACATTCAGCGCAGGAAGCGATGACGTTACTGCCTCCTTCTGCGGACGTCACATCCCACTGCGGAAGTGGTGTGTGGGGGGGGGGGGGGTTTCCTGAAGAACTGGGGCTAATTTACCCGCGGGGGGGGGGGGGGATTTCCTGAAGAACTGGGGCTAATTTACCCGCAGTACACCTTCACAGGCAGCAAAAGTTGATTTTCAAATTAGAATCGCATTCCTCCAAATATGAGAGCACAAGGTCTAGTGAGTTGGAATTAGTGACATCAACTGGTGAAATTGCAGACAAACAGCCTTCTCCCTTTCCTGGGATAAACTATGGTGGCCTTCTCATACCAGATAAGAAGTTGTTCTCCTATTGTATAGTAAGTTTCTGCTCAAAAAGGGAGACACACACTGGCAGGTTTGGTTTGGCCTGCCTTTGAAACGTATCATGCAATATGGCTGCTACCATAAAGCAAGGCCCTTAAAAGTTTACTTATACACACATAATTATTAAAATGAAGTTTAGATGTTTGCGTAAAACATGAATAAATACAGAATACAATGAAAAAAATATTCGGGTGTTCCATTTGTACCCATTTATGACCTGTTTCCAATTAACCTGTTTACTTGTGGAACGTTCCAAACAGATGTTCTTTGAGCGTTTCTCAACTTTCATGAGTCTTGGTATCTTGTGATAATGTACTAATTTATCTCATTATCATGAGAAAACAAGCCTCATTATCACGAGAGAACTCACTAACTTCTCTCGTTATCCCGTGATAAAAAAAAAAAAAAAAATCATTATACCTTGATCTTGATATAACTTGAATGAAAAAAAAATGCTTTCAACCATGGCCACTCTCGGCTACTGTAGAAGACACTAAATATGTATTATTATTACTATTATTGTTATTATTATTAAGTCATCCTCATGTGGAGGATAAAGCGGTAGAAAATGAGTGAGTAACTGAGAACATATCTAAGGTAGAGCAGAGCAAATAGCGTTGGCGATGACGTGTGTGCTGTCTGTCAGACTGTACTCGGGGTAAATTAATCCCAATCATTTCCTCCTGCGCTAACAACATTTACCTCGGGTTTGACCAAGGACCCCAACTCGTCCTTAAAATTTTACTGATTGGGATTAAAACTTCATGACACTCAGCTGAATGTCTTCCGGAGGACACTCACTTCGTTGAGTTTACGTCGCGTTGAGTTTGCGCCATTCTAACTATTCGCTGGTTCGCTAAACGATCCTAGCTAGTTAGCTCTTACGCTAAATCAGTCGCTAGCCGTGTAGCCTTAACGTTGGCTCGGAAACGTTAGCTACGCTTGTTAACGGGTCGTATGTGAGTGACAGCGTCACCTCCGGATAACTGAAGCGGAATATACAGATAAAAGGTGAGAAGGATTCGGTTGTGTGAGGTTGTAATGTTCGCTTCAATGTGAACTCAAGTCGGAATCGAAGGCTGTCTTCCCGCGGCGAAGTCAACGTAATTGTCTTAACATTAGCCTTTTTTAAACGGGGGGACGTTATGTGCTTTTTGAACGTAAAGTTGCAGTAAATCTGACTATCACTTATATTAATGCTGTGCACAAATATGAATCCGGGTTTATGGTTCAGTCGAGCTTTTGTAGCCTCATGGTGCTGGAGGTGACGTAATGTTTTCCTCCCGTCTACCGGCACCTGTGTAGGTGGGTTTTTTCCGCACACAGAAGAATCTTAATTCTGATTGCTCTCCATTACACATCTCATCACTGCACAGTCTGTAAGATGGCCTCATCATCATCATAATCATCATCATCAACACCAAAGTGATGAGGTATCAGACTTTTTGGCAAGGGACTGTTGAAAGTGAAAGTTATGATTGAAGGCCGCATAACACGTGTCTTGCGTAATTATCATTTAAAACAACATTTAAAACAACAGACCTCTACCAAGGAGTTTTCACCTGTGTTTTACATACTAGAAATGTTTACATTGTGATCCACTGGATCTAGAAGACTTTCTGGATCTGTATATAACTTAACCTCCTCATAGCTATTACCATCTTACATAAGCATGACAAAATCCTGATCTGTTAAGATGTCACCAAGATATACACATACATTTAACTGAACCATGTTAAATTGAAGTTGTTGCTGCCAAATCTGCCAAACCTAGTCTGTTGTTTAAGTGTCTGATCCTTCATACACACAGCACGTAATTCACATTTGATTTGGTTTGACAGATACATATATGATAATGATTTCTTGAAGTTTGCCAATGAAAACATAAGCTCCTTGGCTGAGGTAATAATATCTATGTAACTATAAATGGTATAACAGTATGATACTAACTGGGACATTGGCAGAGTTGAATACACTTACCAGCCACACTCAGTGTGGTGCTCTGCTGCTGTGGCCCATCTGCTTCAAAATTTGACTTGTCGTTTCAGTTACTGTTGCCTGTCTGTCATCTCAGTATGTGAATTCTCCCCTGACCTCTGGCATCAACGAGGCATTATTCCACTTAGAAAACTACTATCCACTTACTTTTTTCTCATTATCTGACTATTCTGAGATGGTTGTGTGTACAAATCACAGCAAATTAGTAACTTCTGAAATACTTGGGCTAGCCCATCCGCTACGAACAACCATGCTCGTTCAAAGTCATCATAGTCACCTTTCTTCTCCATATCAATGGTTGGTTTGAACTTCAGCAGGTCGCCTTGACCATGTCTTGTCTGCATACCTAAATGCATACCCGTGTGATTGAAAGATTAGATACATACAAGATCTTTAGAAGCAGTGAGTAAAGCACAAACAATGATGGCCACGAGTTAGGAGATGCTCTCCGTAGTTGTCACTTCCCTCTGCTTTGCTTCAATGCAGCTGAAATAAAATACAGTTTTTGCCCGTAAATTTGTTGTAATGATATTGTGAAATTGGTATTTAAGATGTATAATAGTTTACATGTATTTCCATAGGAATGGTGCAGCCCCAGCCTGATGGCCCACTGCAGTGGGACATGTCTGGAGAGGAGAGTGGAGGGGCCCTCAGGGTCCCACCAGAGCTGGCTGCCAATGAGGTGGTGACCAGGTTGCTGGGTGATAATCAGCAGCTTCGAGGTAGGACACATTCCCATCAACTTAATGTATAGTGTATGTCAGTTGACATGGGACAATATAAAAAATTTCAGTCCAAAAAACATGCAGATTTGGGGATTAGGCTAATTAGACACTCAAAATTGCCCGTAGGTGTGAATGTGAGAGTGAATGGTTGTCTGTCTCTATGTGGCCCTGTGATGGACTGGCGACCTGTCCAGGGTGTACCCTGCCTCTCGCCCTATGTTAGCTGGAGATAGGCACCAGTGCCCCCTGCGACCCTTAGTGGATAAAGCGGTAGAAAATGAGAGAGAGAGAGTGTGAGTGAGGGTATCCAAAAGTACCAGAACCTGACTGAGTTTATAAGTCCCAGACTCTCCACCAGTCAAACAGAACTGAAGAAGCCTCTTGGATGAGAGGCGAAACGTCTTCAAGAAATTCAACTAAGTCCAGTTGCCTTTTTTTTACTACACTTTTGGATACCATGACCTGGATGACTGAGAATCTTCACAGACGAGTGAGGGTATCCTCATCAAAATTATCATTACTTACAGTATTATTGTGATACAAGAGGCACAAAATCTGTAGAGCATTGTTTTATTTTGCCTGTCAGTGTAAACACATGACCACAGCACCACAAGCTGCCATCTTAGATTCCCCCCTCACAATAATCTTTGTCCCTCTTTTCTTAAACCCGACCTTTTTTTTTTTATAAAAATAATTTCTTTGTAACAAATCATTCTACCATATTTCCTGCAGAGGCCCTGCGGCGGAGCAATCTAGCTTTGCGTCAGCGCTGCGAGGAGATGGAGGGATGGCAACGAAGGACAAGAGAGGAACGAGAATTTCTCAGCTCTCGTTTCCAGGAGGCGCGTTCCCTGGTGGAGAGGCTGGCCCAGGAAAACCACTCATTGAAGGGTCTAGTGAGTGGACCCACCTCCTCCTCCTCTAACCACAGCTGCAGCTCCAGCCAGACTGAAGAGGGACACCCAGCAAGAAACGGTCCCCTTGATGGACCACAGGTTAGCATGATTTGCACATCACCTCAGCCACACATGCTGTGTTTAAAGGAAGAGGAGGTTGCAGGTCATGTTTTATAGGTCGCATGTATTCACGAGTTTGACATCTGAACTACAACATCCCATTCAAAGCCAGTGTCAGCAAATCTGGAAAAAGATACATTTTAAAAGCACAACACTTGGACTGGGCCTATAATGTCTTCAGTGAGATCTGGACTCATTTTTTTCCTGCTGTGCATTTCAGACTTTGGATCAGAGGGAGAGGAAGAGAGTTGAAGAGATGGATCAACACACTCAGACTATGCCGCCTCGCAGCCTGGTAAGACAAACAACCTCACTTCTGGTTTTACTCCTAACGTAACTGTTAAGTTTTTTTTTTATCTAACAGGTATGTCCGTGTGTGTCTAGGGTCATGCCAGTGTGCATAGCTCCTTGATTAGCACCCTCCCCGCTCCCCCTGCCTCGTTTTCAGAGGTACTGGGGGAGAAGATGGGCAGGGAAAATGGCCAGGTGAGAGAGCTTCCTGATTCCACCAATCAGGTCACTAAGACTTAATCTGTCATCACTCCACTAAGGCAGATCAGAAATCCTGACCTTGTACTCAGAGAGTTTCTAAATTCTAATCCTAACACTGTGCAGCCCTTACAAAATTTTAATAACATGCTTGACACAAACTGCAAAATAT
This sequence comes from Brachirus orientalis, assembly GCA_016785285.1. NCBI lineage: Eukaryota > Metazoa > Chordata > Actinopteri > Pleuronectiformes > Soleidae > Brachirus > Brachirus orientalis. The sequence goes on from JAFBJR010000570.1 coordinate 742,920, forward strand.
ATAATATATTTTGAGGACACCCTCATTTTTCCACAAACTTCCAAGAAGGAGCTGGATAGATTGAGCATCAAAAATTCCTTTCCTTTTTACTTGGAATGAATCACTGTATTAATACACCAAGGTTGGCACTTTTGATTTCCACTAATGTATCCCTCTTCACAGCCCCTCTCTGCTTCTATAAACCTGTGTGTTCCACTTTTCTGCTTGTTGTATGGGTGATTGTGGTCTGTCTCAGTCACTGTTGTCTCCCAGCATCCGCACTTCTCCCAAATTCTCCCACTTTAAGAATGTCTTTCTCCGCAGCCCGTGGAAGGTGCCAATGAGTTCCTGCAGATAGTGAAGAGCCATAAAGAAAAACTGGAGGAGGGCATGAGGGAGCTACGGAGGAAAAATGAAGAGCTGGAGAGGGAAAGAGACGAGGGAGAGAAAGATCGGGAGCGGATGCGATGCTGCATCGACCAGCTGCGAGCCAAACTGGCCCAGACACAGGTGACGGGTGGGGGGGGAGATAAAACGTGGCATGTTCCAGGCCTGCTAGGTTTTTAAAATTCAATTATTTTGGGCATAAACCTTTAAGTGATTTGTAGAATAGTAGTAGAACTTTGAAGTATTTTCTATAGTTGACTGGGAGCCAGTGTGAAAACTTTAGAACCAAACTAATGTTCTCTGCCGCAATGGTCAGAAATATAGAAATTTCAGTGGTTAACGTTGGTCAAATTGATCCTACATTCCCCATAATGCAATTAATAGCGTCTACATACTTGACCCTCCATATCTTACCAGCATAGATTTGGGTCTTTAGGGATAGTTCAGTGTTGTTTTTATCTGTAATTTACTAGACTTTCATGTTTTCACAGGTGAACAGTGTTACTGAGGAGGTTGGTCAGCATCGATCTGAGGCGCAGCACTCTTCTGACTGGTATCACATGTTTACCTTTTAAATGCTTCTGTGCCTCGTGTCTGTGTTTGACTGAGTGATGTTTAAATAATGATAGTTAAATAGTGGTTATTGGTGTGGTTGCATCAGGTACAGCACTGCCTGAGCTGTGCACACCCCCTGCTGAATCAGAAAAAGAGAGATGCCTTTTTTCACTGAAAACAATGCTGGTTTTAGTCACTTAATGAAAAGCCCACCTAATAAGTTGTACACCTGCTGAACACTGTGTTTACTTTATTGCACTGTTAAACAGCATTTTCCAACAGAAAACTGGAGTTTTTGTAACAATCACTCTCCTGCACCAATGTCCATAAAAGTGTTTTTGTTTTTATTTGTGGGACCATGAGCTGCTGGTGCCTTAGTAATGAGGCAGCAGTGGATCAACAATTCATTTTTAGCTATGGTTTTAAAATCTGGTGGTTAATCCTTTATTTTCTCTACTTTGCAGGAGAGTGAGCAATTTATAAATTTCAGTTTACAGCTGGAAAAGACTATCTAACAGGGCAATAAAGTAACAAAATGGTCTGTATTTATATTGTGCTTTTCTCACCCTGATGACTGCTCAAAGCTGCTTTGCAGTTTTTGCCATTCACCCATTCACAAACACATTCATACAGGGCATTTGTGGGCAGCATTTTTTCTATCAGACATCTGTCATATCCATTCAGTTGTCAGGAGCAACTATGAGTCCAGTGTTGTACCCAGGGACACATCACCATGTTATCTAACAGAGCCGAAGATCAGTCCCATGATCTTGTGGTGGAAAGATGATCCACTGAGTCACCGTCAACCCAATAAGATATCATCCTCTTAAGCAGGTGTATATTTTATAAGTGGACATTTTGTTAAATGGCTAAACTCTGTCTTCTTTGTGTCTCTGATGGCAGCCATATTTTCAGTAGACAAAAACACGAGGAGGTGCACAGCTCATGCAATGCTGGCTTTATATCAGGACCTCACCCAACCACACTTCAGAAAACCTGAACTTCCTTTAACCTTAAATTAACGGTATAACTGCAGACATTTCCTCTGGCATGCTGTGTTACTCCTGCTTAACAAAAGCCTCTTCCTCCTCTTCCTCCTCTTCCTCCCTTTCTTTCTGTTCCCTTTTCCAGCTCTAGCCTGGCTAAACTCACAGAGCAGCTTCAAGCCACACAGGGCAGGTGAGCCCACTGCTCTGTGTGGCTGTCTCTTTTTCACTGTTTGCATGTTTGCTGTCTACACTTATGTCTTTAACTCTTACTTTATAAACATTTTTGTTTTGTTCATGTCTTAATTTATGGTTTACTTTTAATTATTATTAGTTACATTATTACATTAGTTCCAGACAGGCTACTAAAACAGAGGCCCTGATAACAACACAAAGTCTAAGAGTGTTAAGTCACTATATTTACTTTGTTAATATTTGTTTTTTTGATATCTTGTGAGGTAGAATTTTGTATATTTGCAGTGGGGCTACAACAATTAACGTATTTTTGTAATTGATTTTTTTTAATTATTTTCTCCATTAATCTAGTATTTCTTTGCTCAATCAAATGTCAGAAAATGTTGATTGAATATCATCAGAATATGAGAACATCATCATCATCAAAATTTGTGGTGTTTTGTCCCCAAACCAAAATTCATCTTTCTAATTATTTTTTTTGTTATATGGAGCAAAGAAACCAGAAAATATTCACATTTAAGAAGCTAAAAAACTCTGATACTTGTCTCAGTTATCAAAAAACACACATCAATGATCAAAATAGTTTCTGATTAATTTAGCAATAAATTAATTGTTTTAATATATTATCAAACAGAAAATTATATGATTAAAATTAGTGCCACATCAGACATCTGAATATAACCTTTTTCTGCACTAATAATACCAAATAATTTGCACAATACATAGTTTTACTCTTGAGACTTACTCATTTTGAAAGCCCATGTCAGTCCTAAGATGAACTGGCAGCTGTTTTTTCGTGCAGGTATCGTGAGCTGGAGGAGAAGCTCGACTACCTGCAGAAGAGTTCAGCTCAACGTGACAGAACTGAAGTTCTGCTCAAACAGAAGGACAAGGACTGTGCTCAGGTGAAGCCAAACTGGCAGTAAGTTACAGATGGTGGCGCTGTGGTAAACTTTAATACCTAAATTTTTACTTCTGCAGCTGGCCAAAGACTGTGAGTCTCTCAAAGCTCAGGCAACTTCCCTACTAGGAGAACTGAATGAGAGACAGAGCTGTTTAGAGAAAAGCGAGCACGAACACAAAATTCTGGAGGAAAAGTAAGTAGTCGGGTCGGCATTAATATGTTCAGGACTGAGACTTTGCACATTAATGGCTCACTCTCTGTGCTTTTGTGCAGACTGTGCAGTAAGCAGAAGGCCCTGCAGGTGGCAGAGCGGGAGCTGGAGCAGCAGAGGAAGCAGCATCATGTGGCCATGGACAAGCTTCTGTTGCAAAAACAGAGCCTGGAGCAGGCCCTGAAGACAGAGAGACATGTGGTCACAGAGGAGAAGTGGGTTCAGTGCACACACAGAAACACACACAGTTGTAACAATTATGTCTTATCTTATAATCAGATTACTGTAGTGTAATTACATTTTTAAAGAAGTTTAAGGACGGGAGATCATGGAGGTTCATCTGTCCTACTCTGTATGGACCTTGTATTAACATCCATCAGAAGTGCTTGTTAGAAGACAGCTAAATATAGGTCTGACCATTTCCAGTCTACCTTGAATGCATCCTAAAATCCAACAGCAAACATATTAAACATTCAGAGGTGATTTTGGGGACACATGAATTTGTGTGAACATAATCCATCCCTTGAACTTCTCAACACCTACATGTTGATTTATTTGTAGCTGCTGTCCTAAAAGTGACATTGATCATCAGACTTACTCTTATTTCACAGCAGTGTGAGTAGAGCTTTTATACACTCAGCTTATACACAGCTTCTCTTGACTCTCACAGACTCTCACACAAAGAAGTTTATGTCACACTCATTTAAAACATCATTTTGTTCTCGCAAACTGATATGACGTCAGCATGTTTTTGAACAAAGGGAGGGGGAAACTAGATCTCATTTATTCTGGTCACATGAGACACATTTAAGATGAATTTAAATGCAATTTGTGTACATTTGCATCTATTGTCCACAAGCCAACACATTTAAATTTATTTAAAATTTTATTATAAAAAATAAATCAAGACTCTTTATGAAGGCAAACTCGTGTAATTAATTATATACAGTACAAATGCCAAAGTCTAAGGGCTCTGCCAGCTCTGTTGTTTTTATAACATTTAAATTAACATTAACATTTGGATTGGAATGATGTGACTGAAACACGCATGTCTTAAATTAACCTGTTGTATTAGACCCTTTTTCACGGTAGATATTTTTCGACATGACAAGTTTTAGAACTTAGGGTTCCACTCTAGTACTAGTCTAGGTGTTTAAAAGAGCCAGGGTCATTTTGCACAGTATTGTACTCTATATATGGTGTTAAACGTTTCAATGTGACAGTAACTGCTGCTGGGCTTCCCATTAAATTTCAATTGTCCCCTTTCTTCTTAGGAAAAAACTGACACAGCTGCAGCATGCCTACACGTGCCTCTTTAGAGACTATGATTCTAAACTGAAGAGTGAGGTAAAGACACATTTTAACATCTGTTTAACATCACAAGAATAGCTCTTTTTTCAAAGCTGGGTGTTCATATGTGTGTGTTTTATTTTTGTCTTCCAGGGAGGGGAACTGTCCATACGACTCGAGGAGGCAGAGCGAGCGCTGGCCCTGAAGCAGGATCTGATCGATAAACTGAAGGAGGAAGTTGAGCAACAGAAGGGTTCACTGGAGACTGTTCCTGTCCTCACTGCTCAGGTAGAATCACACCACTGTTCAGAAGCCTATGACTGGACCTGTTGAACCAGTTGTGAACAACAATAGGGAATTATAAGTAACCCTTGTGCAATCAATCAGATATTTTTGTGCAGTTCATTTCCAATATTCACTCTTAAAACTAGAGGTAGAACAAATCGATTAATCGGTCGATATTTGCCATTTTTTAATAATATGATACTGTAATTGTCATTGAGGAATTGATATTTATTAATGGCCAATTATTACAAATTATGCATTTTTGTTCTCAGAAACTTGATTAATGTTAAGTCACTAAAACTAATATTTCCAGAGAGGACAGAGGAGAAGTGGTGGTACAAAAGAAGGGGGAAAACAAAAAGATAGAGAGAATGGAGACAGAAAAGACAGACCTAGCACTTAAATGTAGCAAAGTAGTTCTAAAGATTATGGTGTGTGTGTGTGTGTGTGTGTGTGTGTGTGTGTGTGTGTGTGTATATATATATATATATATATATATATATATATATATATATATATATATACACAAGCAGTCACACAAATTGTAGTAAAAATTATACTGACATTAATTTAAATCATAACAATGACAATACTACTCTGCCTCTGTCTGTCTGTGTGTGTGAGCTCAGGCTGAGATCTACAAGGCAGATTTCTTAGCAGAGCGAGAAGCAAGAGAGAAGCTGAACCAGAAGAAGGAGGAGCTGCAGGACCAGCTGACACAGGCCATGGCTGAGATCGACAGGCTCAAACAGGAAGCAGCATCACGGTAAACTAAAATCATAACATGCTTTTTTTTTGTCCCTCTTACTATTCAGATAGGGAAGCCCTACTCACACCATGTAATGAACGACATGTGACACCTTAGGTCTGTGCTGAAGCATGTGTGGTGTGAATATTGACATTTGAAATGAAAGTCATCTTTGTTCAACTCTGTAGTGCACGTATGGAGCAAATGAAGATGAGGCACATGGAAGATTTTCCACCACGGGCTCCACACATTCCTCCTCCAAAAGGTACACACCCGCACACACACACACAGGTTTATACAGCTATTCTCTTTAAGAAAACTGTATTGGCTTTCCATTCATTGGGGCAGCCTAAACTAAGTATTATCCCTAACCATAACCAGTTAATGCCAACTGGCGTTTGAGTGGGGTTTTTCACTCTGAAACATGTTTATATTGGGCACCCAAACCCAAAACGCTGTTTCCCTGTGAGTAAAAAGCCCATACGATACAAAAACTTTGAAAAGTTCTCGTATGTATGGGTGAGCTACTGTAGTCTCTTATGCATAAAACTGTTTTTTACCTTCTTTCTTTTGCCTCTCGTGTGTTTCCGGGTCCAGCTTTTAACACGGTGCCTCCCGCCCCCTCATTCCGTAATCAAGGTTTGGTTCCGGTCGGTGATCAAGGTGCAGCCGGAGCCGAGGACCTGCCTGATTTATGTTGCCCCAAGTGCCATTACCAGGCTCCAGACATGGACACCTTGCAGATACATGTCATGGACTGTATACAGTAACAGGATGACGTCAACACATGCAGATACTGTGGTATATTTACATATTTGACATACAGCATGTCCAGTTCTGCACATAGACTGGGGAAACATGTTTGGTAGTTGCACCTTACTTTCACTCCTGTATACAGTACTATGCCAAATTAAATGTTGAATATATTGGAATCAGGACGACAGTGTGAACAAGTGAAACGAAAAGAGTCAGTCGTAAAAACTGCTCCAGTGATTCAGATTCTGCTGTAGCTTTTCATTCCTCAATCTGTCCTTTTTTTTTGTCCCTGCTTCACCTCTGTCACTTCTCTTTTTCCTTTACCCTGCCTCGCCTCATGGTGCGTTCCATTTACTTTGGAAGTCGTGAACTGTGGGTGACGGGAAAGTCGGGAAAAGACATGGATGCAAACATATCTTGGGCTAATCATTGTTAGCCTTAACATGGTGTTTTGCACACACCAACAGTGTAGCAACATGTCCACAAATGAAAATTGAACAGCAGTATATGTATGGCTGACTTAACAGTAAACGTAGCATTGTTTTTACCATTGATGCAAGTGGCAGCCAACTTGGAATCCTATGTCGGGGTTTGTGAGCTTGCTCTGACTTCCTATAATGGAAATATGTCTATGGAAGGAGAGTTCCAAGTGAAACCTCTGTCTAGGAACTCCGAAATTCCAGCTTCCCACTATAACTGGAACACACAATTTGGCACACTGATGCACTTATCTATCAGTGTTTATGATGCGCGTTCACTGGTTTCCATTTCTAGTGTCCCTTCACTCCTGTGGTGCTGTGGAAACTGAGGAGGTGACTAACTATGTCCTGGGAACTCAGCGTTTCTATGTAGACTATGACTGCTTCATCCATGTTGTATACGTGAGTAATCAATGAGCCTAAAAAAATGATGATATTATAAACAAATTTAAAAAAAAAAAAGGTCTCAATTCACAGGGGAACTTAATCCCAGAGAGGGAAAAAACACATGATAATGTGAATAAGTTAGTGAGTTTGAGATGAGATAATACAGAATATTTAAATATGTTTTGGTAATAAATGTTGCTTGTCTACATTACCTCAAAACATGTATTATTATGTATTAGAGATGGATTTACTCTTATTTAAAAAAGTAGCCATTCTCTGTGTTCTGTGCCTGTGTACACCTTCAACCCTTTTAGATGGCTCCGCTGCTTTGTCTCTGATGCTGACCCAACACCCTTCCCCCCTTCTCTCTCTCTCTGTTTCTCTCTCTCTCTCTCTTTCTGTCTTATCTTTACCTGTGGCGCTATTTATATTTCTGAATGTACGCACATAACAGTAGAAGTTCCTTCACAGTTTGTGTGAATATGGTTGTTAATTATGCATCATTCAGTGCAAAGAATATTGTTTTGAAATTGTTGAAGATTTACCAAATAAATCAGTCATCCATTAGCTGCCCTCTGTGTGTCCTCTGTCATGTGTGAGTCATGAGAATCAAACATGTAGATCAAAGCCGTTAACGATTTGAGGACAATTCCCTTTTTTAGTGCCTTGAATTCGCTTATTCACCACCATAACGACCATGATTTTCACAGTGTATCATTGGATTGATAGGCTGAATTACCCCAGAGCAAAAATGGGTTCATGATTATCATATAGCCTATAGCAATGGTTATGTGCACAGAGCAGTGTTGTTGCAACAGGGCATGCAAAAAAAGTCAAGTGCCTGAGGGGCCCAAACATGAGACGGGGCTCCCCAAAAAATGGTTGATTCACTTATTTCACCGGAATATCAACTTTTTGTGTTCATTTCTATGATTAGCTGTGTACAAGAAATTCCTCTGATGAATAGGATTTAACTTGTTTCTCACTGTTAGATGGCATTTAGATTTTACAATATGACACACAGGAGTCGTTGATCAACTCCTACATAATCAGTAATTTCAAATGTGTTATTGTGTGACTTCAGTATATGAAATCCTTCATTCTGACTTTATTAAGTGTAATAAACTCACTAAAGGAGGCAGCAGTATACCTGAAGCTCCTTTGTCCCCACAAGTTAAAAACTCAGATTTTTTGTATGGACTAAAGTTTCTAGTCATAAAAGGCTGACGAATGGTGAGAAAAGAACATATTTCTTAACATAATGGATTTAAGTAGACAAATTACTGTCAGTTTAAACAGTGACACAGAGCAGAAAAAGAGTCATAATTCTTCCAACACAAAGATTTTTTTCAAGGATATTACTAACACATGAACAATGAGCATTTACCCTTGGATCCATGTGTAGTTACACACTCTTGTGGTAACAAGCCAGCTGTCTTTTATGGCATAAAGACACAGGTGGAGCTGCTCTACATCCGTTTTTCAAAATAAAGTGATAAACCAGAGGTCCCAAACTTCGGCCAACTTTATTTCATGTGGCCCGCCTGTTTAATATCAGGTTTTGATTAGCTAATTATCTCATTATCTCTGTTTTTGTGAATTATAGATTAACGTTGCATCTTATAAATGTCCTGCTTATGAACTAGATGCTGTTACATACCAAAATAAATGCCAAATCAGGATTTTCTGTGAGCTATCCTCATGAATATTGTCAAGACATACATTGGCCCCCCAGGTCATGTGAGTTTTAGACCCCTTTGCTAAACAAAGATAAAAAAAAATAACCATTCTATGAAAGATTATCAGAAAATAGCCATCTAATGACAACAATCATTTAATAATAAATACTAATGGCAAGTCTACATATAGGGATGCTGTAGGAAATATTGGTATATTAATAATAATGATAATTGTAAGATTTGGTTTAAAATGTGATTATAATAAGATAAATGTGGGTATATTTACAGTATTAATTTACATAAAACGTTTTTATGAATTTGCTCAGTGAAGAATATTTATATCTGCATATGCTGTAATGTGAGATGTGAGAGAAAACAAATTTATTCGTATCAATTATCGGGCCAAGCACTCCCGATATATCGCCATATCGATACCACCTTATGTTGCTTTATTGTGAAAATTCCTACAGGAAGTGACGTGCTTTAATTTTTGTCCAATTTAACCAGGCTCTTGTTGGACACGCGCTCCATTCATCCCTTCCGTCTGTAATTACCGGTGACCGTTTGAGGTGGTCTCTCTTCGGGAACCATGTCAGGCTCAACTCCCCCGCCTCCCTCGGCTGAGGCTGGGAGAACCGAGGCGTGTTTCCCGCCTGGATACAAACCTTTTAAACCCGATGAGCACGGCCTGGAGCGCGGGTTCCGTCTCACGGCGTTCTCGGACCTGAAGGGATGAGGCTGCAAAGTCCCGCAGGAGGCTCTGCTCAAACTCCTGGCGGGACTGGAGCCGGAGCGGGGCGACGCGACAGAGAAGGCCGGAGACCAAGCACCGGACTTCGGCCAACAGTTGCCCGGCCGCCGACTCGGTAAAAGGCAGTTAGCTTTTAGGACCTGTTAGCTAGCCGCTAACCATGCTAGCTTGCGTCAACTAATTGCTGCTCTTTTGCTCTTTCAGGTTGACAACTACCAGTAGAATATACGCATTCATTTCCTTTTGTAAACAGCTTCAATATGTTAAATATGTCAACATAGTAAATACATATGACACTAAGTTGGCATTAAGTGAGATAGTAAATGCTTATAACAGTTAATAGCTTTCAGAGGGCGCCGACACTCGTCCTGTGAGTTGTTCAATTACAGGAATGTAAGCATGATTCAGCAGAAATCATTTTCTGGTGCTTTGAGGGCAAAGGTCTTGTTCGTGATCCAGCTGCTTTTCTTTGTAATGAGTTTCACGACCTTGAGTGAAGACACTACACTTAATCTCTGTACAGCTGAAGAGTATTTTAGCACAAACAGACACACATGTCAAATAATGTCATCTCATGCAACTGATGCCTAATATCTGTCTCTATGTATTTTTTTTTCCTCTCTATCTGATGAAATACATATAGCAGCTTAATGTTATTATGTATTTTTGCTTATTTTTTAGATAAAATATGCAGACACAATTAAGGGATGCCTTAACTTCTTGCCACAAACTCGATTGTCTACTGATACCGATATCACTGTGATACAGATATTTTTAGAGAAGAGCCAATACATTTCTTAGTATTAAACAGTAATTTTAAAGAAAATATTCTTCAAAGAGTCTGCGTCCAGACCTGGACAGTGGTTTAGCATTATTGACATCTGGTGTTCATGTTTGCAGGTATAGGTATGGACTGCTGTGTTATTCCCCTGAGACATGGAGGACTGTCACTGGTCCAGACCACTGACTTCTTCTACCCACTGGTGGAGGATCCTTACATGATGGTCAGGGACTGTCCACCTCAGTTATATAACAACATCATGCAGTTTTTATGCATCACCACTGGTGTGCAAAGTCCTTCTATACGTAATCATTTACCTCTGTTGACCAAGTTTTTGCGTTTTCTTTCCTGTCTTTTTGTCTCTGTGTCCGTTTCTTTGCATCTTTCTGTCCTGCTGTCTATCTCTCAGGGCAGGATAGCATGCGCTAACGTCCTCAGTGACCTCTATGCGATGGGCATCACAGAGTGTGACAACATGCTGATGCTGCTGAGTGTCAGCCAGAAGATGAATGAAAAGGTAGAATAGAGTGAGCAAAGTCAAAGGTGTTGATTTTGCTTTTTGACTCCACGTCTTCTTTGTCACAAAAAATTTTCATTTTCATTATTTCTTTCTTCGGTCTCTTGTCGTCCCTCAGGACCGTGAGCATGTGATGCCGCTGATGATTCAAGGGTTCCGCGATGCAGCAGAGGAGGGAGGGACGTCTGTGACAGGAGGACAGACGGTAATCAACCCCTGGATCATAGTAGGAGGAGTAGCATCAGTTGTTTGCAAGCCAAATGACTTCATCATGTGAGTCTCACACTCACACACACATACTGGTTTCCATGACTTCAGAGGACATAACATTGATTTACATTCAGTTCCTAGAGACTTACTTTAGCCATTTTTACTAGTGCCCTGACCCTAACCTTAACCTAATCCTAACTTGAGCCTAACTTTAAAGCAGGTCTTCACCTTTAAATTTTAAATTATTGGAACTTGATATTTGTCCCCATAATATGACTGTGTAAACAGATGTAGGTCCCCACAACATAAGAAATACCAGATTCACACACAAGCATCCTCCTGAGGATTAAATGCTCTCTCTTTTCTTCAGCACTCTGGCACTGTGAAAGCTCCAGGTCACTAATAGGCAGACTTGGCCTGGATCAAGACCCAGACCTAATACTCTTAATCACTTTATTTATATTTTGTATTTTAACTGGCGGCGTTTTTTTTTTTTTTTTTCGATGTCACTAGAGGAAATGTAAAATTACCCCGTGATGACATTCTCCATTGTTGAATGTTTAATTTCTGATTAGGACGCATGAATTCAGCAGCAACACTGAGTGTTTTTACCACCAACCACTCAAGGTTTACAGCTACATAAACAGAGGAAATTATCGAGTTTCACCACACTTTCTATGTTGCATAGATGTGTGATTGTGGGGCTGCACATATAACTGTGTGAGTGAATTGTTGATATTGTAAACTGTAAAGCCGCTTTAAATGGTAATGATGACTAGAGAAGTGATATATACATACAGATCATTTACCATTAATATCTAAAAATGTGAAAGTAACATAGCAAATACAGGATTTTACCTTTCTATTTACTGACTTTTAGTTTGACTGCAGTAATGTCTGTGAAGTTTTAAGATAATACAGTCTTCACAGGATAATAACAGTAAGCGTCTCCATTTGTTTGCTTGTTTTTCCAGGCCAGATGGTGCTGTACCAGGTGACGTCTTGGTCCTCACTAAACCTCTGGGTACACAGGTGGCTGTGAACGCTCACCAATGGCTTGATCAGGTCGGCTTCTCAACTCTGCTCACTAGGGCGGCAGCTATTGAATATTTTGGTCATCTATTCTATCCAATATTCCATCGATTCATTGAGTAATTGGATAAAACATACTTTTATCCTATTGCTGCGTTTGCTCATTTTCGCTGTATTCACTGTTTTCGGTCCCGGCGTCTGCCGTTCCGTACCGCTAAACTGTCCACACACGTTACCCGGAGCTCGCTCCGTCTTCTTCCACTTTGTAGGGGACGCATAGCTTGTGACGCAAGCGCGTTGTATCACACTAAAAAGAATCCGTGCGAAAAGTGAGCTTTAAATTTAATTAAACGAGGCTTCAAGGCAGAGGAAATTCCTCGATCGTTTTTTGTAATCGAGTTACTCGAGGAATCGCTGCAGCCCTACTGCTCACAGGATCACAGTCTGAATCCTTCTCTGTAGATACTAATGTCCTCCTTCTCTGTCCCTTTTTCATGTGTGTCTCAAAAGCCTGAAAGGTGGAACAAGATCAAGCTAGTTGTCACCAAAGAGGAAGTAAAAGAGGCCTATCAGGAAGCCATGTTCTCCATGGCATCACTAAACCGCACAGGTAAATCTTCTGCAGATGAGATAATCTCATTTACAGCTAGAGGAAGCACTTAATCTCTGATGTGACTTGACTGTCAGCCTCACACTTGGCCTGCACCTATTTTTGTTTATATTTCTTCCAAATGCGGACTCGCTGTGACTCTTCATGTTCGTGTCTCCAGCGGCAGGTCTAATGCACAAGTTCCAGGCCCACGCTGCAACAGACGTGACAGGTTTCGGGTTGTTGGGACACGCCAACAACCTGGCACAACAGCAACAAAATGAGGTGTCCTTTGTCATTCACAACCTACCAATCATTGCCAAGATGGCTGCCATCAGTAAAGCCTGCGGGAACCTGTTTAACCTGATTCAGGGAACTTCAGCAGAAACATCTGGTATGAACATTGTCCTAATGTCTGTGTAATTCAACCTGTATATGTCAGCTTATGGTTTGATTAGTGGTTAAAGTAAATTTTGTTGCCCCTGCTAACATTTGTGAGCTGCCAATCTGCTGTTAGCCTGATCGTTGCATGAGAAACTCCAGCAGGTCATAAGAAATTTTCCTGAAACCAGACTCATTACTGTGCTGTGAAACTCTCTGCCTGAGGGTTTTAGTCTGGCAACCTAAGTCTCATATAACTCGTATAACACTTATTATATGACATTAATTTTTTGGTGTTTATCTATATCTATATTTCCATGTTTTGGATTTGACTAGGTGAATGATTTAAACACTTGCATTATTTGATTTTTATTGTAAAGCACTTTGCAATTTCTGTTTGGAAGGTGTTTTATGTATCATGTAATGATTATTATCATTAATGAAACTTTTCTCCTTTAAAATTTTTCTAGCTTAATTGACACCAAACCTGCGACAGGGCGTCTACACACTGTTCTACATTTAACAAAACAATAACACTTTTGATGCATAACAGAGATGAGCATTTATGGGGTTTCTTGAATGCATCTTGAAGCAGCTCCTCTTTAGATACTGAAGAAATTACATTGGATAAACCACACTTCTTGAAAGTTTGTAAATTTGAAAATAAATTAAATTCAAGGCCCTAGAATTTTGTTCAAGAAAGAAATTGAGTTGATGTATTGGAAAATGTCTCGCTTATTTCTTACAACCATTTACTGTTCAATGTGTCCTGCATTGCTTGATGTACATGGACTAGGCCCACGCAGAACAAACGTTGAGTTGTTGTCGTCGAGTAATTATTAGCGGTGTTATGGACACTGTCCACTGTCTCGCTCTGCCTCTGATGTGAGATTTCATACAGATGAGCGAGTAATGTTGAACAAGAGAGAGTAAATGACTTGACCAAGTTCCCACGGACAATCACTTGTCCAGATGCAGAGTGTCCTGCAAATCAAAAAAAAATGGACACCATATGTTAAGTGGGTCTTAAAAGTTGCCTTCCCATCTTAAGCTGTGTCAGCTCACTCAGTCCTTAAAGTTGAGGGAATGTGTCCCGGAAAGTCCTTGAAAAGTCCTTGAATTTGATGTCAACATTTCTCAGTTTAAATGCCTTGTTTTGTTCTTTAACTCAAGCAAGAATTGTAAATTGAATTGAATTCTGTCCTCTAATCCCTCGTTGTCTCCGTCCTTCCAGGTGGACTGCTGGTGTGTCTGCCCAGAGAGCAGGCAGCAAAGTTCTGCTCAGAGATGAAGAGCTACAGCTCCGGATCTGGAGGTCCTGGAGTGGCGGGCGGCGCGTGGATAATTGGAATCGTAGAGAAAGGCGACCGCCGCGCTCGCATCATCGACAAGCCCCGCATTATCGAGGTTCCGCCGCGAGGAAACCAGGCGGCAAATCAGGACAACAGCTCCAGCAGCCCTGCTCCCAGTCCCAGTCTGTCATAGACACTGCCACGACTCTGACACTGTGTGTGTGATGATGTTGCTGTCCATCTCGTCCCCCTCTTCAATCAAACTGAACTGAAAACGCACTGACAGTGATCACTGTCTTGTTCTTCAGTGGGAGAAGAAATGGATGACAGACTCTGGAAGGAGCTACGGGGGGGAAAACATAACGTTCACAGCTTTCTGGATAAAATATAAATCAGGGTGGTTCTTTTTTCACCTTCCTGTTTACCTCCTTCTTGTCACATGTACCTAATACGTAATTTATCTGATTGAAAAAAAAAAGAAACGTAAATAAGATTCTGGAGAGAAACCATTCTGTGATAATCTTGCCAAATTTGAATGTAAATGTATGTTTGTGTATTTTATCATGATGTGACTCGGGTGCTTTGCTGTGTGAAAGTGGAGCAGAAGTTTTTCTCGGCTGTTTTTTGGAAAGTGGATGATGTTAATGTGTCTCGTGCAAGTGAATGTGGAAAAACAAACATCGTCCTCGGTACCTGGCTCTGCCCGCGCAGCTCCGAGGAAGGCTTGAGCAGCTTCCATCGGAGCCACTGGGTGGCGCTCAGAATATTCGTCTGTATCAGCTGATTGGCCGTGCACCACAAGTCCCTCCCCCTTTTTCCTTATTTATGAAGCTCTGCCTTTTAAACCCCAGCGAGTGGGGACAGGTGGAGCGGATGTTTTTGTCTGGATTGGGGTTGGACATGTTGGTCTGAAGCTGCATTTGTACATTTTCCTTTTCACGATCAATAAAAACATCATCAACTCAGACTGAAACAGTGTTTTGAGTGATTATGTGGGAAACTGTAAACTTTAATGTGGGGCTGTAACAATTAAGTATAATTATTACTGTAAGTGATTAAAGCGAGCTCTCTGAGTTTTTTGAAATATGAATATTTTCTAGTTTCTTTGCTCCATATAACAAGGATATTATTAATACAGAATAATTTTGGTTTGCAAGCAAACAACATTTGAGAATATCATAATTTTGAGGATTTTAAAATGTGAATCAAATTTTTTTGTAACATTTTCAGGAATTTTGTGGACCAAACAATTAAGAAAATAAACAGATGCATTGAAAATTAAAATAATCGTTAGTTTCAGCCTTAATTTAACATATTTTAAAGCATAAAAAAAATAAACTATGTTTTGTTTTTTTTTTGGTTTTTTTTTTTGTCTTTTTTGTTAGTTTTTTTTTTTTTTTTTACTAATTTGACCAATTAATTAGTTGTAGCAGCACAATCCTGTCAACTACTGTTTTGTTTTGAAACTTAACTTATATGGGGTCTTTTTATTGGCTTTCTGATCTAACTACAGACCTCAAGGCTGTTCTTACAAAATATTCATAGTTCTTATTAGTAAACATTATAAACATAGTTCATTTTCATATATATATATACTATAAAAATTATTTTGTCTCTGTATTCAATAATAAAATTATAATAATCTCATTATTTATCAATTTATCATTATTTTTCATTGTGATTACCATTTTGTCCATAAATGTGAAGGCCTGTGTTGTGTCATCATCATAATAGTATATCACTACACACACTAAGAGGTTAATTTACTGTATATAGGCAACTTAAACAACTCGTGATACAAAAAAATATATAAACATTTCTCTTAAAAAGTCTGAAATCACCATTTTATTTTATTTTAATCTATAAAACATACAAATTTTTAATTGTCAGTAACGTGAGAGAGTTACTTTGCATGCGATGGTTCAAATCCCAGCGCACTCAACAAAACTACAGAGCTGCAGTGTTGCTAAAGGGCAGCTGTGTAGTTTCTCCTCCAGCCAGCAGAGGGTGGCATGCAAGTAAAATAAGACCCTGGAGGAAGAAGAAGAAGAAGAAGAAAGGCGGAAGTGTTCGCGGTGCGTAAACAACCAAGTCATTCGATCACCTCTTTCACATTTGTAAAGATCATATTAAGATTGTTAACTTACAGATGTGTCCAGAATGATGAAATGTGTCGAGTGATATTCCAGGTTTACACGACGGATACATAAGTTTTCAGCTTTGACTCCGATGTAGAAGGTAAAAGCCTGATTTCTCCACTGCTCCGTTATATTTTTATTATTTAGCTTGAACCGCCCCAAATAAAGCCGGTAAAAGCCCGAATTAGTCTACTGATTCTCCCATTACTCTGTACTATGTTTGATAAGAAGCTTGACTAATAGTTCAAGTGGTTATAGTTGTGACAAAAGCCTGACTTACTCAAGGCTCTTCATTATAATTATAATGAATAGCTTACTGTATTTCAGTGTGTATTGCTGTGATAAAAGCTTGAATTACTCAATCCTATTGTTTATGATATAATAAAAGCCTGACTTTCCACAGGTGTGTTGTAATTATGGTAAAATCTTGCCTAACTGATTATAATTATGATAAATAAAAGCTTGACTTACTGCATTTCACTGTGTGTAGTTGTGTTAAAAGCCTGAATTGCTATGCTGGTACATAATAATCAATTACTTATAGGCAACAATTTTGCTAATCAGTCAAGTAATATGTAATAATATTTTTTCAGCTTATTTGATTTTAATATTTTCTTGTGTCTTTGCTCCATATGACACAGAAATTATTAAAACAATAATTTTACTTTGTGTTGAAGACGTCTGAAAGCATAATTTTATGGACCAAACAACTAATCGGATAATCGGGAGAATAAAAGATTCATCAGTTATGAAAATAATCATTAGTTGCATGTCTAGTGCATAATAAATATGCAAACGCTTGACTTGCTCTCTTCATGTGGTTATGATTGTGATATAAACCTGGCTTAAATAATAGTATTAAAAGCCTCACTTTACTCTCCTTAGGTCTTGAATAAGTCCAATAAAGTGAACAAAAATATTCTACTTTTTCTCCTTTACTTTGTAGAATGTATAAGATAATGCCTGATTTACTTACTACATTTGTCAAAGTTGTGATAAAACCCCAATTTATTCTCTTTAGATGTGTAACAACTCAGTACAAACCCTGTGTTCTCTTATTTTCAGTCCAGCACTAAAACAGAATCTGTAGTTATGTTTGTTATGGTTATGTTGCTGTAGTTATGTTTTATGTTATTTTCTTATTGTAATAAATGAAATATTTATTACTGTCTGATTGTCTGTGTGCGCAGGCTGCCTGTGTCCATCATGCCTTATCTGGGCAGTGAGGACACGGTGAGGGAGCTGAGGAGAGCTCTGTCCAACCCCAATGTCCAGTCTGACCCGCTACGGTACAGAAACACCATCCTCAAAGTCATCAGGTCGGTCACACACCTTCATCCACCACATCAGCCAGGTGCAGTGTTAACCCATGAAAAATGTGCATAAATATGTTTTAAAATATGGTCAGATCTTCATTACTTTGAACCAATTACACAAAAATGATTTGTGTGAAGTCTTGCATGAATATTAGTTTAAGACTTGCCTAAAAGAGGAAAAAGTTATATATGTAAGATGTTTAATTTCATTTTTTTTTTTTAAACACAAATAGCATAAAATCCAGAAAAAAGAATATTACATTGTAAAACATGTCAGGAGACAGTGAGGTGTCAGTGAGGCACCTCACTTTCCAAGAGAAAGACTAAAAGACTAAATGCACATATTGGGAAAGCTATAGTAACAAAGAAATAACACAATATGAAAAAAATAAATATACAAATACATTCTAATTTACAAACCTAATTAAACCTGATGAAACAAAAGTAATGACAAATTTATTTTTAAACATTTCTAACTCTTGGCCATGTGGGTTTTTTGATTTTACATATGGACACCATGATGTCTTAGTCTGTGTTTTGTTTTATAAAAAAAAACATTTGATGTGATCAGCCTGTTTTGGTCTAATATTACTGAACTTGGGGATTAGATTTAAATAAATTAGCAATTGATTAAGCTGTCTGATTATACTGTCGGAAAGTTCAGTTTTCTGTTCATCAGTCCACAACTGTGTCATCCAATACCTGCAAAACTATTGACATTTTCCTTAGTGATAAAACTAAATTAACATATTACATTTAGCTCTTTACTAGCTCGGTGGCTGTTAGAGTCAGGTAAAGCATTTGTGCAGTCCACAGCATATTTGGCTCTAAATTCCACAGTGGCATCTGGTTTTCTTCTTTCTGTCACCTTAACTTAAACACTGTTCAACCTAAGACCATGTCTGGGCTTTTTCATAGTTAGAAAGTCAAATGATTATGTAACATTTTGCTTGTCCTTGTCTGTGTTTTGTCCATTTTTTTTTTCATTTTGTCAAAAAGAAAAAAAAAAATTATACATCTCTTTACCCCCTTGCTGCACGTAATATTTTTCATCTTTCCACTCATTCCTCTTGCTTTTTTCATCTTTGTTTTCCCCCTTTATTCCCCCCCAACGCACACACTCAAACCTACACCTCTTTATCTCCCTGCCTTCCTGTGTCTCAGAGCGATGTCTCAGGGTGTGGATGTGTCCAGCCTGTTCAGTGAAATGGTCAAAGCATGTGCCACAGTAGATATAGTCCAGAAGAAACTGGTCTACGTCTTCCTGTGTTCCTACGCCACTTTAAACCCGGAGCTGTCTCTGCTCGTCATCAACACGCTGAGAAAAGACTGTCAGGATCCGAACCCCATGGTCCGCAGCCTGGCCCTGAGGAACATGACCAACCTCAGGTGATGTGCTGCAAACATCAGCCTCAGTACATGTACAGATCGTAATATCTGGCCACTTTATTAGGTATGTGTAACACCTAATTAAGTGGCAGGAGTGACACACTGCGTGGACCTTTGTTGCTGTAGCCCATCTAGTTCAAGATCCAAGGTGTTCAGTGAGGGTCTCCTGCACACCTTTGGTGTAAAAAGCTGTTAATTGAGTTACTGTTGCAAATTAGTGTTATCTTACTGTTGCAAATTAGTGTCAGTTTCTGAAACACAGAGACCAGCAGCCTCACTCTGATTCTTAATTTAAACTTCGGCAGCTCATTTTGACTGTACCTTTATCCCTAAATGCCCCAAGTTACTGTTTTGTGATTGGCTAATTAGATATTTGGGCAAACGTAACTGTTCTGTGCCCCACAGGTTAACCAGTCTGGTGGAGTATGTGGAGCAGCCTCTGACAGCAGGACTGAGAGACAGAGCAGCCTGTGTGCGGCGAGTTGCTGTCCTCGGCTGGGCAAAACTGCACAATCTCCAAACTCAATCTGAGATAGGTAGATATTCTGTGATGAGGTCAACTCGACTGTTACAATAACACCTACAGTTAACAAAGGGTATGACCCTTTTGAACAGTGAGTTTCTTGAAACCAGCAAAAATACACCCTACATTCACTTGCTCAGTGTGTTTTAGACAATTAGTTAATCTCTTTAAAGCCCCTTGACACATCTTCTCTTTATTGTTCCTGCCATTAATTAGTATGTCACCAAGTAGCATTCAATCTTTAATATACTGCTTGCCTGAGCCTCACTGTCTATTCTGCAAATTCTATTCTATATTTTATTGTCTTAACAGGCAAGAATTTTTCTATATTCATAGGTGTTAAAATAATTGTTTATTATTTTATTACCTTAACCTTTGCTGCCTTTGCTGCTCTAACACAGTCAATTTTCTCTTATCTTATTTATGTATTTGTAAGACGTGAAGATAGCAAATTGTAGCTTAAAAACAGCTTAAATTATAAAAACACAAAATCCAAAAATACATGCAAACTCTCAATAATGACTGTGTTTAAACTTGCAAAATAATACTGATAATGGGGCCAATAAAGACGTGATGTAACAGCTACTGTGTTGTTTTTCTTTTTAAATGGAAATTTTGTTGCAGATGCTGCAGTGGTGAATGAACTGTACAGTCTGCTGAGGGACCCAGACCCGGTGGTGATGGTGAACTGCCTCCGAGCCCTGGAGGAGATTCTGAAGGAGGAGGGAGGAGTCGCTATAAACAAACCTATCACCCATCACCTCCTCAACAGGTCGGCCCACAGTCTGTGTATGTGAAGTAAATGTAAAGGTTATCAAAGTTATCAAACTCTAGAGTTTGAGGGCAGAGTTTCCTGGACAACAAAAGTGACTGTGTGCGTTTGTGTGTTTCTCCTACCAGACTGAAGGAGTGTGACATCTGGGGTCAGTGCGAGGTGTTGAGAATCCTCCAGCGCTACCGTCCTCAGTCAGAGGACGAGCTCTTTGACATCCTGTCCCTGTTGGACTCTTCCCTGGTCAGTCCTCACCCTCCAGTCATGGCTACCACGCTCAGCCTCTTCCTGAGCCTCTGCCCTGGTCTACCTGCTGTCAGTCTGGCCGCTCTGGAGCGAGTGCGAGCCCCCCTGCTGGCAACCTGTGGGAGTGTGTCCAGAGAGATGAGGTTCGCCACCATCTGCCATATTCAGGTCAGTGGTGTCAGACCCATCCTGTCGAGGATGTGGACAAGGTGTCTGTGATGTACTGTGTAATAAATGTTGAGAATATTTTTTACTGGACTCCATGGTTTTATGAATGTGTAAGTGAATGTATTTGTATTTGTTACTTCTTTGGGACCTTTTAACACTGATCTTGTCAGTCCTCATGGAGACCAAAACCTGGTCCTAATGAAGCAGAACCTAATTTCTGAGTAACTCTGGTTATGTTTAGGGCTAAGATTTGAATTGTGGTTAGGTTAAGTCTAGAATTAGACATTTACTAGTTAGGCTTTGTTTATGGAGTGTCCTAAGTTGATTTGTTCCACAAACCTGTGTGTTTGTTAAAAGAGCAATCATTCACCTGTTAGTTCAACTCTTCTAGTTGCTGTTGCGTTCCCTGCCCGGCCTGATGGGGGTGCACTACAAACGTTTCTTCTGTGGCTATGCTGAACCAGCCTACATCAAGCAAAGGAAGATGCAGGTAATTGGCTTTTTGACTCAGTGTTGTGTTTCATCAGTTGAAGAGATCTTCATTCTGTTTATGTACTGTCAGTTATAGTACATTTTGCGGTTTTTGTGATTTATTTTTAGGGTTGTTCAGGGAATTTCGACAAGAAAATTAGTAGAAGTAGAAAGATAAAAGACTAAACATAGTTATGAAAACAAGTTACACACTGCAGTGGAATAGTAGACTATTATGGTTTTTTTTTGGCCCATTTATTTGTCCCAGTATTCTTTTTTCCTCTGTCTGATAAAAGAAAACTGTTTAATGATAAGAAATAATACCAAAAAGGTTTTTCTCCAGTAACCAGTTATTGAACACACTGGTTTGTCTAATCCACAGTTTGTGTCAATTGCATATAGTATTGTTAATACAAATTATGTATAAAGTAAATATTAAAAACATCAACAAATCATCAACAAAAGTCATCAACAAACTAAATTTTGTCACATAAGTATTTGTGAATGAAAACAAAAATCTGTAATTTGTAATAACTGGCTGATTGTTTGATAATAATCATCCAATGCAGATTATTAAAAAATTGTAAATATCGACCCAATTTATCAGTCTAATCTAATCAATTTTTGCCTCACCCCTATAAAATATGGCAACCCTTTCTGGATTATTTTGAAAGCCTTCTGTGTACCAGTGTGACTGACTAAAGCTGTCACCCCCACCTTTTCTTTTCTTTTATTTATTATTTATCATATTTTGCATTCAGTTACTTAGGTATTTGTAATGTAATGGTCCATTTTAATTAAATGGTAGGTACTTTGGTTATCTGTCCCATTCTTTTATATTGTTATCGATATGATGTAAAATTAAATGAAAAACCGTCGAAATAAAAGCAAGCGCTGTTGTGTTTGCAGGTGCTGATGGAGCTGGTGAATGACGAAAATGTAGCGATGATATTGGATGAGCTGAAAGGATACTGCACTGATGTCAACACAGACACTGCCCAGGCTGCCATCTCAGCCATAGGTAAACACACACACACATTTTCAGGACTTCAGAGGACACTTCATTGACTTACATTCATTTCCTTATTTTACCCTTAACCATAATTACTACTGGTCTAACCCTAAGCCTGACCCTAACCATAACCTAACCCGAACCTCAGCCTCTTTAAAACATGTCCTCACCTTAAAACGTTATGGGGGACTTGATTTTTGTCCCCATAAAGAAGACAAGTCCCCATAATGTGACTCCCCACAACATAAGTAATAGCAGGTAGACACACACCCATGAACATCCTATTATTATATGGTTATCTAACACATAATCAGGCTTTTATCTTCACCATCTGCCATCTGTTTTATTGTATTTGTAATGTGCACTGAGGCAGACCAAAGAACAAAACAGTTTAAGGAACGATTGGTACTCCAGCACCGATAACATCTTCCTATGCTGCAAAGAAGTTAACTATTAAGGCTGCAACTAATGATTATTTTCATAATTGATTAATCTGTCAATTATTTTTTTCAAATAATCAAGTAGTTGTGTGGTCCATAAAATGTCAGAAAACTTTCTTTAATAACCTGGAAATGATGATGTTCTCGGATGTCTTGTTTTGTCCATAAACCACTTTTAATGATTTCTTTGTTATATGGAGCAAATAAACCAGAAAATATTCACATTTAAGAAACTGAAGAATCTGAAACCTTGTTTTAATATATAAAAATAGTTGACAATTGATTTAGTAATCTGTCTGTCCACACATGTACGTCAGTTGTCTTTTCACGAAATTTTAACCATGTAAAACATTTTTAAAAATATGTAGAAATTTTTGTTATTTAAAAATGTAATTACAAATATGTTTTATTAATAATTTTTAATCAATATATTATTAATAATATTTTTTTAATAGTTTTAATGACTCAATTGCCTGCAGTACTCTGTGTTGGTACTGCTGTTACTATACTAAGTGATTAAATGGGCAAATATCATTTGCTCCATGCTTTCATTAAGACATGAGTCTAAATACATGTTTCCATGGTGACACCGCCTGTCTCTCTTCACCTGCTGGGTCCATTCACTTACTCTTAAACGCCACTTCCTTGTGATGCAAAGGTCAACATTGTTCCTGTTATACCTGTTGAACAGTAACCAGAGAATGATAAGGAAATCATTTTGCATCCTGTTTGACACAAAGGATCACTTGTCTGTGTTCAGTTCAGACGGGACAGGTGCGACACAGTGTTTACCTGAAAACACGGCATCATATGAACACAATGCCTCTGAATACAATGACCATCGCAGCCAATATTTGCAAATAAGCAAAGCGAATGGTTGGACAGAAGAGCACGGGTCCCCCTTTTACTTTCTTGTATGATGCATCACGGGTTGACAAGGATTTTTATTTATCTCACTTTTGTGCAAACATATTAGAATAAAAAGCACGGGCAGGCAGATAGACAGACAGAAAGACGGACGATAGTAGGGCACATTTCCCAGAATGCACGTAGCTGGGGTCGACACCTGCATTGTCCCCTCAATGCTGATCATGCACGACGCTTCACTCATGCTCAACATGGATGATGGGCCCTGCACTGTTGGTTTCTATAGCAACCAGGGACTCTAACTATTTTCCAGTAATAGTCAGCACCCACCAATACTGACAACTCAAGGTCTTCATCACTGCCATCATCTGCCGATGTCAACCCTCTTTCCTCTAGCTGTTTTTGGATTTGTGTACCTGCATGACAGCAGAGCTAACCTTTTGTCACAGATATATTGTAGGATTAGTTATATACACAGATATTTTGTAGGATTAGTTCAACAACATTGCATTGTCTTTTAACTGGAGCATTGCTGCCAAAGGTGTGAATCTTTAAAGTCTCCCTTTTCACAGTTGGTAATCCTAATGATTTTAATTGTTTCTTCACCACAAAGCTTTGCTGACTTCCTCCATCTAGCATTCAGCGCACCTTCTTTTTTACAATTTCACAACTCATTTCCTGGAGACTTGCTTCCTTCGTAGTCAACATGGACAGTAGCATTTGTAGGCGATTAGGACTCGCATCATCCTTAGATGTTTCCTCTTCCATTGCCTGCAGTAACTTTGTTACGGATGCTCGTGTGAGTCCATGCTTCTGTTTCAGCCTATGTTAATGCTCTGACATTCTGTCTGGTCCATTGCTGAGTAGCTAGTCACAGCTATCTGTTACTTGCCTTTTCCACTGAGTTCTTGTTCTTAACATAAAGAGGACCTGCATGGACTCTGTAATGTGATTTCTCGGCAGGCGCGCTATTGTCTGCTGCACAGCCTTTACTCTGAATCTCTTGCACGTATTACATGATGTAGTGATTCTTTTCACTATTTGTCTTTGCTCGTGGTATCCTAAACTGATCTCTTAGTTGCATTAAAGTGTCTCTCATGCCAGAGTGCATAACTTGGTCATGACAATGTTCAATCAACCGTTCAGACAGTCTGTGGTTTGGAGGCAGAAGGGCGCTGCTCCCTAAAGCTCATATTTGAGTGCTGTAGTCTCCCTCCCATGCAGATTAAACCATCTTTGTCTTTGTGATTTTTGAATCCTTATGAAGGTCTTTATTTGCTTTCATTTCACTTGTTTCCTTATGAAACGATTGACCTTGTATCTCCAAAATCCAGTATCTTTCAGCTTCTGATAACTCTTTCAGTGTAAGTTCTCCCTGTTTTTTTTTTTCCTTTGACTGGGTGTTGTAGATAAATCTTAATCCAAGCTGTGACTCTGAGCCCCAGCTTACTGCTTTAATAATGGATCTGGTGGTGCTTGTTCAATTGTTACTCAGGTGGACTGGAACATGACTTGATCTGAGCTCAAGTAAAATATACAGTAGATATAATAAATTTAATAGATTACAGGACAACATTGACCTCTGGAGAACTCAGACACAAGAGGTAATCAACAGGGCGAAAGCCGCTACCATGGTAGAACAGAGCTCATCCAGACTGGGTGATGCGAGTACACCTGCAAGTAGACCCAAGGTAAAAGTATCCAAGCTATATATGAACAAATACAACGGTGACATATCAGCATGGTATGAATTTTGGAACCAGTTTGAAGGTGCTGTCCACAAAAAACAGTGAGCTAAGCAAAGCAGAAAAGCTAACATATCTCAAGTCATATTTCACCGGTCTTACAGGCTAATTATGATGCTGCCGTAGACATGTATGCTCCAAAGATCCAAAGAAGTGTCATATAACCTGTGTGTGTGTGGCAAAAATGAATAAAACGGTTCTTCAAATGACACCAGACAAACAGACGATGCTGCCATCCAAGCAACAACTGATGCTGTCAACAGACAACTGACCCTTACGACAAACACAGGAAGGCAATTTTTCTTTTTGCCCATATAGTCACTGTTTGCAGCACAACAGAATTTTGCCTTCCTGTCGTAAGGGTGTGGTGAGCCACGGATGAGATGATAGCATCAGTCCAATGCTCCAGTTACAAACTGGAGCACCTTTGCTGCCAAAGGTGTGAAGCTTTAAAGTCTTCCATTTCACATTTCACATCCTTTTATTTGTTTCTTCAATACGAAGCTTCGCTGACTTCCTCCAATCTAGCGTGCAGCGCACAGCAGAACAGAATTTTGCCTTCGTCTTAAGGGTGGTGAGCCACAGATGAGATGACAGCATCGGTCGTCTGTCTGCCGTCATTTGTTTCAGGATTTCAATTTGCTTAGACTATTTTTCTTTTTAACTATCTTTGCTGAACGAGTTTAATCTCATAGACGTCACAATTAATTTGCATATTCCTTAACTGCCCATTGTAGCTTTGAAGTAAAAATACAACATCCTCCCCCTCATGAAGACTGTTCTTGCATTTAAATCTCTAGAGGATATAGGAGTTGAACTGGTCTTCTTAATATTGTCCACTGATGTGTGGACAGCACATATTCTCACAAGTCCATCCCTCTTTTCCCTGTTGAGCATCAGATCACCTTTGTTGAGTTAGGGTGGGTTGTGGGTTCGTGGACTTGCTAATATGATTATTATTATTATCAGCAACATTTCCAATATGTATCCCTAGTAATGCGGTGTTATCTTGTGTGGACTTGGATGCAGGTCGTATTGGACGGAGCTACAGTGACAAATGTCTAGAGATCCTGACTGGACTGCTCAGACTCAAGCAGGAGCACATCACTTCAGGTAAAACCTGCTTTCCTTCTTATCCAAATGAACCGCTTCTGTCACAGTCAGCACTTTTTTTTTTGTCTCTTATCTCCCCCACTCTTTGTTCATCAGCCGTGGTGCAGACAATGCGAGATCTGGTCTGGGTGTGTCCACAATGCAGTGACACTGTGTGTTCAGCTGTGGAGGGCTGTGAGGAGGCACTGCAGGATAGCCAGGTCAGACACACCCTGCAAACATTCATGCAAACCCAACACAATCTGCCCCTCTGTGCGTGGTGCATGAGTACATCACATGTGCCTGAAAAATTAACCAGGGCTTCTGTAGTCATCACCACCATTAATAAATAGTCGTCCCAGTCATTATAGAAGAGCTTTGGGGGAATTGTTACTTGACAGCAGCAGAAACACCACAGACACTGCCTTTATTGTGCCATTTTCAGGCGCATAGCAGCAGTTTAGATAACGCAGTTATTTAGGACAGGATCCCTGAGATGATTGATGACATCATTTCCCAGTAATGACTACAATTTTCATAGAACTATTCTACACAGAGTTTATATCTATTTATAATCTTCCCACATCTGCTAAAGAATTTGCTAAAGCCTTAAACCAGATTACTCCCTGGTTGGGAAAGTTTGTTTCTCATTGTAAAAATACTTTTACTGATAACTGCAGCCTCATAGCAGGAGTCTTTCTTTGTTTTCATGTTCTCGTCTTTAGGATTTTTTAGTGGTGTGTTTGTATCAATATTAAACACATTTTCAAGACACATTTTCAATACAAATCAATCTCATCTACCAGCCTTAATTTGATAATTAAAATATTTATTATGGTCCTAGCATATTGATTATCGTATTGCACAAGGAAGGACAACGATCACAAAATTGATATTTTGGCCCACCCCCTTATACACGTTTACACCCCAAAAAAATGGGTAAGGAGTTTTGTTACACTTTTAACAACAACGTTTTTAATGGATAGTGTTTTTTTTTTTTGTCCTACCTTTTGGAACAATTTTAACAACTATCACCACCATAAGTGTCACCATTAGACAAAGATGGTCAAATGTGGCAAAAAACTTTTAACCTAACTAGAACTCACAACATTTCAAGGCCTCTGCTCATCATCCTCCTTCTCTTCCTCTGTTAGGGCAGGCAGGCGCTACTGTGGTTGCTTGGTGTGTATGGGGAGCGAGTCCCCAGCGCCCCCTACACTTTGGAGGTGTTCATCGATGGAGTGAGGAGTGAGACCTCGCTGGGAGTCAAGATGGAGCTGCTGACAGCCACTGTCAGGGTGTTCTTGTGTCGGCCTGCTGAGATGCAGGACATGCTTGGAAGACTGCTTTACCACTGCATAGGTGCGTGTGTGTCTGTATACTTGTATTTTTATCTTTGTGAGGTCCAAAAAAACATAAAAACCAAACTTTGTGGGTACATTTTGTCTGGGCCCCACAACTTTAAACAGCTTTTTCAGGGTTAAGACTTGGTTTTAGGGTTAGAATTGGGTTTAGGTTAGAGCTAGGGTTTGTAGTAGTTATGGTTAAGGTGATACTCCAGGAAATTAATCTAATTCAATTAATGTTCTCTTAAGCCATGGAGGTCAGACTGTGTTTGTGTCACTGTCATTATCATCGTTATCACTCTTACCAGTCTCTTGTTTTTTTCCAGAAGAGGAAACAAACATGTGTGTACGTGACCAGGCACTCCTCTACTACCGACTGTTGCATTGTGGGATAGAAGAGACACGAAAGGTCATCCAGGGTCGGAGGTCGGACCCTTCCCTGGGCGTTCTGATTGGCCGCCCTCCGGAGCCCATCAGCCAGTGGGCATGCAGCTTTAACACGCTGGGGCCTCTCAAGCAGGTTACTGTAGAGACAGAGTCAACCAGCAGAGGGAGCCCTGAGCATGTGACCTTTGAGCGCAAGCCTAACACTAACCTGTCTGACCCACTGAACTGCAGCCAAGACAGGACAGTTCATTCAGGTGAGTGAGGATGTTAGTGCACAGGAAACTGTTTTTGGGTCGCTAAATAAAATAACTTTGGTACGTTCCATTTGTAGTTGGAACTCAGGATTTTTGAATT
This sequence comes from Brachirus orientalis, assembly GCA_016785285.1. Taxonomy (NCBI): domain Eukaryota; kingdom Metazoa; phylum Chordata; class Actinopteri; order Pleuronectiformes; family Soleidae; genus Brachirus; species Brachirus orientalis. The sequence goes on from JAFBJR010000570.1 coordinate 771,580, forward strand.
TCCGAACTTGGATTTCCGACTTGGAGCAACCTCACAAACACTTAGTCCATTACAATTACAACATAGTTAGCACTATACAAACACTGTTCCTTTTACCGTTAATGGCACTTCTGGCACTTCTTCCATACCACGTAGAGGTTGTTACTGAGTGTTAAACTGGTTTGTGCCAATGTTTTTTTCTGACTTCTCTCTGGACGTCGCTCACACTGCTGACTTCCGATGTAAATGAGAAGCAGAATTTTTCTTAAGAATTATCAGATAACACTTGCATCAAATGGAGCTCTGCTTCATTTTTCATTATATTTCTTTGGCTGGTTTATGTTTCTTGTGTGACATTATAAATGGGACTGCTGTTGGGGAATGTGAGGACCATCAGGAATAATCACTCATCTGTACAGTGTGAGAATAACGATGAGATCTCTGGGTTGTGCTGTCAGGCAGATTCAGACCGTGTGACAGTGTCTGTTCTGTTTAAAGCCAGTTTTTGTTACAGTAGCTGAATCTGCTGGCATTAGTAATTCATCACACCTTTCTCATGTTCACTTATCTTCTCATTACTATGATGGAGATTATGAAGCTCACCTGAGCAACTCATATTTTTTTGTTACTTTCAACTTTTGCTTATGTTCTTTCTCATGCATGTGTGTCTTATGTTGTCTATGTAGAGCTCTGTTAGCTGTTGTCAACCAAATTCTGTTATGCAGTACTCGGAATCAAAACAACTACATTTTGGCAGGAAGTCATGCTGCTTAAATCCATATATAACCAAACAGGAGAGAATTTTACTGGCTCATCAAATATCTGTGGGACTGTGGAAGTGGATCACTGCTATGGAACTATTTTATGTTTTATGTATTTATGTGCTTTTACGCAATGTCTAAGTGTTCTCTTGAGTAGAGTGAGGTAAAGGTTATCAGAAAGTAGAAGATGTCAAGATGTCCCCATCTCAATACTTTCTTCAGAAAGCACAAAGGCGGCCTAATAAGGGTCATCTAAGGGTCCCAGGATTCAATAAAATTTTATTAAATTCAATTTTATTTGTATAGCGCCAACATACATTATCTCAAGGCACTGTACATAGTAAGGCCAGAACCTTTACAATATGAGAAAAGAAACCCAACAGTTCACACAATGAGCAAACACTTTAACAGGAAAAAATCTCTGACAGAACCAGACTCAAAGATGCGCGGTCAACTGCTTCGACCGGTTGGGGTGAGAGGAAAATGGGGGACAGAAAGGGGAGGGGGTGAGGGAGAGACAGAAGAGAGAGGCCATGAGCAAGCCCAATTCCCTTCCCCTTGCGATAAGGATGGGGTAGAGCATATACCTTCACTCCTTATGAGTTGCCCTCCTATCTTAAGCTGTGTCAGCACAGCTCAGTCCTTGAATTTGAGTTAAATGGTCCTGGAAAGTCCTTGAAAAGTCCTTGAATTGATGTCAACCAAGGTGTGGGAATTGTGTTCTTCGTATCCTGGCTGCAATGAGTGGTTAGTGTTACCTTTCTATCATGAAACTGTGAAACTATGTGCCTCCTCTGACATTAACAAGACATTTTCTCCTAGAGCTCAGTGGATGGTTGTACGTGAAAACCCCAGTAAACCAGTAGTTTCACTGTTGCTTTGTTTGTCTACTACAGTAATTAACAAAGTCACTTAAATCCCTTTTCTTCCTCATATATGCTTAAATCAACTGAATTACTGCCAGTTGAACATGTGTACCTAATAAAGTAGAGTGGATGGGTTCAGAAGGTTTTAAGAGGGAGAAGCCATGTGTGGTGCACTAAACAAAAGTAGCCAAAGAAAATGAGGCAGCACTTGTTCCAGACAGTAAAGTGAGGTGTAAATAAACCTGTAGCTGTGATTGAGACTGTTTGGCTCCTCTTGAAAGCCTATCATTAGCAAACACGGTGTTAAAACCTCTGCTATCATTCATGTTAATCATAACACTGGGCTTTGGTTGAGATACCAGAGTTAAACAAAGCTCAGGCCACACCTGCAGCCACCCACACTCCACAGACATTGTAAAATGATGCTTGCGTCAGTACCTACCTTATGTCTTATATATATATAATTTGTTTATGTTGTTGAGGGATGTCAGTCTAAAAGCAATTTGGTATTTTGGAATTAATAAGATCCTTATTTTCATTTAAAAAAAAGGTAAAAAAAAAAGTAAAAAGTAAAATTCTGCTCTATCTCTGAATTAATATCATACGTCAAAGCGAAGAAGCTTCAGTTTCCTCCTTGATAACTTTATTTAATGGGGACAAACATGTCCTGCTGGTTTAATCCAATTGTACTTTGTTTTAGGTTTGACACATAGGAAGATACTTTGACTGTGGTCAAACCATTCATCATTTGTTTCTTTGTTGCCAAATGCAGGATTACCAACATCTGGTTTTCAAAATAAAATGCTGAACTTCAGGAAGTAAGTCTGGATGGACTATAGTTATGGGAATACAACATGCTATTTGTCACTCAAAGTGAAACTCTCTGTCCTTCTATCCACCGTTTGGCCTCCTGCTGTTAGATATTTATCCTCTCTCTCGTCCCTCTTTATCCTGCCTTGTCCTCTCTAGGTTCAGACACCACCACTGAGCAGACAGACTCTTGCACTGATGTCCTGGCTTCCAACCCCGCAGTTCCGCTCAGCTTGTCCCTCTCCCCAGCTCTCAGTCCAGAGGAGTTTGAGAACCTGTGGCTGCAGCAGCCGCTTATGCTTTCTGAGCAAGGTAATTAAATGATAGGGTTAACATTGGTGGGTCTCCTTCAGCCTGTTTTATGTGCATTCAGTCTGCATCCTGCTTACACTTTCCTAAGTCCGCTGTATCTTACATACAGTATATGTTGTTTTATCTCGCCGTTAAACAACCTTTTCTGGCTGGAAACTGAAGTTTGTAATCTACTTGCTCTCCTGCACTGAAGTCCATTGAGAAAATCTGTGTTTTTGGCTCACAGGGACATATGAGCTGTTGGTCTACTTCTGCCTCATTTGGTGGCTTTGTGTATTGCAAAGGTAAATCTAAAAATAGGATTGGAAATGCCACAGTCACAAAATAACACATTTGAACTTAATGATGAGGACAGCAGTGGATCAAAAACCCCTGGGTGCTGTGGTGTAAAATTGCTGATTTTTTTCTATGGACTTTGGTGTGGGGGGGAGTGAGCGATTTACAAAGCATCACAAACTTCAGTATCCAGTCAGAAAGGATTGTCTAATGGTGAGATAAAGCAGCAAACATGTTCTTAGGATATATTGAAAACATAAAGAGGCATTGACTTTATCAGGTGATCCTTTTATTATGTGATTATAATGTGTTTTCTTCTTGTGTCCTTGCTGGCAGCCATGTTTTTAATGTTGATGAGGTTTCCTGGCTGGTTCTAGACACAGGGAGCCAACAGATAACCACACTTAAAAATCTTAATTATCCCCTAAAGGGACCACATCTACTGTATCTTATTCCACTAAATAAGAAATAATTTATATTTAGGTAGCTGTAATTAGTGTTACAGTAAACATCCCCAGTGTTTCTTGACCTTGTAAAGCCTGTAGTAATGACTTAACTCATTATCCAAAAGTAATTAAATCACACATTGTTCCCATTTACATCCACGACCGAAACTGGTTGTGACATCAACCCTGAGTTTGTTCCATTTGAGAATTTGGAAGCACAAATGTATCTCAGGGTAGCCATTGTTAGCAGTACAATGTGGTATTTGTGCACACAAATAGTGTAGCAACATGGCAACTGTTAAATATCAAACAATACTATGTGTCTGACTGTGAAACAACAGGTGCTAGTAACTGATAAACTAGCAGTTTTTGTATTGTGGCAGCCGTCTTGGAATCCTGAACTCAGAATAAAATAGAACCTGCATGGAGTTTGCATGTTCTCCCTGTGCATGCGTGGGTTTCCTCCTCCTCCTCCCTCTTCCTCCTGGCTTCCTCCCACAGTCCAAAAAACATGCAGATTTGGAGATTAGGCCAATTGGACACTCTAAATTGCCCATAGGTGTGAATATGAGAGTGGATATGAGAGAAAGTGAGGGTGTACCCCACCTTTTGCCCTATGTCAGCTGGGATGAAGTACAGGCGCCCCCCACGACCCTCATGTGAAGGATAAAGCGGTAGAAGGTGAGTGTGTGTGTGAGAGAGAGAATAGCTTTTGGTTCACCAACATAAAAGCATAAAAGGAGAGATAGAGGAAGTCATAAAAACAACTCACAGTTAAAATAAGATAAGAGACAGTCATAAAAACAAGAGATAGAAATGAATGAGAGACAATTATAAAAGACAAAGACAGTAAAGCTGACAATTCCATAACTATGGATAACTATGACCTGGAGGAATAAGAATCTACACAGATTATTTAACTCCTTGTTTTTTGTGTGTCTAGATTCTGTGAAGATGCAAGAGGAGGAGGAGGACTATTTGTGCATGGAAGAAAGTGTCCGATGTTGTGAGATACTTCACTGTTCCACACAAAGCCTTCAGGCTGCGATGCAACTGGTTAACATTCAGATGATGGCTTTCACACCGCCACACACGCTGCCCTGGAGGGTCTACCTGTACACACGCACTCAGCATGCAAGCACCAGTGGCGCACCCTGCAGCAGCACACTCATACTGGGAGAGCTGCTCTACACCGGAGAGGGAACTCAGGGAAGCGCAATAAACAGAGGCAGGGGTGAGGGAGATGATGTGGTGAAGAGCAGGGAAGAAGAGCAAACGGAAGAGGAAGCTGCAACCGATAGGCTGAGAACTGACAGACATGAGGATGAAATTAAAGTGACTCTAAAGCAGCAGCCGAGAGATGAAACAGTCTTGAAGGCCTTTTTCTCCATTCTTACCACCGTACTGCACACGCTGTCCTCAGAGAGAGCTTAAATATGCATTAAACACACAAACACTTGCCTTTTGATTGATATAGTAGTATATTTTTAACTCGCAGTACTGTACGCAGTTCACAATCAATTGATAAATGCAAGGAACAACCATCTGTTAATCTGTCCAAGTGGTGGCTTGACTGGCTTCAAACTATGTGACTTACTAAAGGCACTAGTATGTTTGTGCAATGATGATTTTTGAAGGTTCTCCATAATCTGGGTCATAGTCATCTTCTGTGTTTGGCTCTAGGCGTCTGGACTTGCTTGAGTTAAGTTGAAGATGTTTTACCTCAGTTCAGCAACTTACTTGCGTAGCTTGCTGAACCGAGGCCAACTGTTAAACTTGGTGGAAACGAGGCTTATGAATCTGACCTAAAACCAAGCATCCCCAGAAACACTTCAAACGTTGTGAGTGAGTGAGAATATGTCACTCACAACTTCCACTAAAATATAAGCCAGCTCCTGTACTTCTGGTGAGTTGTCATTGAAGGGAAACTTGGGCTGTTTAGGTAAGTGGTGATTCAAATTTCCGATATAGATTGAAAACGTTTGCATTGTGGTTCAATAGCTGTTTTGGTAATTAGCCCCGAGGGATTCAACATGGCTTAACATGAAAAAGGCCTTTAAATTGAAGCGTTGTGAGAGGACAGAGAACTTGCCTCTGAGCGCAGCCTCGTCCCTAAACACTCTTGGTAACTTCTGCAGTCACCGACTGTAGAACATCTGTGCATCACTGAATGACGGCTTACTGGAAATAGTCCACCAACACAGTATCTTCACTGGATGTGTCTTCTCAGTATGACTCTGAGCGAACTACAAGAAACCACACACATACATACATACATACAGTAGATGGAAGACATCAGTGTGAATGAGAAGACGGTCTTCACTTCCCTTCTGTGTGTTCACAGTCCAACCACATTAAGCTAATTTCATTCACAGATATACGTTCACTTCTTGTTTTGAAGTAGTGTCACGTCACCCAAAATCAGCAGTCTGTCTTTGTGGGAGTGAGAGATAAGGCTGTTTTTCCTACAAACACATGTTGTGACGGAAGGTGATAAGATGTTGGGAGTTTCCTTTTACATCAGCAGAGTTTACATATGTCGTGGATAATAATTTTTTCTTTCTTTTTTCTTTGTTTTCAGTTCAGTCAATGCCGTAATGATAACAGCCTAGGAAGAGGCAATCTCTCTGACAAACATGTGAACTCATGTGGACAAATAAAACACTTGGATAACATTATTATGAGCTTGTGTTGAGTAGAAGAGAGATGTGAGACACTGACTTCCCCCTTTCCGTGTCCACAGAAATTTACTAATAGTACTAATTACTATTTGATATTTACTATTTGCTCCTCCGCTACTGTTTTGTCATCCTGGGAAATAACATCTACCCACAAACTTTACTTTTTATGAAAACAGTGAAGACCTTGTGTACGTATACTGTACGTGCATTGATTTGAATATCGCAACTTCCTGCCAAAATGGCACATCAACCAGAGCTCTTTAACAAGATAATTGTGTTATCCTGGACCTGACACTATTCTCTCTCTCCACAATTTTCTCATTATCATGAGAAAACCAGCCTGATTATCCCGAGATAAAGGACTCATGATCTAAAAAAAAAAGGAATTATCCTGTGACAATGAATTCATTATTTGGTGATAAACTAAAAAAACTGAAATTCTCCAATTTATATGTAAAGCACTTTTAAAATACATACAAAAAGGCAATGAAATAAAGGACTTTGTTACTGCAGTATCTCAATGGCATATTGTTAGATGATTTTAAATTCATATCGCTCACCCTGCTTTTCTGGAAAAAGTTAGTCTTTTTTCCATTTGAGCGGCCCCTCCTGACCAGAGTGGACACTCCAAATTTGTCCAAATGAATGTAGTCAATGAGACCGCAGTGAGGTTAGTTGTATGTTGTATATTTGAGTGATATTTGGATATTCACTGAATGGACATATATCACACTCCAGATGCTTTTAACCCTGGGTTTCACTTAGGGGCCATCCATAAATTACTGTCCATAATTAAAGCATTTTATTTCAATAACTTCCCGATATTTGGACACGTGGGGTCCAAATCAATGCAGAATGCTTTGGCTACACTTCAGTTTATTTGTTTTTTTCCTACCCCTTCAAATTGATATTAATATATCAAACAAAAACAATGGTTTATTATGAAACTTGACACCCCGAATCAATGCAAAATGCTTTCACTACATGGGACTAATCAGACACACTTCAATTTATTTGGTTTTTCTACCCCTTCATATTTAATATATCAAGATAAAAGCATAGGTTTACTATGGATTTTTTTTTTTAAATATATTGAAAAGTATTGATGTAAAAATGAGGGTGTAGAAAATATAGATGAAATGAGGTCACTTATTGTGGAAGCAATAAAAAAAAAGAAAAAAACAAATCCATAGTAAACTTTTTTGTTTGTTTGTTTGTTTTTTCATATATTAATAAAAATTTGAAGGAGTAAAATAAAAAAAAACTAATATATTGATTAGTCCCATGTAGCTAAAGCATTTTTTTTTTTTCAGTAACTCCAAATCAGTGGAGTTACTGGGGAAAAAAATGCTTTAATAATTTAATAATGGACAGTAATTTATGGATGGTCCCTAAGTGAAACCCAGGATTAAGAGCATGGGGGTGTGATATCTGTCCATTTATTGGCACCATTCGGTGAATATCAGTCAAATATACAGCGTGAGACTAACGAAGTTGTTTTTTCACCCCTTAACAGGTCTTTTTCAGGGTTAAGACCTGGTTTCGGGTTAGGGTTAGTAGGGTAGTGCGTGTTTGTCTTGACAGACACCGGAGGCGCACGTGTGTCTGAGCAGTTCCTCCCATGTTGCATCGCTGTCAGCGGCTCGCTCCCTCCTCCTCCTCCTCCTCCTCCTCATTTTCCGTTCCGTTAAAGTACAAGTGAGCGGTGAAGCCGGTGAGTGCGACGGTGACGGTGTGCCGCTGTCTACGGAGGGAGGTGAGTGACGGCGTGACTGCGCTTCAAACGCGTACGCACACTTTTTCCTTCTTATCTCGGAAGTTTGTGCGTAAGCCCAAAAATTCTGGGTTGTTTTTTTTTAATATTCTTCGCTCGCAAAACTGTCCTTCCATGCTGGTGATTTTAAATCGTGCTAGTTTGCCGTCAACGTCGGTAACTTATCAGTCTGGGCAGAAATAATTACTCAATTAACCGATTATTAATCAAATGAGTATTTTTCCCTCCTGCTTCTTAAATGTTGATATTTTCTGGTTTCTTTGCTCCGTTTAACAAACAAATCATTTAAACTGATTCATTTTGGTTTTGTGGACAAAACGGGACGTCATTTTAAGGTTCGGTAAACACTGATTAACATTTTTCAGATTTTTCTCGATTAATCGAGGAAAATAATCTATAGTTAACGATACATTTGGAAGATAGAAATTATTTCAAGACAAGACATTATTTCCAGGTTTGGTAATCACTGATAAAGATTTTTTTCAACTTCTTCTGACATTTGAATTATTTGAAAATTTTAATATAAAAATATTTTAATATTACCTTTCTTTACAATGACAGTATCTCCCACACATAACCATATACAAAACTCTTCTGTATCTACGTATATAGCGTATAATTATAGGCTGTTTTGTTATTTTAACAATCTTTTACGGGGGATAGGAGATTGTAAGAGCTGTAAAATGTTTTTGTTACTGTTGTTCTGTCTCTTGCTGTGAAATGACCGAAATAAACTAAACTAAGCTAAACACTAAGCAAAAAGCAATAAGCAAAAAACCAAAGTCTTAGACTTCTATTAATTTTGTTGCTTGACCATACATTTTATTTTTCAATCTCTTTATTAAGACGAAACCAGAAAATACAGGAAATATTTCCACTAGAATACTGTAAAAAGTTAGTAGGATTTAACATTTCCTCCTTAAGTGTATGTAGACTGTGGTTGTTTATTCCAAGTTTCTTTTGGTACGTCCCACAGTTCTTTAGACTTAGCATTTACTCTTTTACTTTTTTCTCTGTCCAGATGATTGCACACTGCCTCTTTTAATATTCAGGTCTGGATTCTTTATCGGCTGTTTGAGTGACTTTACTGCGTTTGCATGATGAGTTTGGGTTTGTTGTCATGCTCCTCATCAGAAACATTCCCGTTCAGGCACCTTCCAGCCAGAATGGCAGAAATGTCTTTATAACAGTTTGAATGTCACACCTTGAGTGTGCCGTTTGCTTGCTGATTTCACTTTCAAAATTAGGATTTCTTGTCCGTCAAAGTCTGCGATCATGACGCGACAGGAAGTCGGTCTTGTTTATAAGCAAACTTCTGAGTTTATCTCATTCAACATGTGTGTCCAACGTTTAGGAGGGTCTTAAATCAAAGTGGAGTAATCCTTTGGACCATTTTGAAATGTCACAAATGTGCCATAAAATATTCAGACAGGTGGTGCCAATGACATCAACTAGGGTTAAGAGCCAGGGTCCCGCTAGTGTTCATCAAATCATTAGATATTTAAACCTGTACAAGATGTTATTTTCTGCTTTTTAATATTGCTTACTTATTTCTAGAGCTGCAATTAACGATTATTTTCATAATCGATTAATTTGTCGATTATTTCCTCGGTTAATCAAGTACTTGTTTGATCCATAAAATGTCAGAATATGTTTGTCTGTGTTTACCTAACCTGGAAGTGGTGATGTTGTCAAATGTCTTGCTTGATGAATGTGAGAGTGTCTCTATGTGGCCCTGTGATGGACTGGTATACCCTGCCTCTTGCCCTATGTTAGCTGGAGATAGGCACCAACGCCCCCCGCGACCCTTAGTGGATAAAGCGGTAGAAAATGAGTGAGAGTTTCTTTGACATATGGAGCAAAGAAACCAGAAATCAGAAGAAGTTAAACAATGAAAACTGGTTTTAATTCTTTAAAAACACTCAAAACAATAAGTGGAGAACTACCTGAGTACTTGGAATTCCCAACTGCATTTTCTACTGATTTTCTAGTTTTATACATATACATTTAACAATTGAGACTTACCCAGGACAGACTTTTATCCCCAGACTTTCCGACTGAAACCAGTTCATTTGAATGTATTCTTAATTACACAGACACAGACACACCCGTCCTTTCATCACACATACCACAGTAGCTTTCAGTGCCCTGTTAACAAAGGAGGAGGAGAACGAGGAGAAGGAAGAGTACAACAAAACTGTCCTTGGTCCAGGGCCAGCAAGTCTTAGCGAGTTTGGGATTTGGTTCTCCAACCGTGCCACAGCGCTGTTGAGAAAATGAAATACCGCGATTCTCTTGGCTTCTTGGCTTCTTGGCTTTGCAGCGATGGATACTTGCTCTCCCTCTAAGTCTCATGTGGGTGACGTTGCTATCAGTAATAATAATAATAACAGTATCACATATCGCAGTCTTTAGCCACTTAAATTTATCGTGGTAAAATTTATTCTTATTTTTGATAAATTCAAATTCCACAAAATTAATTTATTTTTACTGCTACTGATAATAGACTTAGGGCCAGGTCGTTCTTGGCACTTTCCATATCCTCAGAGAACAGCTTTGCATTTCCCTGTGTGTGGATCTCACAATCGCAGGGAAATTGTGTTTCCTTGAATTCTTTGAGCGCTGAGTCGTACACGTGGGGTTACCGGTGGACTTCCTCGTATAACTTCAAGCGTCTCCATGATGTGTCACGCTGAACCAAAATAAAAGACGTCGCCACCTAGACAGGAAGATGTTGACAATGCAGACTGGAGTGGGGTGGAGGTGTGCTTGGTTTTGTGCACGTAGGGTTTGTGGAGACTAATGCAGAACTAGGTGGATGCCAAAATTTGCATCATGCCGACCTCTGTGCACATGTGGACCCAAGAGTATAAGCCTGGCCTTTATAGAAAAGGGAAGTATGTTGAATTTTTGCTACTAAACCCTCCTAAATATCACTCACTAGACCTTCGTTGCTGTCGGTTGAAAATGATTTTCTTCGCCTTCACGTGTGTGAATGTTTAAGTGTTGGCCATTTGGGCTGAATTGTTTTTTTGAGGACCAGTGCGGTTCAAAATGTCTTTTTTCCCTTTAATTCTGCCCAGGAACTGAAAACGGGCATCAGCGGTCAAATTTGTTGCTATAAAACCATGGTTCTCAAACTGTGGCACATGTACCACCAGTGGCACACAAGTTTCCTCTGGTGGTAGTTTGAGGAAAATCAAGAAATACTGTTCTACTGTATTTCAACCGGAGGGCGTAGAAAATGAAACAAATAAAATAATAACAATTAGAGTCACCTTATCTCTCACTCCATCTTAATTTTACTATGCCAGTGTCTGAAGTATATGTGAGGAAGAGGAGGGTGATGACTATTGAGATTATCTTATTGGGAATAAATCTGCCTCCTGTGAAAAGTCTGTAGCTGACTTTGCTTGGCCTGTTTACACCACTGTGTTTTAATGCTGGTGACAATGGTGTTACTCTGAGAGCTCAGTATTTTCTCAGGTGGAACCACTGCTGTAAAACAACTTTTGTTTTGCTTTTATAGGGATCCAACAAACCAATAGAAAGTGTTGCCTCCCTCTACGTAGCCTCAACCTTAGGCCCTTCCCTGGTCTGGTCTTAACACCATTCCTGGACTGTAATGAAATCTGTGCCACTCAAGTGAGTGCATGTAAACAGGGTGGAGGGGAAGTGCACTGAAAAGTCTAAATATAAATCTAGAGGTCACCTTTCATTCCCATAACACGGTATTCAAACATAACTTCCCTCGACAAATACTAACACAACAGTCTGTACTGTACAACAACCCCTTTCACAATACTTTTACTGAATAGTCATTTCTTAGGTCACCAATGCTTTTATTAAATCAGTACTTTTAAGCACAAACCAATGTTAAGTGAAAACATGTTAAATTAAACAAAATACTAATTGTGTAGAAAAACTATAAATGTAGATGTGGGTTGCCAATGCAGATTTTTGCCAATAATTGATGCCAGTATTTTCCTTTTTTCCTACATCTAAAATGTAAATGTTTAATGATAGCAAATCATACAAAAAAATTGCTTAACTTAAGTTACTTTTACTATTGAACAACACTAAGGGCTCTAATTTTGTGGTGCAGTGCAGGGTGGCGCAGCCCGCGCAGTGGTATTTTTGTCCAGCGCAACACCGTGCTCAGCGAAATTTGGCAATTTAGTAGACCGAGGCAAGCCGAGATGGGTGTTGCTGAAGGGGAAGGTAGCAAAAGGGGGAGGTGTCAACAGATTCAGCTTGGCGCAGTGACAATTTCGTGCCAAAAGGCTGCACTCGCTTTTTTGCCAGCTCCATGCGCCGCGCCTGGCCTGGCCTGGCCTGGTCTACAAAATTAGAGTGTGCGTCCAGGCGCATTTTGCAAGTTTCGTGCAGAGTGCAGGGGGGCGCAGCCAGGCGCAAGTACTGCTCTGTCCCGCCTCCACCTCTCCTACCAGCAAGTAGCATGTGTAATGGGACCTGTGCGTAAAGGACGCATTGCCAAGCTCATGGTCTGGCCCTTGTCACTAGTGTTTGGATGTGAAATGAACTTATCCAATTGAATTATGATCATTTTGGTAACTCTGGATTACACAAAATCAAATATGTGAATTTGTTTGATTAACCCTCTTCCCGGATCCAACCGAAACCAAAATTGATGCTAACACCATTTTGTTTCACGAGTAATTAATGTGACTGAGTAAACTGTGGCCAAAAATGTACAAACGGAAACAAAGACAGAGCTGTGCAGCCAGGTGATCTTCCCCCTGCCTGCGCTCTGCTGCTCTACCTGCATGTTGTGTGCTGTTGTGTAGTAAGCAACATGCCACAAAGAATGCACTGAATTTTATGAGATGAGAGAAGCCAATGCCGAGGCTGTTTGTGGTTGGCTGACAGAATTGTGACGTCATTACAGTTCCAGCTGCGTTAATGAAATTCCATTACACGTGCCAACAGCCTCTGATCTGACAAGTCTAGTGGTAATTTGGCTGACACAGTGAGCACACGTCACCGAAACCTCACAGGCAGGTTTACAGAATGTCAGGCACACTTCAATGCAACAACCACTATTTAACGTAACTGCCTGAATCGGCACATACATTTATACCTATATTGACTGTTCCGTCACATCTGATGTCGGATCAAAGGTGGTTGTAATGGAATTTCATTAATGCAAACTAACGACTTCACATCTCTTCACAAATATTTTTGGCAGCAATTTACTCAGTCATAATGATCATAATTCAGTTGGGTAAGACAAGTCCACTTCACATGCAAACACCAGTGACAAGGGCCAGACCACGCGCTTGGCGATGCGTCCTTTATGCACAGGTGCTTCTGATTTCATCCCCGTTACAGACGTTATCTGTGCACACTACTCATTTTTATTACACAGGGTTTAAATATAGGTTAGTAAACACGAGTGTCTTTATCAGTGGAAAAATGTGTTAATGCCAACCTCAATCCCACCAAAGCCCCCGATGCTTATGGCTGAGAGGGTGGAGGGCGCAATGTCCTCCGCTGAGCCCATGGCCACACTGGTGGAGGGGCCGCCCCCGGTGCTTTTGTTTGGCCCTTCTTCTTACATCATTGAACCGTTTTTTTTTTTTACACAGGGCAATGGTTCTTAGTATGTCAGGGCAAACCTGATTAATTAATATTGGTAACATTTTGCATCATCAGCCCGTGGAGGTCTGTTCATGTGATCATATATTCGGCCACTGCGAGCTTGGACCTCCCGGACCAGAACATCCGTTTCCCTCCGTCTTGCGATGCGCCTCGCCGCAGCGCATTTAAAGGTGAGGAGAGGAGTGTTGGAAACCTTTTCCTTGTCGAAGCAGAGACCTGGGAGATCTTTCAAGCAGAAGTTACTCTTTACTGAGAACTCACTGTGTGTTGCTGTAGCCATCCGAGTCTGGCTTTAGTTCAGCACTGTAGAGTTTTATACTTTTCAAGACGGAGCTGGAGACAACGGAATTTCCCCAGCCCTGATCTCACCAGCATAACCGTGTGGTTGAAGGCATAGGTGCTAATCCAATCAGCCTGACAGTACCGCCCAGCCCTTCACATTGTCATAGAGATCCAGGCACAGTCTGGCCTTGAGATTAGCACTCACATTCAACTTGGGACCGTGTCAGGTGGTCAGCAAGTGAATAAAGATAAAGGGTTAATGTGCAATGATGTACAATATTTTATTACAATTAAAATGATGTTTGGATGAAAAAATAAGTTTTAGCGACTTGGCAATTTATATAGATTCTAAGAACAAAAACATAGGGCTACAATGATTAATGGCTTAATCAATTATTAAGAAATTACTAAATTCATTCACAACTATTTTAATAATCAATGAATCAGTTTGAGTGTTTTTTGGTTATTAATACAAGGTCTTTTTGATTTTTCAGCTTCTTAAATTATTTTCTGGTTTCTTTTCTACATAAAGAAATCATTAAAACTGAATAATTTCCAGTTTGTGAATAAACCAACCAACGATGATTTTCATCATCGATTAATCTATTGATTTATTTTCTCAATTAAAGGAGCATTTGTATGGTCATAAAAAGGTTTAAATGTTTAAAAATGTTGACTTTTGTTTTCCCAAACCTCAAAATGATGATGTTCTCAAATGATTTATTTGTAAAATGGGGCAAAGAAAATAAAGAAAATATTGTTTAAATGATTTCAAAAAATTGTCATGTGATTCAGATGAAAATTACGAGCACATGAGTGTGAACACATTTGACGGCTTTAATAAACGACACCCGAACGCAACCCGTCACTGTATCTGAGCCCTATGAAACATTCATGGATTGTTTACTGAATTATTTACTGTTGGCTGGATTATGTTGCACACACTGTGTAATGAATGGTGTATCTGCGTTGTGTGTCTCTGTGTTTTTGGTAGGAAATGCGACGTCATGCGAGGAAGAAGAACGCTGTCTTAGCAGTGATCCTCCTCACCGGAGGATTGTACTTGGTTAACATTTCAAATTTCTTCATAACCGTAAGTGAAAATTCACACACACACGTTGATTTTTTTTCGTCCATTATTTTAATGTATGCTTAAAATCATCACTTAGAATAGTTTTAGAAGTGTTTAATCAGAAATACTGACCTTAAAATTGGATGCTGCTTCTTCCAGTTCCCCGTTTTCACCAAGCCATACAGCTTGGGTCAGGTAAGGATGTTATGTAATGATTTACTTTCCGATTTTCTAAAATTTTAAAGGCCCTAGGGCTGTCACATTTTTTTTTCTCTCCCTCTATACTCCTCCTCTAACATTTCCTGTTCCACTCATTTTTTTAAAGTACATTTAAAAAACAAACAGAATGTGCTGGAGTGCCTCAAGGCTCAATTCTTGGGCCTCTCCCTGTATTTACTTCCTCTTCCTACTTCCTATTCTCTGAAAAGACAGCATCACATTCCATTTTTGTGCCGCCAAATTTATATGCCACTAAAATTGCATATTCTATGAAACTACTACTAGAGAACATTGCAGAAATTAAGGCCTTGGATGACAATGAATTTTTTGCACTTTAATAATGAAAAAGTTTGTTGTTTGGGCCGAGTGATACCTCCAAAGTACTCGTTGACACCTACAACAACAAACCTGTGGTCTTAAACTTGATGCACAGATTATTTTAGTGGTCAAGTCCAGCTTTTTTTCAAGTGAACCATTTCTTTCTCTGCATCACTTTGTGATTTTAATCCAGGCTTTTATTACAACTCGCTAAGACGACTGTAATCCGCTCTATGTTGGCCTCAGCCAGACGTCGCTCGCTCGACTCCAGTTGGTTTCAAAACGCTGCGGCTCAGCTTTTAAATGATCTTTTATTTGTTTTTAAATTTCTTCCTGGTCTCACCCCGCAGTGAGACTTCCTCGCACAGATCAGTCACTGTTGACTGATGACTGCGACTGTGACTGTGTATTTTCTGTCACTGTCCCAAAACGGTGGAATGATCAGCCTTTGCACTTCAGACTGGTCAACTCGCTTCTCAAGACTCAAGTTCTCTCTTAAAACTGATTCTTTTTCTGTTTCTCTTTGGCTTTTAACTCAGTTTGAGATGTTGGCCTTGACTGTTTTATTGTTTTATTGTTTTTACTTTTGTGTTGGTCCTCATGTCTGTGTACAGCACTTTGGTCAACTTGATAAATAAAGTTGGATTGGCCCAACAAATTGATGGTTCTACCCAAGCCATTCCCAGGTATAAGTGAACTAAGCAGCAGTTTGTGTGCAGTAATGTGTGGACATAATTATTTTTTAATATTTTTTTTTTTTTACATATTAAAGATATCTAGATGTCCTTAGATATATTTAAATAGCGTTGAGCCAAAAGCCTGCCTCCCCCCATTAGTGGATTTTAGATTTTTAGAAAAGGGGGAGACAACAGACACAAGGAAACGATTTTCAATATTTTAATCCTGAGAAAGCACAGATTAGATGATCCAGTCAAGACGCAGGACCATACACTTGGTGTTTAATCAAACAGTTTCAGGTTTCAGGGAGGAGATTCCAGGGATTCACAGGAACTCATGACTTCAGAATATAAACAGACGTTGTGTGTCAGTCATGGCTGAAAAGACGGAGTCATCTTGGTTTGTACACATTAAGATTCTAAACAAAAGTACGCAGCATCTGTTTCCCGGTCAACTTGCTCTCATTAGTTATTGCGCGGTTCTGCTCACGCCCACATTCGCTGTTCGGTCGTTAACATCAAACATGTTTAATACGTGTGATTTGAACTCGGGAAAACTCTGATGCACCTGATGACATTAAAATGTCAACTTCTCGCGCTACATATAATTAATTTGGCCAGATAATCTGCTCAAACCAGCCTGAAATTGGAAAGATTGGGTGGAAAGACCCATGATTGTTGGAAGGACCAGATCAGGACTGGAATTTAGCCCTATTTTACTTATCTGGTTTTTATTTAGAGTTGGAGTCATTTAGTGTACATTTGCACATCTGTATTAAGGTTTAAACACCAAAGTCATTAAAATGATTTGTTTAATGCCAGTTCAGTATCGCCACACTTACTGCTTCACTTTGAATACAAAAGTGTAAATTAGTACTAGCACACTTTTGTGATTTTACTGCCAGAGTGACTGATACATACAGTTTGTTCTTAAGAAGCAACATTTCCTTTTTGGCTGTAGAACTGGATGTTTGAAGTTCACACCCAGTTCAGACAAACATCACTGTACAAAAAGGCATCACTTTCTCTGTTCTCGTGTCGTTCTTGGTTCACCAAGCACTCCTTAAAAGGAAACATTTAAATACACAACACTGTCCCTGACATTGTTTGGTGTGTTTGTTTTTCAGGACTCCACAAGGTCACATGAAAACATTCCAACTGAGTTATCTTGGCACACGGAGAGGCTGGTCAATAAGGAGTCCTGGGTGGAAAAGGGAGATTACCTGCCTCTCAATGTGTCGTATCAGCTGCTTGCTGGAGCGCCATCCATGCAACAGAGTGAGTGATACATTCTTTATTTTTTACTTTGTATTTGTGGTATGTAAGCTGAATCTGTGTGGGAAAAGTGATCAGATCAGGAGTCAATGTCAAGATTGAAGCTTGGATTTACGCCTGCACACACAAGTCAGTTGTTTGTTTTTAGGTTTTAGGACAGATTATAGGACATTTAAATTTTCAAAATTAAAATTCAAGGTTTATATTGTTAAGCCTAGTTCAGGACACTGCTGATATGCATCATTCTAACTGTCGGTGCTTGTTCTGTGGTGTATTGTTTCACCTCTGCAGCACAAATGCAAATGACACACAACAAGACGGAGGAAGGACAGAAACAAATAGACTATAGAACTATGTGATTATGTTACCGTGGTTACTGCGATTTTGTAGACTTTTGTCTCCCTTTCGGTGGATGTCTCCGTTATTGGACTGTTGGATTTAAAAATATCAACCGCTGTCCAAGTTTGTAAAAAGTGAGGTTCAGCACAAATGTTTAGGTTAAACTTCAACTTTAAAATGAAGCAGACAAAGAAGTAGCATAAGATTTGAGCCAAATGCTCCAAGAACTGTAACAAAGTCACTTACTCCCAATTGGATAATTTGCTCTCTCATCATCCTCCTCTTCCTCACATTTACTTCAGACACTGGTATAGTGAAAGTAGATTAAGATGGAGCAAGAGATAAGGTGACTCTAGTTATTATTTGATATGTTTTTTTTTTTGTTATTTGTTGCGTTTTCTATGCACTCCAGAGTTGTTATTTATCCACCTCTTTTATGATTGTGTTGCAAATTGGTGGTTTTAATGGTGTTAACTCCCACTTCTCATTTCTGTTTCAGGGTTTTTATGTATCGGGTTGTCATCAGTGAAGAGGAAGAAGGGCAGCTATCTCATTTCCACCCTGCAGTCCCTCTTCTCCCAGTCATCTCCCGATGAGCGCTCCTCCATGGTGGTGGTGGTGCTGCTGGCAGATTTCGATGTCACCTGGAGAGTCGCCACACTGACGGAGATCCGAACTGCATTTGCAGCAGAGCTAGAACAAGGTCAGCTGGTGGTCCTACATGTTTCCCAGGACTGGTATCCTTCTCTTACAGGTGGGTGGCACACGTGTGATCTTAATGCAACATTCTGCCTTTTTGAAAAGTACCCTTAGTAGACATGGATCACTGAAAATGCTTGCATTTTGTGCAAGAAGTTCAGTTGATATTTATGTAAATGTCTCCCTTGTTTGTTATGACACCACCTACTGTTTCATACCCTGCATTGGTTGATATACGTAGACTTGGCCTACACAGAATAAACATAGAGTCATAATTACTAGTAGTGTTTTGGACACTTTCCACTGTCTCTCTCTGCTGAACAATAAACAAGTAATGTTAAGCAAGAGAGAGAGAATGACGTGATGCCCGGGAAATGGAAATTCCTAGATCTCTGGCTCAACAAAAAAATGAAAAGACTGATTTGGCCAAGATGCCAAGGAAAATCACTTGGCCAGATGCAGATTGTGCTGCAAATCAATAAAAGTGGACACCATGGGCGAAGCAGCTCATACGAGTTGCCTTCCCATCCTAAGCTGTGTCAGCACATTCGGTCCTTGAATTTGAAGGAATTGGTCCTGGAAAGTCCTTGAATTTTAGCCCCTGGCTAATGTCTTGAGCAGAGAGTGACATCACACTGAATCATTAACAAGCCTCAATTTGCATTTGTAAACACATATTCACAACCGATTAATGCGGTTTTCTAAATATTCCGTGTTCAGAATGTCCTGTGTACAATGTGTATGTTGCAATTGCAAGTTTACTGCGTGAATGCAACAATACCCACAGTGAGACATGGCACTTGGTAGTGACAGAAAGTAGTTGAAAGCGTTTAACTGATGGCGATTCTCAGGATGTACGGCAATTCCAAAGAAAGCTTGTGCTTTGGCTAAAATGACTTCGGACAAGGAGAGATTAAAAAGATTAATGTTTGTCAGGCATTTCAGAAGCTCAACGAGCCGAGAAAGGACTCTTTCTGGAGTAATAAGTAACTTACATTAGGGACCACTCACATGAAATGTCTTTTACTCACAAAAATTGAATACTTAAATAATGTAAAACAATAATATAAAACAAATAATAAAAAAAAATAATATAAAAAATATTGTTGCGAGATGAAAAAAAAAATTACATTTTCCTAGCAGAGCAATCACTTTTTTTGGTACTGGGGCCAAAGAAGTAGGTCAGTCCACTCTGAAATATGCTCATAAACTACCATCATCCAGAGGAAGATAGATGTTTTTTTCCTTAAAGCTGCTGTGTGGGAAAATGTTGAGCTAATAATCCATTGTCTTTATTTTAATTTTATTCTCAATGAAACGTGTTCATTTATTCATTGAGGCTGAAGAAATTTCAGTCATCATAGCAGATTCCAGGCCGTGGTTCCCTTTTAATAACAACGCCAGCAGTTAGTTTTAGGACTTGCTTAAGTTAAGTTGAAGATGTTTCCTTTCTCATCCATGATGCTTCTTCCGTGCTCATGTTATTTCTAGAGGCCAAATCTGAAGAAGCCTCTTGGATGAGAGTCTTAAACTGACCTCACACCACTCTGGTCACCTACAGCTAATGACTGAATATGAGCTTCCTGTAACTGGTCCCTTATATCATTGTTTCCACTAATCAGAAGGTTTGATTCAGTATGGTACATTTTTTTGCGTTTCCATTAGGGATAGTACCAAAATAACCAGCCCCAGCTGTTCCATTTTTTGGCACCCTTCCCTTGGTGCATTTGGGTCCATTTTTGTGAAACCCACACCCGTCTATATACGTGTGAAGCTCCGTAACGGAACCGATCCGTTAACTGTCATTATGTCTAATGCGATACCACACCTGTCTGTACCTGTTTATAAAAGCCCTGCGACCTGAAATGTGATTAAAAACACACAGGCTCTCATACTGATGTGCTCCGTGCACAGGCTGTTTTATTATGAAAAATTTGTTTTATTATGAAAAACTTGTATATTTTTGTTACCACCTGCTGGCACCCACGCTGAGTTCATTTTCACCCGTGAATATGTTAGATTTATTTTTTTCACCGGTTACACAGACCTTTTGCGGGTCACGACCAAGTGCAGGACTCTGCCTTGAGGTACCACAGTAAAATGGTATGACAGTCAGCTGACTGGGCGACAGAAAAAAGTACTGTAACTCCCTTGTGTCCCGATCCAGGACCTTACCATTCCAAACCTACCTCACTGTACCAAACCGAACTGTACTGTATGGTGGAAACGTCTACTAGAATTAGCATTAGCTATTCTATAACTTTCAAAAATGTTTAAAGTTTTTGTTTTGACGTTCTCAGCTGCATCTTGTACCTTTTTTTAATGTTGTATGTAATGATTTTTTTATTTGTTGATGCCTTGATTACTGAAGTCTCTCTGCTTCCTCTTCAGGTCTAAAAAGGAACTATAATGATTCTCCTCAAAGGGTTTCATTCCGCTCCAAGCAGAACCTGGATTACTCCTTTCTGATCCACTACAGTGCCAGTCTTGGCAAGTACTACCTCCAGCTGGAGGATGACGTCTTGTCTGCCAAACACTTCCTCACCTCCATCAGGAAGCACGTTTGGGAGCAAGAGGCGAAGATGAACACTTGGGCAATGCTGGAATTCTCAGAACTGGGCTACATTGGAAAACTTTACAAATCAGTGGACCTTCCTCTCCTGACTCGCTTCCTCTTCCTCTTCTACCAGGAAATGCCCTGCGACTGGTTGATGTCTCACTTTCGAGAGCTGCTGGCTCAGAAAAAGCCAATCGGCTTTAGACCCTCACTGTTCCAACACATGGGCACTTTCTCCTCATTTGGTGGGACATTCAACAAGCTCAAGGACAAGTACTTTGAAGAGGGTTTGTACAGCAACCCAGACGCCGAGGTCTTCTCCAACATGTCCGTCTACCAGACACATGTCCCTAAACTGGCCTGGGACTCAGGGGAAGGATTCTTCTGGGGACGATCCCCAGAAAGAGGAAGTTACCTGACTGTGGTGTTTGCCAACCCTGTAGTGGTGACAGGGATTCTAGTAGATACGGGGTCAGAAGGGAAAGACCTCCTGGAGTCGGCTCAGGTGGAGATAGGCCATGAAGTGGTTGCCACGAAGAACGGGGAGAAGAGCTGCAAAGAGTTCCAGTCAGTGGGAACTTTACAGAACGGGAGGATGGATATTACAGAGGTGGACAAAAAATACAGCTTGGCCTCTTCCTGTCTGAGGATACAAGTCACAGCTGGACAGAAGGACTGGGTCGTGATCAAGAAAATCAGGATTACAACATAGCTGAGTACCAAAGCTATTATAGAAGAGGCTTTCTCTTCCCACCAGATTCATTTATTTTTCCTTTTTTTTTTTCTAGAAAAGGGTAAAAGATCTGTCAATCATTTTTTTATTTGCCGTGTTTCTTGTTTGCTCCATAAACTGTTCAGACGTTATTGCGATTTCAAGGTCCATTATGCAAAATATAATACGTGCAGCCATTTCCATTCACACACACAAGCCGGTTCTGCAACGTCTTCAGGAAGTTAGCGACTCAAAGCTATTTGGTTCATTTTCATGTCGGCAACACACGGAGATAAAAGCTGTTTCTCGAGTGAGTCACAATAGCAAATAAATATCGACTTACAAAACAGAGATGGAAACCGTGGTCCAGGAGAAAATGATTTCTTTTCAGGCATCTGCATTTTTCAAACACATCTCCTGTGATTTTCATCTGCTTTAGCCATTTTTGAGAGAGGTGATCAATTTGGAGTGTGGAAATGTTGTGAGCTGTGTTGTAAATGACAATTTAAATTGCATACATACAATTGTGAAGTAATGCCAGTATTTCAGTTTAAACATGTTTCTTCTATCTCTGATTATATTACATGGTAATTTAATAACTTAACACTAAAGCTGAAGACCTTAACGACTTTATTCATTATTGATCAATCTGTTGATTAGGGTTGCAACTAATGATTATTTTCATACTTGATCAGTCTGTTGATTATTTTCTCCATTAATCAAGGAATCGTCTGGTCCATAAAATGGCAGAAAATTTCATAAAATGTTGTGCTGGTGTCGTTATCTCAAATTTCTTATTTTGTCCACAAACCAAACATCAGTTCAAATGATTTCAATGTTATATAAAGCAAACTAAGATTAAGCAATTAAGAAGCTGAAAAAATCCGATAATT
Organism: Brachirus orientalis; assembly: GCA_016785285.1. NCBI lineage: Eukaryota > Metazoa > Chordata > Actinopteri > Pleuronectiformes > Soleidae > Brachirus > Brachirus orientalis. Next base: position 794,150 of record JAFBJR010000570.1, read on the forward strand.
TTTTTTTCTTGTTCAAAAAAAAGAAAGATGCTCAAAGCAATTGATGATCAAAATCAAAATTTTGCAATTGATTGAAAATCAATGAAACAGTTTAATTTTTGCACCCCAAGGTAGAACCAACTGCACACTGAACTGAAACAGTTTCACCAGTGAAACAAGAAACTCAGTGTTTATTCATGAAGCTGTAAAGTGTCCATCGATGAAATATTTCACCAGAACTTTGTCCCGTGTCCCTTCAGTGTAAGGAAAGGATGTGTAATGATAAAATCTCAGCGTCAAATGACTTTATTTTACTGAAATATGTGAAACTCTCACACATTTCGGTGTGTTGTATTGCCTATTGTCTCTCCGCGTTGAGCCGTGGAGGAGGGAGGAACTCGCTGAGTCATGGTTAAAGCCACGCTCTGTGTTGCAGGCCAGCGTGTTTGTAATAACGCAGTGTATGCAAGACACAGCAACACAGTCAGACAGTGTCCCTCAGTCAGAACAAGCACAAAGGTGTGAGAGGACACTTCAGCTTAATGACTGACAGACACACATTTAGTCATTGTGGTAAATGAATATTATAGTCAGCAGGTCCATTTTATACTGTTATATTACTGCTGTAATACAACACTGTTGTTGCACTGGATCAAAGTACAACTCTAAAATTAATCGCAAACTAGTGTGAACCCTGCTGCCAATGTTTTACTGTTCCAGTTTTTCCTCAGTGGCTTTGGTGCGTTTCTCGAATTGTCCTTTTTTTGCAAAGCATTAAGAGCATTTCATGAAAATTGAGTTGCACGTTTTACCTGCTGAAGGGGTCACTTTATGTGTCAAACATAATGTTTGTCTGTCAGTGTCTTCAGAATGACGGGCCGCCGAGTCATCGTGTACAAACATGACTCGTCAAAATTATGGATGGTGCGACAGAGCTTGTATTAAGTCAAAAAATAAAACGAGTCGAGGCTGGTGATGGAATGGAAATTGCATTTATTTTTTGAGGGTATTGTTTGAGTTGTCTCTCTACTAGGAGGGTGATGATGGCGCTCGTCTGCTGGCTGCTCTCGCAGACACTTTACTCCCTGCTCTCTCTGGGGCAGTTTGGCGCCTGCTGTTGGTATCCTCTCCAGCAGCTGGCTTTTCTTCAGCCGCAGAGCACCGGCTCATCGGCCTCTTATCGGCCAGAGAGGCCGGTTTGTCTCTGATGGACTGAGCGACAGAGGGCTCGTCCGCAGCTGCCTGTGAGTCCTGGTTTTGACAGATAATGCTTTCACCTCCACTGACGGGCTGGTTCTGAGATGCTGGACGGGCTTTACAGTCCAGCGTCTGGTCAACAGTGGTCTGGAAGGAAATTTAAAGTAAGATGATCTAACATGTAAAGTCAATATAATACTTTTTTTTTTAAACAAGTTTTTAAAAAATTTAATTTTAAAATTTCATTTTCACGCAGTTTGGGCTCTGCAGTAGGAATGAACATTTAATTGTTTTCAAATTAAAATTAATTAAAGTATATTGCAAGACTTGCAATTTATTTGTTCTCTTGGATTTATTCAGATTAAAACAAATGTAATACAACCACATTTACATTTTCTTTTTTGTATTAAACGAGTTACTAGTTATACTAGCCATTCCCAAAGTTGAGAATTATTTTAGCTTATTTTAAATTCTCAAAATCTTGTGGGGCCAAAAACCTTAAATCACAACTCTGAACAACTCTAATCTTAACATATTATTGGGGGGCCGCAGCCCATATTTTGGAAATAGTCGACTTCTATTGAATTGAAACTTGAATTAAAGAAGGCATTCACTGGAAAATGAAAGGCTGACAGAGAGCAGCAATAAACTGGCTTAATCTGAAGAGACTATGAGGTTTTTGACCATAAATATTATTTAATTTATCAAATTAGACATCAGTAATCTTGAGTTTTGGTACCAAAAGGCCATTCTATGTGACCTTTACAGAAATCCCAACATTAATTTAGCTCCTTCTGTGCCAACAGAATTATACTGTGTTAACACAGGGCTAAAGGATGGGGCCAAAAAAAATGTCAATATCAATAAGTTATTGGGATGAATATCAGACAATTAGGTTGATTCAAAATTTGAAGAAATCTTTTAGTTTTTAGGTGTTTTTCAAATCTACTGCATTATGTCTTTGTGACTTAGCTGTAGAATTTAGCTGCTGCAATTTTACCTGGTTTGGTGTAAGCAGGTGCTAATAGTGGCACAAACAGTATCCACTGGATGTGGCTCACTTTATTCCTCTTCCTTGCTTGTGTTTGAGCAGTTGGTGTTAATATTCAAATGAACTCAAACTGGTTAGAGTGGTTTTTGTGTGGAGGATTAGACGGTGCCCTTCAGACGTTTTAACTTCATGTTAATTTACATGTACAGTCTTTATAGTTGGTAATCAAGAGACAATAGGCTGTGCGTGTTTATTTTAAGCCTTTGTAAACCTCTCTGCGGCACCAAAGTCTATAGAGTGTTTTTAGTTTACAGGGAGACAGGAGTTGTTGGCCACCTGTGGCCTTCTTTGATAAGTCAGTGTCAGTAAGGTGACAAAAGAACAAAGAACTTCTAACACCAAAGTCACAAGATAACATAATTGAATTTAGTGATAGAGGCAGCAGTGGATCAACAACTCCTGTGTGCTGTGATGCAAAATCCATGATTTTCTCTATGGACTTTTGTATGGAAGTGAAACGAGGTAAATGTCTCTACCTTCCTTGTAAACTTTCACACTTTCACAGACTCATATCAAATGTTTGAGTGAGGCTTGGATGACCTCACCTCTGCGAGGCCCACCACCTGAAAACACCACAGACTCCTGCTGCTCCTGCAGCTCTTTTTCTTCATGAAAGCATTGTCTTGTGTCATGATGAACTCCTTTACCCCTCGACTCCTCCCATCCACACAGCCTCTCTGAGACAATGACTCCAGTGGATTGTACTGCCTGACTAATATTTGCTCTAATTTATCAGCAACTAATATTAAAAGTAAACTTATGAAGTTTACAGACTCATTAACTTATGAAGTTTACTTTTAATGATAGCTGCCGATCAGTCAGTAACGCACGTCATCTGCAAACACGCTGTATGTGCGATTGCACGTTAATGACTCACGTTAAAGATTCAGCTCTGTCTGTCAAAGGTCGCATGTGTCAAGCTTTACCTTGAGACATACAGAGAACATGTCAAGGTCTGCACTCACTGTGTGAAAACCGTTCATGAGGTTTTTGAAAAGATGAAGCAAGACCTTGGAGGAGATTTCTGCACATTAACCATTTGTTTACCGAATATGTGTGTGTGTGTGTGTGTTGACTTGAGATAATAACCTGCTTGTCTCCACCCTGCAGCCTGTGTGAGTGTCTGCCGGAGCTGTGTGTGTGCTGTGGGTCAAAGCCCCAGGACCTGAGCCTGTGCAGACCCTCCAGAGAGCGACCCGTAGGGTTGATGTGGCGAGCTGGGATGCGAGCAGGAAGGTCCCAGGTCCCCTTAAAGTCTGGCCACGCACTGCCACGCTGAAACACAAACACACACACACACAGGAGAGAGTGAGAGAGAATGTAGATTTACAAGGATGCAAAATGTAATTTAAAAACAGAGAGAGCAAGAGAGCGCACACCTTGACCACTCCTGGAAGTAGATGACCTCTGTCATTGGCTATAAAAGTAGTGGGACCATCCTTTATAGTGGGTCTCTACACACACACACACACACACATGGAGTTAGGCTAGGTTAACTCATGTCACTCATTATAACTGTAATAATAATAATTGTGATGAGTTTATTTTCATTGGACAAAATAAAAATACAAAGGCAAAAGTCCTTCTGAATCAATGTCACAGTCTCTCACAACTATTATTATTATCATTATTATCAGTGGTACCTCTTTGAAGCGTTTGGTCTCACACCAGTTCTGCAGCCTTTGGGACCTGAAGGCGCTGTCATACTGAGGGTGGAGAGTGACGTCACATGTGTGAGAGAAAAAAACATGACATCATGAGTAACAACAGCACGTTTCATCATCACAAACTTATTATTATTATTATTATTTACCTGATTCGCAGAGTAACTGGACGACATTCTGTAGTTACTGCAGCCCTCGTGTCCCTCAATGTTTATTCGTTGCGCAGCAACGTAAATTGACCACAGGCAAATGGTGACGACTAGTGGCCAAAGATAAACACTGCGTGCTTTGAGAGTTAAATTAGATGCATGAGGGTGTTTGTTGACATTTGAATTAAGTTTTAATACGTATTATATGGAAAAAAAATCAACACATTCACAAATAAAAAAACAAAACAAAACAAAAATACTTTATTTTAGCCTTTATACAATTCATAGCATGAGAATATTTATTTATTTTCAGTATAATTTCACTATTTGTCCTGACACCAGTCAATAGTTTGTTTTAGTTTCATTTATAGTAATTATTAATGTATTATTTTATTTATTAAAATTTAATATATATGCATTATCATAATTTTCTTTTATTGTTATGATACATGTGCATTAGACGTACAGTGTAATGACTGACTTTTATTTTGGAAACCTTGACCGGAAAAGCAACTGTTCATCTTCCGGTACCTAACGTGGGAAGCTAGTTGCTAAAAGCTAAAACTGAATCTCGTCAGTCAATTCTTTACTTCTCCACATTTTGTTGTGTTTGTTCCTTAAATGATGAAACGTTCACGGAAATTGTCGTGGTTTACGGTTCCGTCCCTTTGTGTGCATGACTGAGTTCATACTCAGCTCTCAGGCGGGTTAGGAGTAGCCACTTGTCACCGGGTCGACCCTCTGGAAGTCCCGCTGCTGCTGCTGCTCCAGCTGCTCCAGGAGCCATGGAGGCTCCGTCGTCTCGTCTGTCTGCCTCCCCCGGTGGTCCGCTGAAGCTGGCGGGGAGAAGAGACTCCTCAGCCGGGGAGGCAGATTCTGATTCTACCCGGGAAATGAAAACCCACTTTCGCGTCTGTCGTTTCATTATGGAGACAGGTAACCCACAGATCTTTTTCACAGGAGGTTGGGGTTTATTTTTTGTGTTTATTGATTGATTGGTTGCCGATTCCGTTGCTAATCTGATACTTTTTTTTTGTAAAACAATACATTTAAGAAATCGTGGATAACAATAATAATTATATTTTAGCATTACAAATATAATTTTGGTTAAATAGCTTCTTCATACTGGTGTATTAACCGTTACAGAAACATAAAAAGTGATTTTAAATATTACCAATATTTAAATGTGTTGCAAACCATACATTGGTTGGTGGTCTAATAAATTTGTTAAACATTATATATTGTATAAAATGTTTTTATATTAAAGTGGGCCTAGTGCCATGTATATATTGTGTATCCTAGTGATTGTGCGTTCATTGTTAAATGTGTGTAATACACAAGTTTATATATTCATGTTTTGTATTTTAAACATGTGCAAGGTACAGTGAGTTGGACGGCCATGCATGCCATTTATAAAAACACCTTGTTAACGGATACCAATGCCAATATCAACAGTGTCAGTCAATTGCACGATAATCGTGCATACTAGTATTCAAATTGAGATAAATGTGAAAAAACTAAACAAAAATGAGTGATAGCCTTTTAGCACTAAATTACACAAACACGCCTGTTATCTTGCATACAATACAGAACTTTTAAAATGATTGACAAATTTGGGTTTTTATTTTAGACTGGCATGCAGTAGGGACAGTGAATCCCCAAGCCATTGGTGGATGATTCATGTTAGTGTGTATTTAAAGACATTTAAATTTGTGATGAAAACCTCGGGCCTGTATTAACACTAAAGGTCCATTGTGACGTATTTAAGAGGGTTTATGCTTCTTTTTTTGTAACCTTAGATTAAGCCTTTTTTGTGTCCTTTATGTAAGGGCCTTGCTTTACAAAGGCCACCATCTTGCAATGCCACATGGACAAACCAGCCGGTGTGTTTTGAATCAGATGCTTACTATGCAAACGAAGACAGATGACTACTGTTATTCCTCGACACACTTGGGAAACTATAAAAGTCTTCTTTTATAGTGACATAAGATGTTTCTCAGACACTGGACCTCTTCATTTATAGCTTTAAGTTAACATGACACATTCACATAATGAATAAAACCTAATTCAGTTACAACAAGTTAACTGTAAATATCTTCAAAATCAAACACACACAGCACCTGTGATGATTCCGATCAAACTAAGACACATGCAGATGATTTAAACATTATCTCTGTCAGTCACTCTCCACTTGCAGCTCACTCCTGTCACCACTTGGTGGTAGCAGAGACATGTGAGCCTTGGGATGGAAGTTTCATTCTATCTAATATTATTAGATTTATGCTTAAAGGTAACACTCACTGAAAGAAATCCTGCCTACTGTCCTCTAATGAAAGCACTGACTCCTGCTCTGTCCTTACCTCACTCAGGATTGAAGTTGGGAATGCGCTCAGTACCTGTGGCCACAGCGTGTGTGTTGTACCACCGCTTCTTTGAACGTGTCAATCTAGCTGCGTATGAACCCTACCTGGTGGCCATGAGCTGTCTGTACCTGGCTGGCAAAGTGGAAGAGCAACACATTAGGACCCGTGATATCATCAACGTAAGCCACAGGTAATATGGTTGGTCTTGCTTAAGCAACTACAGTAAACAACTTTCTTTCGCTTCACTGAGTTTTATGAGAAAGGTTGCATATACTGGTCCTTCGTATTGAAACACTGGTTTCATTATTCTAATTGATTAATTATCTTGCCAATCAATGCATCACTATGCACTGTATCCTAATTTTTTATATTAATGCTCATGGCTACACCTCCTGTCACTCACTAAAACTAGGACTGTGTCACAATCACTTGTCCAGGTTCAGAGCATGCTGCAAATCAATAAAAGTGGACGCCATGGGCAAAGCAATTCTTACAAGTTGCCCTCCTCTCTTAAGTTGTGTCAGAACATTTGGTCTTTCAATTTTGAAAGATTTGTTCCTGCAGTCCTTTGCAAGTCCTTCAATCTGATGTCAATCAAGGTTTGGGAACGCTGCAAATATTATGTACACTACCATATTCAAAGTTTTTGCAATTTTAAAATTGCTCTTTACTTAGCTGATTGGTTCTTGCCATAATATGAATTCTAGCAGTTGTCAAATAGGGCTGTCAGCTGTGTACCAACCTGACCTCTGCACAACACAACTGATGGTCCCAACCCCATTAATAAGGCAAGAAATTCCACAAATGAACCCTGACAAAGCACACCTGTGAAGTGAAAACCATTTCAGGTGACTACATCATGAAGCTCATTGAGAGAAGGCCGAGGGTTTGCAGCACTGTCAACAAAGCACTTTGAGGGATCTAAAATATAAAACATATTTAGAGTTATTTCACACTTTTTTGTTTACTACATAATTCCATATGTGTTCATTCATAGTTTTGATGCCTTCAGTGAGTATCTCCAATGAAAATAAAGAAAAACCATTGAATGAGAAGGTCCAAAGTTTTGACTGGTAGTGTATATGTAAACATACATTATAGAAGAGGTGAATACCTGAAGCAGAGATTGATGTCACACTTCTTCTCTGTGTGACTTTTGGCTTGTGTTTTAGTAGCCTTACCAGCTGTTACTTTTGAGGACCTTTGGAACTGCTGGACCCTCTATAATAGGCTGCGTTTAAATAGGGATATAGGTTGACTGTGTCCACACGATGAGTCATACTCCCCCATCATATTCCTGTTTTCTGAGAGCTCAGAATGTCCTGTACACGACTTTCCATGTCGCAGTTATGGCCTTGCCAGTTCCACCTGAACGCAGCAGTAGACATTGTGAGTAATGAGCCGCACGGTAGTAATGACACTAAGTAGATAAAAGCGTCCTACTGAAGGTGACTCTCAGATTTTACCTACAAATAAAGTACTTCTCCTCCTTGACATGTTCAGTTATTAGTGGTGTTTTCTTTATTGTCATTGCTGTTGTGTTTTTGATCTGACATGGTGGCATGCTTACATTTTTACAGTTATCACAGAAATGCCATTGTGTTATTTGCAATTATTTTGGTCAAGATGACCCAGTTGACCGTGTTAGATCCTCAGATGTGACAAACACCTTTCTATTTTTGTCATGTAATGGGTTTTTTCTGTGTTGTCACCTCAAATGCCTCTCTGCTTTGACCTCCCATCCACCCACTCTCCTCCCTCCTTCCTCCCTCACAGGTACTTTAACAGTGGCAGTGCTCCTCTAGAATGTGACAAGGAATTCTGGGACTTGAGGGACAGCGTGGTGCAGTGTGAGCTCGTCATTCTCCGGCAGCTCAACTTCCAAGTCTCCTTTGAACACCCTCACAAGGCAAGTGGCATATGTGTGTGTATATGTGCACATGTACACAGATTCCTGTCCCCCCTGTTTAGCATTGAGCCTCCTTGTCTGTCTCTGTTATTGTCTGATGTTGTCAGGGTTGTCCCAATGTGTTTATGTACAGTTGGATCGGAAGAGGTGTTTTAGATTCACTGAAAATGCTGCCTGGTGTCTTTGAACTGTTTTTGTGCCCAGGACTGTCAGTTTTTATCTGAAATTCAGATTTTCTTTTGAACTTGGGGGGGGGGGTTCAAATTAGAACCTGAAAAACCTGTTTTAGTTCAGAATTTATAGTCTGGAGGTGCATCAGTGGAATAAATCTGAGGTCCAGAAGAGGGCTCCTAGCTCTACTTTACCTTACCTTTACTTTGAATCCATCAGAAAAATAAGTAATGTAATGTTGCTCCTTGAAGCAGGGTTTATTTCTTAATCCTGAATTAACACAAGCAAATTAAACTGTTCTCCTGAGCAGAGAATTACAACACCAAAGCATCTGAAAAGCAGTGTGTAGAAATATTTCCACTCTGCAGATGACTCACCTAAATAATGTTGTCATGGTTGCATGTTTATGTGTGTGGGGGGAATAGCATTAAGACTTGATTTCAGGAAAAAGTGATAACCCTTTGTATAATTATCAGAACAAGTGTCAGAAAAGTGGATGAGAATGACTTCCACCAGCCTCCGATTGACCAGTCAGCCATAAACCTATTGTTAAATCTCCACTAAACCTAAAATATATATATATCATATTGATGTTTGATTCATTTATAGAACATGTTATTTGTAGATTTAAAGGGTTTTCTCTCTCTCTTCAGTATCTACTGCACTACCTGTTGTCTGTGAAGTTGCTGGTGAACCGCCACGCTTGGTATCGAACCCCCGTTGCTGAGACTTCCTGGGCGTTGCTTAGAGACTTCTACCACGGAGCCATGTGCATCCGCCACACAGCCCAACACATCGCCATAGCGATGTTGTACCTGGCTATAAACAGCTACGGAGTGGAGCTTCCTGTTGGGGAGAAACAGTGGTGGCAGGTGTGTCTATCAGTCCATCTATTCATTAATCCAAGCAGTAGTTGAACTGCTTTAATCTGTAATCTGCTGCCATCCACCAGACATAATCTCATTAAAATAGTCAGCACCTAATACATGGCTGGAAACTGAACGGAATATGTTCACTGCTTTATCTTGCAGTTAGATCACTTTTTCTGACTGTGTTTGAACCACTCACTCACCTGCACCAAAGTCCATAGAGAAAATCTGTGTTTTTAGCTCACAGTAACACATGAGCTGCTGGTCTACTGCTGCCTCATAGGTTAGGTTTGTTTTACGTCGGTAAGTCCAAATAAAGAATTTCTAGCACAGATTTCACAAAGTAACAGAATTTACCTTCCTGGTGGAGGCACTAGTGGATCAACTACTCCTGTACTGGGATGTTAAAATGTAGATTTTTCATCAATAGGCTGAGGTGCAGGGGAGTGAGAGGTTTACAAAGCCAGTCAAACTTCAGTTTATTGTTGTAAATGATTGTCTATCTGTGAAATGATTTTCAGACTTTGGTTCACTGGCTGTGTTTCCTGCTTGTTAAAGTGGACTTTTAATTCCTCAGAGTCGTTATCAGTTATATAGTTTATTATTAGTAGTTCTTAGTCTAGTAATTTATTTATGCTGATATGTAGGAAATATTGACACGTAGACATGAAGGGCCTGATACAAAAAAAAAACAACAAAAATTGTTGGCTATGAGAAATCCCAGTTGATCTCTCATAGATTTCTTTCTCAGTGACATTTCCACACATCAGTGTCTCTGCTTCTCTGGATAATAAACAGACCTTTTTGGAGATGCATTAAGTGGAATTTAAAACATGTGCAGTTTTCAGATTAGCCCTTAAGGCCACTTTTACGCTGAGATGGACAGGCACTTGTTGTTGCCATGCCAACAGCAAACCCACTGCTTTGTACCAGTGGGCTCTTGCACCAAAGTGTCATCCCCACCTGACCATCCAGCTCCAGCACATCCCCAAAGCAGAAGTGCCTCTTGTTGTTAATTATTAATTAAAGGGTGCTAGCAGTTATAGTGTTTCATTGTCAATTTAACAAATGAAGTCTCTCTTGTTATAGCTTTAAAATGTGGAATTGTGAGTTTTTTTTAATGGTTTCCTTCTTTGGTCCTGAAGGCAATAAAATATAGGTTATCTGTAATGTGGCGAGGACCCTTGATGTCCACTGTGGGTATTAATATTAGTATTAATGTGTGTGTGTGCATGTGTGTGTGTGGGTATAGGTGCTGTGTGACGACGTGACCAAAGCGGACATTGACGCTGTGATCTCAGATCTTCTTCAACTCTATGACATGGAGGCTAAGTGTATCTAATGGACACACCAACAAGAACTGAACAGAGGACACACATAAGGGTTTTTTTTTTGTGTGTGTGCATGTGTGTGACAGAAAAAGTGGGAGATAGACTCTCTAACACAAAATTTGTATTGCCCCAGTTAGTCTGAGCTGTTACAAAAAAAACCATGTGCAATACCGATTCTTGCCACTGGGGGGACTCATACGTAGCTCTCTGGTGGCTGATGTCTCAGCCCTGTAAAATACTGATGTGCTTCATCATGCATCATCAGCATCAGGTTTCTTAGAACCAGTTCAGGACAAGTAATCTCTTTACACACACACACATAAAGCACATTCTAACTACAGGTGCCACCAAGTGGAATGGACTGCTTAATCCTAAATCTCTCATCTGGTTTTAAACAATTCACCAATAATTAAAAAAGAAGAGTGTAAAGAAAACAAAAGCATCAGTTAGATATCTGTTATTAGATGTCACTTTCTTTGCATATGTGGATAAAACTGATATTAGCCACTAGTTAACTCACTAACAAAACCTAATTTAATAAAAACTTCACCAGCTTACATGTGCAACATCTTAACAATATGGTTGCCACTTTACCTCAGTGTTAGACAGTGTTTCCTGTCTGGAAACTGAAGGTTGAGTCATGTGGTGAACTCCTCACTCTCCCACACCAGATTCCATAGAGAAAATGACGGATTTTACATCACAGCAATACAGGAGTTGTTATTCCACTGCTGCCTCCATCTTTAAGTTGAAACATCTTATTTTGGGACTTCTGTGGTTTTAAAATCTTTTGTTTGGATTTACAATGTCACACAAATTTACCAAACAAGGCAGCAGTAGACCAGTAGTACATTTGTGCCCATGAGCTAAAAATGCTTCTTTTCTCTGTGGACTTTGGTGCGGTAGAGTAAGTGTTTTATAAATTTAAAACAAAAGACTGTCTGTTGATGTGATAAAGTCACTGAATATATTTTGTTGCAGCCTTATTGTTATATTTGTAGCAGTAGTATACACAGTATACAAATGGTATACATAATTGTAGCCATATTTTTCCTCTCATGCTGGTTCCTGATGCAGGGGGCGCAAACAGCGCAGTCAGCACTGACCATTTGTCAGTACCTCATACAACGACCCTACAGTGAAACTTATACTATCCCTTAAAGTTTTGAATATGTGATTAGCATCCGGAGCCCCCTGCAGCTTATATCTACACAATAACTTGGGAAATTGGATTTTTTATAACACATATGATAAATCATCCTGACAGTGCATATGGTCGCATAAAAATGATACTCAAATGTGACTTCATTAATTGGCTTAATGGCCTCGTCCTCACTAGTGTCGTTAATCATTCTGATTACTGTGGAACATTAGGCAGATACACTCTTTTCCCTTGTGTTTATTTACAATGTTGTCATTTCCAGAGATCTTTTAGCGAATTAGTTAAAAGACAGTTTATAATCTTTTGGATTATGACCAGGCAGACAAGAAATGTGTGGGGACTTGATTTAATGTGTGATTTATGTTTCTGGAGACGTTTTTCTTTTCGTCTTTAAGCAGCATAACTCTTTTGATTACATTTTCTGCTAATGTAGGTAACGGTACAAGTTAGAAAAACTGCACTCACTAAAAATCCTTTACTAATGTGCTTAGTAAACTTCGGACTTGAAAAGATCTTTCATGGACTTGTTGGAATGGATTTGTTTATTCATATTTTGTGGCCTTTGCTCATGCTTTGCACATGTAATGTGCAGCATGTGTACATACACATGCATTTGTCAGTTTTTTTTATATGCCAGTTGTTGTCATAGATACAAAATATCTGAATAAACACATAATCAAAAATAACATGGCTGTGGTGTGTTGCGAACTTTACAAATCTGGTCGTTTCTTGTTCCACCTTTAACTGCACACAGCTCCCCCTACAGTTTCGGAGTAGATGTTTTTATGACACCACTGTAAACATCCATCCGTCGTCTACCGCTCTATCCTCACCCCTCTCCTGCCCATGTGCATTGGTTTTCGACAGAGTCAGCGAAAACAACCCATGTAACAACCATGTCTCGCTGGTCCACTGCTTACACCAATGCGGCGCCTCGCTCGGTCAGGCAGTTGTTTCCTCTTCCTCCAGCAACAGTTTTCTCTGCTTCATTTTTCGGCTCTGCCATTATGAACATCTAAAATAATGCCGTTGCTTGCTTGATCGTATTGCCGGTACCTGGCTAGGTAGTGTGTATAGTGCTGTGAAGTACTTTGTGTTTATTGCGAGACCTGAGACTTCCTTCTGAGGAGTCCAGGTTGGTGGCCCTGATCTTGCAAGGCTGGTTTTCCCCTAAAAGATAGTTGAGGGAGTGGAGATAGCCTCGATATCACCATAACAAGGGTAAGCATAAGGGTAAAAAGTAGGAATTGGTCCATACGATACTCGATATGGGTTCGATACTGGTCAAAATCATTGGATTGGCTGTCGTACAGATAAAAATGTAAAATCTGATACAGTCCGAAAATTCAATATATCGTATAAGTGAAAAACCCAGCTACAGGACTTTTGCTGTCATGTTGTGGGCTGTTTATTTCTTTATGGGAGAAAGTAAATTTTTATAAACAGTTGGAGAACTAAGTCTTTGAAAGGACTCAGCACTAATGTGCTGCTAACATAGTTGGAAATGTCTGTATTGGACTGATATCACTATCGTAAGATAATCAAGTTTGTGATATTGGTATCCATATCGGACACGAAAAAGTGATATTGTGTCATCCCTGGTAAAAATCTTACATAGTTCAGATTTAAATCAGGAACTGCTGCTTTTTTCCTAACCTTTGAATGAACTTTTAAACCCATAATGATATAAACTCCCTTGTTGAATCCTCCAGAATTGCAGTTTGACCAGTGTCATGTTGGGGTCAGAGGTGTCGCCTGCAACCAGGCTCCTATTGGATGATACCAGCTGTCAATCACACTGGTGTCCACACAAATTTGACATTATGTTCAAATGGAGAAGACCCAAAGCTCATGGTGCATTTTTTTTGTCCGAACATGAGAGAATACTAACCAAAACCGACCTTAAGTACACCGACTGTCACGCAGGTGGTTGTAGCTTTTATTTATGGTTACAGCAAATGACAAAAGTTGTGAACACACACCGATGCATTCAAGTCACACACCTTACGAGTTATCACCAGCACTTATGAGCATAATCAAATTTAAGACTCAGTCTTAAAACTCAAGACTGGAGGAAAATTATAGCAACCACTTCAACAGCCTGTGTGTCGCATTCAGTGTGCTGTCATAAACCCCAAGATCAGTCACTTATCAGTTTCTACTTATTATCACACATTGTTACTCATTTAACATCTCTTAATTAAATGTTTACGCAGTATTTTCAATAAAGTTATTTATGTTCTGGTTCACTAAAAAGTACTTAAAATTACCATGTCAATTAACAGGAAGTTGAAGTTGTATCTAAACCCGGGCTGACCCGTGTCAGTATCCGTGCTCTAATTGAAACCATTAACTCCTTAGTGAAAATGTTTAGTGATGCTATAAATCACGTGAGAAGTAGAAGATAATTTCCCCCTTGACTTCCTTTTAAATATACTTTTTATTTTGCTACCAGCGCCAATATATTTTCACTTCCTATTTGGCTTCAAGTGGAACTCGTCCATTACTTTACATGCAGTCTATGACTAGCAATCTATGACAAGTACAGTAGCCCAGAATGGACAAAACAAACTCTGGCTCTAGGCGGCGCATTTGGTGTGTTTATGCTAACTGACCACTGTAGTTTCTTATATATATATATATTGTACATTTGTGGTATTTAGTTGCCACAAAATCTTACACGCTAGTCCTTTAAGCCTTATCTTTCCTCGCTGTGGTTCACTTTAAATCCAACCCATTTGTGAAAACACCCGAGCTAAAAGCCCACGTAGCTTCGAGCTAGTCCTGGCTCACTAATGAAAAACACGTTGTGAGTATCGAGGTGATTTGAGGACACCTCGTCCTGATTTTTAGTTTTTATTATCCCGAGAAAGAGACAGAGGGAGAGAATGTTAAGAGATGAGTTGTCACACTGCCAGTGGTATGAGCTGTGGAAACGCAGCCATCACTGTTGTTAATCATCAGAAATTACATTGTCACATCTTTGTGCTGAGACACTGCGAATGTTAAAGGTTGCTTTCATTTCCTTCTCTTTACTGTACAAAGAGATGATATTTTTAGGAAGCGTTCCTACTTTTCCCCAGTGATCCTGTTTAATTAGGTCCAGCCTTTCACGTGTGTGTGTGTGTGTGTGTGTGTGTGTGTGTGTGTGTGTTTGTACATGTTTTTCTATCCTTGTGATGACCAAAAAAACGTACAAACCTATGTTCATGGGCTCCCCACATTTTAGGGTTAGGCATTTAGTTGTGATGGTTAAAGTCAGGGTCCACTCAAAGAATGTAAGACCAGCATGTGTGTGTGTTTTAGTGTGTGATTTATTAGAGGGGACATTAAAAATACTGTGGAATATTATTTAACTACAATCACTGACACTATACAGACTGTACATTAAAGCTACAGCGTGTAATTTTTGTTGTTCTTCATGTTAATATTCTGCCTCTGCTTTGGTCTTTGTGAACAGAAAGATGTATTATTTTTTTTTTGTATGCCGCTTCCTTCATCTGAAAACATGCTCTGTCAACAATACTATCAGACCTGACGGAGGGAGTGTTTGACTATATACAGCAGCAGCAGCAGCAGCACATGGGCGGGCAGGGACAAGGAGTTTAGTTAAGTGCTAAACCACCCCGTTTTCTGAGCAGTGAAATTCAATTCTGAAACATTTTCCGTGGACACTTCTTTGTGTTTTCAGTTGTCCCAAGGTCACCCGCTCCTGTCTGTCTTGTCGCACAACCTGACATCACTTCCTTTGTCTCCGGGTGACACAAGATAGACTTAATCAGCATTGTGTGAGCACATGACAATGTTTGGATATTTGGTTGCGCTTAATTACACACTACAGTGTGTACGTCTGTTTTTAAATTTATAACAACCCATTTAAAGAGAAATGTCATTACATTTGTTGAACATCAGACAGAATACTGCTTTGCTGTTGCACCTAAGGCACATGTGAATATACTGCATGTCTCAGGGCTCCACCACCTTTGTTGTCTTCATGTCTGTCAAATTCTGTGATCACTGGTATTTGGACTAGAATGATGTGACTGAAAGTTGGTCTTAATAATAGCAAACTGTCTATGACTTTAACTCGTACATGCGTCTGTAATGCCCATACGTATCTTGAATGAACCTGGTGTTATAGACTTTTCTTTACAGCAAATATTTGGGGATATTTAATAGGAGGACAAACACAGGTTTTACCACTAACATTAATTATGGTTCTACTTCAGGTTTAAGAGTTCTTGTTCAAGTGTAAATGTAGGTCACACAACTTGTAGCAGCATTTTTTTTTGTTATCTTACTACTGCATTATTCACTGTATTTTCTGGCTGTGCTCCAATAAGGTGGTAGAGAAAGAATTATACTGTATCAGGTTTTTCTAAAAGAAAGTGGGCTGGATGGTGAAAAGGCGGCATTTTGGTATGTTGCTAACTAAAGTTCCCATCTTCTGCCCCGGGCTCTCCTTCAGTTTCTTCCACTGTGTGCCGCGGGATGAAAATTTTAAATGCCTAATCAAATCTGTAAACAAGCAGCAAAGTTTGTCTGTCACAGTTTGCAGTTACAGGCCACGAGTGTCTTTAAGTTTAACTTTTACATGATCTTGTATATAAAGAAATGAAATCTTGCGAGAATATGTTCTCGCAACAACACCGGGGCGGCGGAATTAATGGGAAAGCAGTTTAAACCGTGTGCCTATTTTGTTGGAGTCATTATGCATTTTCTAGCAAATGGGAATAATGTTTACTGGCATTAATTTTATATTTTTACAGGAAAATTATTGTTTTAAACAAGATGTAGCGTGATGAAGTGGTACGAGGGCACATCAGAGAAGTAATAGGACACAGCATTGCGTGGTTTAAAAATAAATGGTGGCCTTTTGCGTAGTAATGTGTGTGTAGTTAGAGCTGTAGTTGTGATGGTTGAGACTTGGTGTGTGTTTGTGTGTGTGTGTGTGTGTGTGTGAGAGAGAGAGAGACCAGGACAAAGGAGTCCGTCACATGATCAAAACGGACACATCTGAGTCTCTCTTTCTGCCTCTCCCTCCCACCGTCCCGCTCCTCTCACGCCTGCTTTGTCTCTTCGCGGGACGCGAGACTCTGCGTGTGTCCCAACAGCATCACATGTTACACAGTTCTCCTGCGTCCTCATCTGTCACTTTATCCTCACGCACTGTAGCCGCTTTCAACAAAAAAATCTGCCTGTCTCCGTTTTCCCTGTTTGTGCCATCATTTCTCAAACTTCTTTCCCCTTTCTTTCTTTCTATCCTCATCTCCTACGCTGTTCATCTCCCTTTCTCACCCTCTCCCTCATTCCTTGTCCTCCTTTCACTTGTTCCCCCCCCCCCCCCCCCCCCCCCCCCTCCCCACCCCCCCACCCTCTCATCCTCTTCCATGTGTCTTCCACATCTTTCCTCTTTGTCTCCTCCCATCTCTTTCCTCTGCCTCCCTACTGTTATATTAATAATGGAGAGGGTGCGTGTTCAGCCAGATAAATTAACCATTGGATGGGAAAGAGCACTGAGGGAAGAAGTTGGAGAGGAGTAGCTTGGGGAGAAGAGAGTGGCACGGATGGAAGGTTGGGGGGTGAAGGGGAAAATGAAGAGTGAACATTTTAACTTGGTATCACACTTCAACACTCTACAGTCTGTCCATGTCACCCCCTCTGAACTTCATGCTCCTGATCTGCTTACACATCAATTCAGACTTCACTCTGGCCTCAAGGTCATGTCCGAAGGTCACACACACACACACACACACACATGACCAGCTGTGTTGCTGTAAACATGTGTTTGCATTGAAATGACAGTTGGGGATGTTAATGTTGTATCAGGCCTGCAGTCTCTGAGCTGAGTGCCCTTGAACTGATAAAAGCCTTCAGCCTCAGACCTATTAGACATCAAGCAAACGCTCCTTAACTGCCTAATGCATAGACAATAGATTTAAGAGGGGCATTGTGTGTGTGTGTGTGTGTGTGTGTGTATGCCAGCGCACACTCTTAGTATTGAAAGGTGGAGCACAAAAGAGCAGTGAGTGTGATGCATCACCCATGATGTAAACAGTGAGATGAGAAGATGGATGGCTCAGCAGACAGTCAAAGTCATCAAACCATCAGCGAGAGGCCTTTTTTAAAGATGCACCTCTCTGACCAGTGGCTGTAAAACCAAAGATTGACTGACGGACTGAAATTCTACCCTAAATCTCAGGTTTATCACCAGTGAGAGCACATTTGTTTCGAAGTAAAAACTCAGAAAAGTCTCTTCAAACCTACTGTTCAATCAGTGCAACTCTCTTCTAAAACCCAGTCTAACTTTTTGTCGTGGCAGTGAAATACAAAAATATCACTTTTGGAGGTGGTGGTCGAGTCCAGTAAAGGAGCGATGTCCCAATCAATAAAGCTCCAGACGTCAAGTGACTCAGTTTGCTCACAGAAACATGTCGGCAGGGAAAGCTCCTGAAAAATGAGTGGCACCGGTGCTGGTTTCAATCTTTAAGAGTACACACACTTTAAATCCACAGAGATTGAGTAATATATCCCAGAACCTGGCAGACTGAATGTATCTGATCCTTAAAATGCCCCTGGGTGCTTTTCATGAGTCGGTAGTTTTGGGGAAACTTAACTTACATCAGTTGTGTCTCAAACTTTTCATACACACTGCTTTACATACACACATTTTAACATCAGTAAGAAATGTTAAAAGGTGACCATCATTGTAAGTTATGTTTTTGTGGGGGTAGGGTGCAAAGTGCTGCAAAGGGATATGTGTTTGTTGATTCTGAGGACTCCAGGTCAGCAGCCCTGATCTGCTAAGGCTGCTTTTCCACTAACAGACGGACGCAACAAGATATTAGAACCATCACTATGACTCTGAAGTTGTTTAATTAGGGTCAAATCCGGCATATTTTTGCTTTATCTGTCGACTGGGAAGCTGCGAATGTGGATGCAAACTTCAGCTGTCCTCAGGATCTTTGGTAATGCAGTAAAATGTCATCCCATTAGCTTGTCCTCAACTGTTTTGGCACAACATCTCTCCACCATCTCCGCTTTTCATGAAAACAGTTGGTGAAGAGACAAGTTGCCCAACCTATTGCCTGTTATGTAGGCTGCTGGTTATATAGTACAGGTATGGATGTGAAAAGCACTGTTCCCTGTCAAAACTGCTTTGGTTGCGTGAAGTCAGCTACTGGTGCTCTATATCAATACAACAAATACAACTATATTAATTATAGATGCAAAAAAAAGTGCCTGTCTGTGAGGCCTCCTCCACTGTCTCACTTGGGTGGAGCTAAGAACTATGGGGTAGAACCAGAAATACATCCACATGCCAATTTTTACAACCGTTATTTTCCTCTCAGTTTCACTTGTGTCCTCCACTTTCACAGTAAAACAACATAACATCACTGTCTTGTTTGTCCGATTGACCAAGAGGGCATTCAAAGTGGATGTAAGGCCAAGCTGTGCTCCCAGCAACCTCTGCTGCACCACGCGGTAATTACTTCAGAGGGTTGGATGAGCTTCTTGGCTGTTTTTTTGCACATAATTTTGAAGTTGGAGTTTGCAAGCTGTAGCTCATATCTGAACTTCAGATAAAATGTGATCTGCTGTCCACCTGAATCAGCCATGCTGCTTTTCTTGACAGAACAGCTTTCACCTATTTTCTCCACGAACTGCACAGCGCTCACAGCAAAATAGACAGTGAGAGTGAGCTTTCTGGACAGCTTCAACATCTATTGCTGTTATGTCTGAGTCACAAACATAACATCTTCTGTACCAGTTTCAAAGTAAAGGCCCTCTAGAGTGTCTGCTCCCTGGATCCATTCATTTTTTTTTTTCTGACAAGGCTTTAGTGAGATATTTGCAGAACCAGCAACTTCATACTGAAGAGTCCTGGCATTATGTTGAGTAACCAGGCATATTTAAAGCTATATTATTTATGGCAATTATTTTAAAGGAAACCCTATATAAAACAGCTCTGCAGCAGACACACGCCCTGTTGCAGCACACCAGCTATGCAGCTGCTGCACATACGGATATCTATTTTACTCCCCTATGTAATATACTGAGAAAAATATGTTTTAATATTTTAGAAGCCTGCATTTTCAGTTTCCGGAAGCCAGCCGTGCTACCTTCTTGTAATATCATCACGTAAATACTGTGAGATCTACCTTCTTCTCTAAGTACTGCCATGGCAGATGCAGATGAATGTTAAGCAGCGTTAGTTTACGAAGTCTCTCTGCATTATATCGCCTCTGTCCTACAGTATACCCTTAGTCACCTGGAAAACAACCTCAAGCAGAGGCTCCGTGCAGCTCTGCACTTCAATATTTGATGGGCTACTACATCTAACATGTAAGAGTGAACCACACGTGCAATCACAGGATAGTGTTTGATTCAAAAAGATGTGTGCTACATCCATATCCAACATATGACTTCCATTCATGAAGGAAGTTCACCTGATGAACACGTCACATGGTTGTGGGTATGAAGGTTTGTACTTGCAGCCCTGTATGTGATTTATTCACTTGATTGTACAGTAAGTCTTTGTGTGGCACGTCTGGTATTTTCTGGTAAATGAGCGAGTCTACTTTCTGAACAATGTCGTGGTTAAATGGCAGGTCAGTTCCACATCTGAGGTGGCCACATCTAATGTACAAGGATATTTTTAATATTTTTAGTTATTCCGGGCCGTCGCTCAGAGTGGACAGTTGAATAAATAAATGAACAAGGAAATAGAGGAGAAAAAAAGTTTGGACGGCATTTTGCATCAACTTTTCTGTCTTGTTCGCATCCAATGATTAAAACAAGCCTTTTGCTTAAACCAACTCCTGTTATACTGTGGCAACCCCTGACTGCAGAAGCCATGTTATCAAAATTTTTAATACCTACTGTGTTGAGCTACGTCTATTTACATGTTTCTTGCCAAAAATAAGGTCTATATGTTCTGTCTATACCATAGACTGTATTGGATAGTACTATGCGTATGACCAGTTTACTGTGGAACAAATATGACAGCAGAGCCTTAAAGGTAACAATGTTTTTTGGTGAGGTTACTACAACGTTCTGGGATGAAAATCCAACTTGAGGGGGCTTTCCTTCCCTCAGTTTGGAAATTCAAACTTTTGTCTAACTAGTGGAACAACACCATTGCTGGTGTAGCTGTTACGCTGCCTCCTTCCCTCCATCAGTCGCGATGTAAAAACCTGTCGTGGGCATAAAACGTTCTGTGTCTCCACAGACACGGACAACAAAACACTTCTACTCTGAGAAACACACAGGTCAATTAGCCGTGCGTGAACTCATCTGACAATGGTTTGAAAGTATCGGACATTTGTTACACTACAGCTTCAAAGCAGTAAAATCTATACAAACATAGTAGCATATTGAATTTCTACCAATAAACCCTCCTGATTGTTGCATACTCTACCTGTACATGTGACTTTAGAGTGTTCTATGCAGGTATAAATGTAATATTTAGCATGATTTGGCCACAAACCAAACTTCCTATTTTTAGACAACCTCTCCTGTTTCCAGATGAGGTTTTTGAAAGAACTGTGTATGTGTATTTAGCAAGACGTAATAAAACAGATTAGTGCTCATCTACAAAGCCCGTATGTCTATTCTTTAATGTGTGTGCCTCTGGGAGAGGGTGCGGAACAGTTAAAGATAAGAGAAGGGAAAGATGAAATCAGCCACAAAGCTTTTCATCAAGATGTGTGTGTGTCCGTGTGCGTGTGTGCGCGCGCATCTGCATGAATGGACGAGCCTGTGGTCCGTCTCCCTGCAGTGTACAGGATATCTATTAATAAGTTCATCTTATTCATCTATAAATACATTTATCTTCGTTCTCCTTACACTGGCTCCCGGCTTAATAAGCTGTGACAGTCGCCAGTTGGGTATAGCCATGCATGTGGATGGAAGGATGTAAGTGTGTGTGTGTGGAAATCGTTTGTGCGTTGGTTGTGGTGGGAGCTGTATTGAACGTAGGACTCTTTGTTCTTCAGCATTAGAGTGTACTAGCTTTTACCGGAGCGAAGGCCGCCTCAGGCCTCTGCTTAGTTTGATTGAGTAGAGCAGGAGAGGAAGGTTCCTCCGCTTCAATAACCACCATCGGTCAGCACTGGCTGTTTTTCGTCCTGTCCTCAACGCTGTGGACCAGCCACGAAATCCCCCAAGTTTAGTGTCAAACCTGTGTTTTTATAGGTGTAAAGGCACTGCTTTTGCACTTTATTGCCACAGAATTCACTTTTCTACCAAACATGTGGGCCTGGCAAATCTGAGGTTGAGTCAGTCTCAGAGGAACATTCCCAGAACCATCCACTGAGTGTTCAGAGCATCAATGGAAAAGCTTTCATTAAAGGTCAATTGTGTAACATTTAGGAGGGTTTATTGGCAGAACTAGAACTGTCTATTTACCTGTGTATATATATGTTTTCACAAGGGTAATATTGCTTTAAACTAAAAGTTGTTTGTTTTTCATAGCCTTAGGAGAAGCCTTTTATATGTACTTTAGACATGGGCCTTGCTTTATGGAAGCTGCCATGTTGCCGGTGCGTGTTGGTGTTTTGCAGCAGAATCTTACCACGCAAAGAAAGAAGAGCATAATTTCTGTGTGAAGGCCACCGTAGCTTCTTAGGACTGGGTGATACTTATCACGCAGAGCAACTTTGCATTTCTGGGGTTCTGTTCATGCTTGAATGAGAATCTACATCAATCTAGTAATCCATGCATATGTCCTCAATCTCACAAACCGTTCCACTAGTGGTAACTTCTCACCTGGAGTTCACCCTCTTTGGTATGTTCTTTGACTTCCTCACATAACCTCAAACTAGTGTCCATTGTTATGGTCTGCTACCGCAAAGTTTTGTGCGACTACAGGGACAAACACAGTTGGTTTGTACAGGGAACCAAGAAAGAGCAACCTGGGCCTTGTCTGTCATTTGTTACAGTCTGCAGTCTCACCACTAGATGTCACTAATCCTTACACACTGGCCCTTTTTTGGACGTGAAAATGTGTTCAATCAATCAAAAGGAGGTTCAGAACTAACTTTAAAACAAATGGTCAAGAGTGTAGATATACCACTGGACTCACATGAGATTAGTTATGGGCGGTGTAGTGGTTAGCACTGTTGCCAAGCAGCAAAAAGACATTTAGTGTTGTAGGTGATTGAAATCCTTAGTTTTGTACAGTTCGAGGTCAGATGTGAACTGTATTAAAGGCTAGTTATAAGACGGTATAGCTGGAATATGGAATAGCTGTGCGAACCTCTGTGTGTGTGTGTGTGTGTGTGTGTGTGTGTGTGAGGACATTTTGCCTGGTCCTCACAACTTTTAAAGGGCTTTTTGGGGGTTGAGACCTGGTTTTAGGGTTAGGGATTTAGTTGTGATGCTAAGGTTAAGGAATTAATTATGCCTATGAGGGTCCTCACTACGCAAACGTGTGTGTGTCGTCATCACGCAGCCGAGTGGGATGGAGTGGTGGGTGTGGGGTTTGTGTGACGTACAGAGCTTCCCTCCCTCCTCTGATTCCTCCCGCGGATGCTGCGACCGAGCTCCTGTGCGCTCGGGCTCTCGCAGCGGCTCAACCCCTCCTCCTCCTCCTCCTCCTCCTCCTCTTCCTCTTCCGAAGATGTCGCATGAGCTTCTTCTCTCTTCGCGGCGTTTCTTTTCTTTTTTACTTTTCTTTTTCTCCCACTGCCCTTAACATAACAGTTTAGCAAATTCGTCCAAATTATCAGTCGCGGGCATCCAGCCCTCATCCAGATGCCTCCTCCTCTTCCTCCTCCTCCTCCTCCCCACAACAGAGGTGTTTAAACCATCAACCCGGCGCATCCTCTCTCTCTCTCTCTCTCTCTCTCTCTCCCTCTTTCTCTCTCTCTCTCTCTCTCTCCACCGCCGCAGAACTCCGCCGACCAACTGTCAGGTGACCGCGCGGAGCGGAATATTCATCAGCACCGTCGTCGTCTTTCATCCCTCCTTCACTCCTTCGGACTCCAGGCGACCGGAGCTGCCGCAGCGCCGGCTCTCTCCCCCCTCCTCCCCAGGCTCTGTCCTCTCATCCGGTGGTTCGGGACACTCTCCGCTTCACGCACACGCAGATTAACGGGGATTCTGCCTCCCCGCCCGCGAGCTGATGCTGATGTCCTTGAGCTCGGCCTGCACGGTGAGTCGGTGAGTCCGTGCGTGTGCCCGCGCGCGTGGCTCCTGTTTAAGCCCGGGCGCTCGAGCGCTCATTTCTCATAATTATTCTTATCATTATGTTAACGTAACAGAATCGCTGAGGTTCGCGAGTAAGGGGCAGGAATGTTTGTAAAATAGGCCTGATGTTGCATTTGTCACCGCAGGCCTGACTCTGCTATAATAACAGCTCATACAGTAGGACATACCATAATACCCTGGCAAACAGCGTTATGACATTTATGAGTATGTGTGGATGCGCGCGCGCGTGAGTCTGTGTGTGCGCGCGCGTGGGCAAAGCTAATGATACACGTCTATCCATCTATCCATCCATCCTTCCGTCCGTCCGTCCGTCCGTCCTCTCCTCCGTGTCCTGTGTCACCGTGTTGATGAAGAACTGCAACACAATCACGGAGCTGCACGCGCCTTCGCCTGCGCTCCCACTCTCCGTGTTCCCGGGCCCCGGCTTGAGTCTGCACTGTGCCTATCAGTTGCGTGGTTTTGTCGCACCTGCAGCGCTGAGCTGCGGGGGTGAAGGTGCGATCCGGTAATCATCTCCGGCCGGAGGCACCGTCACTAAACTCGCCCGGCGCATGCAGGCTGGGTTTGAGTGGGCCAGAGCTGAGCGCAGGCGCCGGGCCAGGCCGGTAACCTTGCGGAGGGGACATAGGGTAAGCAAGTGGCGCACCATAGGCTACTTCCTCTCTCTCTGTGTCTCCGTGTCTCCGTGTGTTTTAGTGGGCCTGCCGACAGTGAAGCCTGTCAGTTTCACATGCGACTCATAACATGTAGGCTCTGTGTGGAGGATGAAGAGAGGGATGAAGCTTACGCACGTCTGAAGGTGACCAGGAAAGGTCGTTTTGTGTGGGCAACACTGTTGCATGAAGCCATTCCTGCCATTCCTGCACAGTCTTACCGGTATGTGTGTGTCTGCATGGTCTTGTATGGGAACTTAAAAACCACGGGGAGTGAGGACATTTTGGCTGGTCCCTATGTCCTGTCACTCCTTAAAAGGGCTTTGTGAGGGTTAAGACCTTCGGGTTATTCATTTAGTCTTGATGGTAATGGTGAGGGTAAGGTGACTGTCCTCACTATGAATGCTGAGCAAATGTGTGTCTGTGTTAGGACCTTTTCTGGCACAAACACTGATTTTCCAGGACCAATCATCTCTATGTGGACTAAAGCCTGGTCCTAACGAGGCAGAATCTCATTTCTGAGGTCCTGGTTAAAGTTGGGATAAATATATAAATTGTAGTTAGATTAAGGTTAACTAGTTATGGTTAAGGTAAGAGATAAGATATAATGTGTGTGTTTGTATTTGTTACATCTTTAGGACATTTTCTGGCATGAACTCTGACCTTGTCAGGACCAGTAGTCCTCATGGAGACCAAAACCTGGTCCTAATGAGGCAGAACCTATTTTTTGAGGAACTGGTTAAGTTTTGATTGGCGGTTAGGTTGAGTTTAGGGTCAAGTATTAATTGGTTATAGTTAAGGTTATGGACAGAGCTTTGGTTTACTCTGTCCACAGGAAGTCAGTGCAGTGTCCAAAGAATAATAGCTATGTGTGTGTTTGACAGTGTGTGTGTAGATAACTCTTGTGGGACACTTAATTGGGTCTTCTCTCTATCTTTTCCCCCAACACACACACACACTGTCAAACTTTCTGCATCATTCTCTTCCTCATCTTCCTCCAGCTGCTTTAATGCGCTCTACGGTAATGCAGATATCTGTGCCCTGTTGGCGGCCCACCTTCTAATGGCTCCAGCCACTGACTGTGTCGAATTCTAAGTGTGCTATACCCACTGGGCATTACAGAAGTGTGTGTCTGGCGCTCAGCCAGCGGCAGCAGCCCAGATACAAGTGCCCCCCGTCAGAGGTGACCCTTCAGCTGCCTGTTGGAAAGTAGGACTGCAGCTGTACAGGTGAACCGCAGGCTCCTGGCCAACGTAGACCAGGAGAAGGTCTCCTGACAGATGCACACACACACAGAGTGTGCATGTTTACATCAGCCTGATCTATGCACATCTTCAGTTTGTGCAAAATAAAACAAAAAAAATTCAAATAAAAGTTTTTAGCCAGGATGGAGGTGGAACAGCTGGCACATCGAAAAACATTTTTTTCATTAAATATTTGTGAATAAAATGTCACTGAAGCCAACGGTGGAAGAGAGGAAATTTTGTAGACAGACGAGGAAACGTCAACATTCCTCGACTTTGTGCAGGAAGCAAATATTACTACTGTAATAGATGAAAGCAGCAACCAAACACGACCATGTATCAACGGCTGCTGTTGCTCTTTATTCAAGGCAGTTTTGCCTTTCCTACTATTGTGGTGACCTGGACTTTAAATTTTGCACCACCTGCTGGTGAGCTTACTCCCAGCAGGAGATGGAAACACTCATAAAGTAGGGCTGGGCATTTCTTGCAAAAATTGTATTTGAATATTCACTGAAATTATGCTTTGAATATTCTAAACTCCAGTGCATGAGAGCAAGAGAATGTAATGCCGGGTTCACAGTGTGTTGAGCTAAGGCAGAGGTCTCAAACATGTGGCCCGTGGGCCATATCTGCCCCTTCTTTGATTTCATGGGGCTTAATGTTGTGAAAATATTAGTCATACATGGCCCATGACCTCTTCCAAGTAAACACCGAGCATGTGACTGAGGTGCAGCTGCCAGTGAGGTGACAGATCATAGCACTAAATAAGTTTGTTAGCAATATTTCTATAATAGTAAAACATTTTATTATATATATCTCATTATTAAATGTTTTACATTCAACGTTAAATTATGTATACGCTTGTTTAGTTTTTAATTACAGTTATTATTTACTTAATTTGTAATTCATTTTGGATTATAAACGCATTTTTATCACTCAGTATCATAACAAACACTTTTACTTTGAAATTCCGCAAAATATCATCATAATTTTAGTAATTGTAATATAATGTTCCTCTTGATCAGCCCCCTTTTGTCCAGACTAGACATTCATCATTGACCCCGAGGTCATTTGAGTTGGAGACCCCTGAGTTAAAGGGAGCAGCTAACGAGATGCGTTCAAATACCCTGGTAAATTTATCTACAGTGCGTTGAGCTTAGAGGACCAAATTTGAGGTGCATTCAAGAAACCTCCTAAATGTCATCACTTCTGCAAACACACATGAAGTCCACTAACTTGATACCTGCTGCTGCTGCCCCCTTGTGACAACAGATGCACCACAACTCACTCTCACTGGAGTAGAAGGATTTGTTTTTGTAAACACAGCCATTGCTAAATATCTGTTTTGTATCGAAATACTCGTGACCATCCCTGTTATTTATGCGGTTTTTCTTTTACAGAATTTGATAGTGGGGCTGTCACTTTTTCCAAAAGTCAAAATACACACTATTCCTTTGAAAATATTCAAATATTCTTCTTGCCCAGACACACACAAAAGTGTTGATATAATTTACTATTACTCGTAAGATTAGTTAATGTGTGGTTGATGAGCTAACACATTAGTTAGCCTGTGCGTCTTGTTTGTTACTTTGCCATCTACAGTTAAAAATACGAAACACTTCCACACTCCGCTTTCCACCTGCTTTGGCTTAGTGAATTTCTGCTAAGGAGGACAGTTTAGGGCTCCAACTATTGACTGCTCTTTTAATTGATTAATCAGTCAATTATTTTCTCGATTTATCAAGTATGCGTTTGGTCCATAAAATGTCAGAAAATGTCGATCAGTGTTGTCTTAAACCTGCAAGGATGTTCTCGAATGTCTGGATTTGTCCACAAACTAAAATTATTCAGTTTTAATGATTTTTTTGTTATATGCAGCAAAGAATCAAAAAAAAAAAAAAAAAAAAACATTGAAGAAGTTGAAAAATTAGTAAACATTGTTTTAATTCTTTAAAATAGTTGATGATCAATTTAGTAGGTGCTTAATAAATGATTAATCACGTAATAATTTTAGCCCCAGTGCGGTTTAGCATTACTGTCTTATTTTTCTGATGGGCCAAGAGAGCATTCAAAGTGAATGTGCTCACAGCCCCCTCTGCTGGACCAAGTAATAATTATTTTAGAAGGTCTGATGCACTTCTACGCTGTGTATTTTGAGATGGAGCACATTTTCGGTGTTTGAACTTTCCCTCTCAAAGTTCAAACTGAAATCCAAATTTGGGATTAAGAACGACAGCCACGAGAGAGAGAGAGAGAGAGAGAGAGAGAGAGAGAGAGAGAGAGAGAGAGCGAGCATCCATGTTATAAGACAGTTATGTGCTCGCACTGACAGGAACACATAAGTGCATGCTCATGCTGTCACATGTGCTCAGGTTTGTGCATATGTTGCCTGGGTTGCCCCATTCATTACACACACACACAAACAGAGTAACACACAAGCCTTCTGGCCTCAAATCAAATCCCATGTGTCGTCCCCACTCTATGCTCTGCTCAACCTTCTTGTTGCTGTGATAAAGAGAAAATACCTCCAGGAAAATTGTGGCCACTTTTCTTTTCCCCTCTTCTTTAAAAGAAGAAGTCAAATTGCTCCAACCCTCTAAGGGATGGTGTGTTCAGGAGCAGCGCTAACATTCAGGATAAATGGGCAGACCGCTGAGGGTTGTGGTGACCTTTTGTCCGACTCTTTTCATGTTCAAACACATTTTCAGCCAGGACAGCCCCCCTCTCACTCCTCTTCTTTACCCTCTCATTTTGAAAGTGCTGTGGTCTATTACACATTTGTGTGTGTCCTGTATGTGTCACATACAGTAAGTGATGTCTCAGGGCAAGAGGGTCAGTGTCTTTGTGTGTTTACTGTACAGTACATTCATGATGTTTAAGTGGACTTCATTTGTGAGCGTAGAAGAGTACGGAATGCCTAAGAACTTGATCAACAAAGTGTTTCTACCTCGTTTTGTCTTCTCCTTCTTCTTCCCCTTCAGTTTATGTAATGTAGGCTCACATGGACACAAACGTATGCACACACATGTGCAGCAGCTGCCTCCCCATCAAAGCTCTGCACTCGGCAGAGAGACACGGTCAGAGTTAGCTGCAGTAGCTGGACGACGGAGCAGAGGAGCGGTTTCTTGTGTGAGCGTTATAAAATCAGACAGAATCAGTGAGTAGGAGACTGGGCTGGGGGAAGAAAATGCTCGATTGGGGGGAGTAAATAAATGATTGCAGTAGCAGGAAGCAGATAGGGAACAAACGAATGTTCGGGGAGGCCGGTGAAGAATTAATGAGACACTGTAAGACAAGATGAGGCATATAAAGGGGCAAAAAAAAAAAAAAACAGACAGTAAACCTGAAGAGTTCAACTGATTAATCATTTTAGCTCACTAATTGACTCTGATTGGACATTTTACAACCTACTTGCATCAGTGGAACCTGCCTCCAACAGTGCCCAGTGGCTGCACGGCCTCCACCAGCTCTGCAAAGTAGCATGCCAAGCACAAATTATGGAACAATAGCTATGTGTAATCATTTAAAGGGCACTTTTGCTGAAAATGTGTGCATACAATGTGATTTTGTGCCTGATCCTGATGATTAATAACCAAAGTATGTGTTTATGATAATTATCTGCTCCAAGGAAAAAAAAAACCACAAACAAACTCAAGTACATGAGAGCGAGTGTGAGTCACGCAGGGTCCACAGCACATGTGGCTACAAAGTGCATTCAGTGCCCTTAATACATTGTAATATTTCTGCAAGCACACATGCAGTTAATTTCATTACTTCTACAAACACACCTAAACCGGTCCTTCCCAAACTTTTTAAAAAGGGACCCAATTTTTAAAGATGGCAAACTATCACAACCCAAATCACAATATAAATCATGATGGGAGATTCAAATTTGTGCCTATTGTAGTGACTTATTGAAAATATCTGTAACACCTGACATTATATTGATAAATATTTTGGCCAGTGAATCTTTTAAATGTTTGTTCAAATTTTATTTATGCATTTTATTTAAAACATATACACCTAAATCCTAACTGAATGTTGTACAATTCTGCAAATTTGCTCGGGGGCCCCATAAAAATCTCTCACGACCAATCTGAGGACTCTGACCCAGTCTTTGGTAACCATCTTCTGATGCCACCTTTTGGAAATACATGGCCTGTTAATAAGGCATTGGAAAAGTATGGAAATTAGGGGTGGAAATCACAGGAGGCGCCATGAAACGATGCACGATACGTGGTCCACGATCCCGATAATACAATCACACAATGCAACAATTCTGTGATGGTCAATATATTGCAAGACAATCATGTAGCGATAGGTCAAGATATCTGTCTACCTGAAGAAAACAACACGTCTGTGGAAAGTTAAAAGTGCAGGGTTTCACCATTTCAGAATCAGAACCAGAATCACTTTTATTTGCCAGGTATGTGAACACACACAAGGAATTTGACTCCGGTTTCACTTTGCTCTCTTTGTACAGACAGAAAAGAAAAGATAAAATATATAATATATGAATATGAATATACAGTATATAAATATACAGTAGATATTTTACAGGTGATGTTATTCACAACATAGAGAACAAAGTCCATTAAGTCTATGTTTTGAATGTGGATGGAGCGTCACTTAATGTGGCTTTGGCCAGGTAACTTCTGCCAAAGTTTCCCTCATTCATTTGAGCAGCGCTACCACAAAGAGACATCAAGCAGCACTTGATACTTTAGAGCCCCTTAATTTATGAATTAAAATATCAATATTTGCCCTGGCGTATCGATTCTCGTATTGCACGGGGAAGAATGACGATATATCACCAAATCGATATTTTGACCCTCCACTATTAGTGAGTGGATCATTTTAATGTTTGGTTAATCAAGTGTAACTTAATTTATGTACTGTATGTTACTTAAAACATATAGACATAAATCCTAACCAAATAAGTTTGAATAATTCAGCAAATTTGCAGTGGGGCCCAAAAAGCATCTCCAGCGACCCATCTACTGGCCCTGACCCAGTCTTTGGAAAGTAGATGGCCTGTAAATAAAGCACTCATTTCAGAAGTATGGAAATACACTTGTGTAACAATCGCTACAACATTGTTCACTTTTGGTCTTTTAAATATTGCCATGAATGTTGTAGTTGCATGTTTTCGTGGGAAATCATGACATAAACATACAATTTTTTTTTTGTTTCTGTCTTCTGGAAAGTCACCTTTGGCCGATTCTATACTGTAGATGAACCGGCATGAAGACAGGGAGAGTGAGAGGAAGCTTCAAAGGGCGAATGGGGAGACTGAGTCATAAACTGACAGTCAGGATTCAGGATCCAGGCAGCACAGAGAGGAAGCAAGGGAGGGAGAAGATGCAAGAGGCAGAGGGAGCAGAGGGAGCAGAGGGAGCACAAAGGAGAGGAGGAAGGAGAAAAGGGAATTAATGATGAGCCCCACTTCTGTTTTTTTAATGCTCATCCTCGTGTAAAACACCCAGATAGGGAAGTCTGAATATGTTGTGTCGTGCGTGTGTGATGCTCAGAGTGTTTAGTTACACTTGGTGCTAATTGCTCACGTGGGATGCGGCTTCCTCTCCGTGGTTGTTCCACCAGGTCGTAGTGTATATACACTGCATACCGTGTGTGCTTTAAATCAGCCGCTGAGGTGAAAATTTAATTTGTTGATTGGGGGAAAAAATGTTTTTCAGTGGATTCAGCTGTTCAGGAGCAGCTCAGTTCAGGGAAAAGTTCCTTTTCCCGGACTGAACGATGCGAAGGTGAGTCCGACACAACTTTGTGGCGGGCGGTGGATGTGTTCAGGCCTGGTGTGGGTGGATGCACGAGATGTGTGTGTGGTCGGATGTAACACTGGACCTTATTCATCAATTTTAAAGGTACAGTGTGTGGAATTCAGGGAGGTCGATCAATAAACCTTCAATACAATATGTAAAATCATGTTTTCATTAATTTATTGTGACCTGAAAAGTAAACAGCTGTATTTTCAAATGACCTTCAAATGAACCCTTTTTATTTTTTCCTTATTTATACATATTTATTGACTGATTTACATATACATTTTTATTTATTTTTTCCTTAGTTTTCTTTCCTTACTTTTTTTATATTACTTTCTCAACTTTTACTACTATTTCATTGTATTCTGAATGCTCTTTTGGCATTTGCTGCCATAACTTTGTTATTTTGGACTTATATATCATACTATGGTGGTTCTCAAACTTACCACCTGAGAAAATATTGAGCTCTCAAATAACATTGTTATCACCAACATTAAAATACAGTGGTGTAAATAGGCCGAGCTACGGACTTTTCACAGGTGGCAGATTTATTCCCAATAAAATAAGTTGCTCTCTCATCCTCCTCCTCTTCCTCACATATACTTCAGACACTGGTGTAGTGAAATTAGATTAAGATGGAGCCAGAGATAAGGTGACTGTAATTATTATTATTTGTTTCATTTTCTACGTACTCCCATCAAAGTTCCTCAGCTCCAGTCTGATCACATACCCTTGTACAGTATATACAGTAGAACAGTATTTCTGACTCTCCTCCAAGTACCACCAGAGGAAGCTGGTGGTACATGTACCACAGTTTGAGAACCATGGATATGCAATATTTTTAATTAGAATATGATATAGCACATAAAAAGTAAATAAATGAAACAGTTTGTTCCAGTTTCTGAGAACAAAATTGCACAATTTTTAACAACTAAATGATTAATAGCCTAAATAATAATCAGAAAAATGCAGATTGTTTAAAAATGGCAAATATCAGACATGTGTTTGTGTTGCTGAAAGAAATTTACGCTCAGTGTGACCAAACTTTAACATACTGTATATCACCAAATCGATATGTTAAGACCAATTCACCATTAACTGTTGTCACGTCAAGTCAACTTTATTTATATTGCACATTTAAAACAACCAGGGTTGAGGAACAAGGTACAACAAGAATAAATCATGATAAAAGTAAAATAGTGACAGATTAAAATGGTAAAAATCTGGATAAAATGAAATGAAGGCCAGAGAGAAGAGGCGGGTCTTTAAAATGGGTCCAAAATTATCACTGCACTGCAAATAATTCTTGGGTCTTTTGATTTTTGTCCCACTGTACTTTCACGTCTGAATCCAGTCTGTTTATTTCCCTCAGAGATGATTTGATGTCATGACAGTGAAATCGATAGAGCCGTGCGATGACGTTTCATCTCTTCTTGGCTCTCTCTTAGGTCCTGGTGGCACAGCAGTAGCTACCTCTGAACTGGATCCACTCACTGTCTCTGATTTATCAGCCACCTTTACCTCGCTCGCCCCTCTCTCCATCCGTCCATCATCCCTCGCCATCCTTGTCTGTAAGTCTGTCAGCCTGTCCATCCGTCCATGGACTGGCCGTGACCCTGGAGGGAGGGGGACAGAAACGAAGAAAGAGTGGAGTCGCAGAGGAGACGGAGGGAAAGAAAGCTGGATTCGTTCAGACACTGCGCGTCTGAGGTGCACCTGCTCGCCGTCCTTCATCCCCCTCACCCTCCTCCTCCTCCTCCTCCTCCTCCTGGAATGGAGAATTAGAGGAGCAGTGGGAGGCTTGGCCCAGAAACCAGGGAGACAAAATTAAAAAACAACACAAAAAAAAAGTGTATCATTACATTTTTTCATTCTGACTGTTGAGCACATGAACACCCCCCAACCAACCAAACCAAAGTGGAACTGATTTGAGGACAGACTACGGAGAGAGTGGAGGACCAAAAAAATAAGTGCTCACCCTCACTGACATGTCAACCACGGCCACGATGGGCGAAATGGCAAACAGCGCAGTGGAGTTTTATCCCAAAGGGACTCGGAGTGGGAGCAGAGGAGGAGGAGGAAGGGCGGACGGCAGCCACGCAGGGGGAGAGTTTGGGGTCACGGTGAAGGAGCTCAGGGAGCTGATGGAGCTCAGGGGGACGGACGCCCTGCAGAAGATCCAGGACAGCTACGGAGACACAGAGGGACTCTGTCAGAGACTACAGACCAGCGCCACTGATGGTGAGCAGACGTGGACCGATGAATGATTGAGTGGGTTAAAGAGATGAATGGATGAATGGGTGGATGAACAGATACATGAATGGATGAATAGACTGCTGGCTTACTGGATGGATGGACTTGGGTGAACGGGGGAGGTTAGCAGGGAGATGAAATGGTGCAGTGGGATTAACAGAATATGTAGCCGCGCTGTGTGGTTGTGATTATTGTGGCAGATTTCACAATTGTGATATGATTCTATTATTTTTCTGCCAGTGAATATGCTGGGCATTTGCGAAATCGCATATGCTCACACAAAAGCTGCAGTGAGAGTGACCACTTGGCACCATCTAGTGGACTGAAATGTTAATTGATTTTTTTTAATGCTAATCCACAAATAGTTAAAATGTTTATTTGTAACATCAGTTAATTAAAAATGTATATGCAGAAAACCCCAAAATTTGGGGTCACAATATTTCACTGTGTTGATTTTTCCTCCAACACTTATATTTAATTTTCAGATAATCTCTAAATTAAACAAATGTATTGCAATTTTTTTCCACATCATTAATTTAATTAAACTGGGGCTGCAAACAATGATTATTTTCGTTGTCCACTACTTAAATGGAAAGAACAAAAGAGAAGGCTATATATTAGGGCTACACCAACAATTATTTTTATAATCGATTAATCTGTTGATTATTTTCTTAATTAATCGAGCATTCTTTGATCCATAAAATTTTGATCTGTGTTTACCAAACCTGGAAATGGTGATGTTCTCAAATGTCTTATTTTGTCTAAAAACCAAAGTGTTTCACTTTTAATGATTTCTTTGTCAAATGGAGCAAAGAAACCCAAAATATTAACAGGCATATTTATTTTACAACTATCAAAACAGAACAAACAATAACATACATTGGCGTCCATTAATTTTGACTAGTCTGAACAAAGTGTTATCCCAAACCTTAACCACAACCAATGAATGACTAACGCTAACACTTAACCTGACCACAGACGGAACAGAGGCGTCGTTATCTCTCTGCAATGCTTCCGTTAGAAATAAGTGGCTCTCAATGAAGTTAAAGGGAAGGGATGAGGTTGTCCGAAGTAGACTGAGACTGGGACATTGTGGGTGAGTCAGCAATCGGAAAATTAAGGGAAAACACCCTGATGTCAGGTCTGCGCCAGTGTGGACATCCAGAGACAATTACCGAATCTTCTTTAGAAGAAGGACTTTGAACTGCCATGGGAGGCTTTGAAGTTCTGTACAGAAGAATTTATTAAAATAATAATAAAAAGATTGGTGGAAATCAAGACCTTTGAACTGTAATTGAGAGCTTCGAGCTATGGGGGCGGCGTTGTGCCTGCCATCGTACGGCCTGCTAAAAATGATTATTATTAGAAGAAGAGTAAGAACCTCGCCACAAACTTCCTGAACTTAACCAGTTTCTCAGAAATGACCAGGTCCAGGACCAAAAGTTTGAAACACTGTACACACACACACAATCAAAGTTAATCGGATTACGCTGATCAAAGGTTTGTGATGACTGTAGGAAAGTGGCCTTCTCTGTCTGTAGGACGTGTGCGTGTGTGCACTTGTGTGCTGTAACAGGGGTGTGGTACCACACTACACCCACTCCTGCAACTAGTTTGTAACCTAGCAACACAACAGCAGAGAGAAATTGGCCAGAAAAGTCTGCAAGAGAGGGGGAAAGATGACTGAGAGCTGCGAGATGGAGCTAATGATGATGATGAGGAGAAATGAGTGAATGGAGAGAGAGAGAGAGAGAGAGAGAGAGAGTTGGTGGGGTGTTGAGTTACAGTAAGTCTGTTGTGTGTTGCTAATTTGACACTGTGGGCTGGTCAGAAATCAGTGCAGCAGGTCCCAACACACTCAAACTCACACTCAAAACCATGTACCTGCACTTGTCTCTACAGCACAGTTGGCAAACACACACGCGCACACGCACACTGTCCTCCACACACTCACAATGCGCTGACTTTCACAAATGACATACGGTGTCTTGTGGCGTCGTCAAACTCAGAGGAGGAGAGACGTTTCTCACCTTGTACGACTCTAATGTCATTACTCCAAACATAATACTTAGATTTGTGATCTTTCAGAGATTAAGATTAAGTCTGCTGCTCCACATCTGCTGCGGTGATCACAGAGGAGGAGCATCACATGGATCTATGCAGAAATGTGTATTTCACACACACACACACAAACTTGTTTTTATATCTTAAGGAGGACACACCATAGCCATCATGCATTCCCTAGAAACCTTAACCATCACATCAAACCCAGGGGTCTCCAACATACCTACACCTTCTATAAAGTTAGAATGAAAACTGGCTCATGACCAACAATGAACAATATTTTTAGAATGATAACATTAGCTTATATTTACAATACTATTAAATGTATGTGAATAATGCAGCTGTCTAGTGCTTTAATTATAATTCTTTATGTGTTATTATTATTATTA
Source organism: Brachirus orientalis (assembly GCA_016785285.1). NCBI lineage: Eukaryota > Metazoa > Chordata > Actinopteri > Pleuronectiformes > Soleidae > Brachirus > Brachirus orientalis. Next base: position 830,591 of record JAFBJR010000570.1, read on the forward strand.
TTATTATTAATTTAACCTTTTGATTCTATATTATTTCTGTCAGTTTTTGTCATAAATAAATTCATTTTGCATGAAAAATATGTTACTTTATGAACACTTTTTTTTTTAGTTATATTTTTAAACTGATGGATTATGAAGATATTTGAATTTTTTTTTAAAAAAAAACATAATTTTTCCCTCCTGACCAGACTAGAAATTCACTGGCCCCTAGGTCATTTGAGTTTGAGGCCCCTGCCTCGACCTAACCCTAACATGAACCTAATTCTAACTCTAACCCTAAAACCAAGTCTTAACCCTGAAATGGCCCTTTAAAGTTTTGGGGACCAGACAAAATGTCCCCACAAAGATAAGTTTGTAAGTGTTTGGTCCTCACAGAGCTATAAATACATGTACACACACACATTCTCGTGCAGCATTCTCACTGAAGACGCTCATATACATAATGCATTCCTCATCCATATACCCTAAACCTAACCATCGCAACTAATCCCAGGCTTAAGCTAAACCCACTTCTAACCCAAATCCCTAAAAAAGATCTTCAAAGTTGTGAAGACCAGACAAAATGTCCTCACGCCCTTTGTTATGATGATATGTTTTGTTGGTCCTCACAAAGATGCACATACCAGAACACACCCACAATGACTTCAGAGGACATTGCATTGACTTTTAACCTCAACCATCGGCCCGACCTTAACCTTAACCTCAACTTAACCCTAACCTTAACCTAACCACACAACATGTCATCACCTTACAATGTAATAATTTAAATTACGGGGACTGGATGTTTGTCGCCATAATGTGACTGTGTGAAGGTCCCCACAACATGAGTAATACCAGATATCACACACACATACACACACCAGGGTAAATGTACCACATGCATATACACTATGATGCTGTCGATGTTGAAAATCATCTGTAATATGATACACAGAGCTGAGTGGTGGTTAAAGCAATACTGAGTCTCCCTCGCACACGCACGTGCACGTGCACACGCACAGATACGGATACCCCAGCACTGCAGTATGAGACCATTACATACATATTGAAGAGAAGGAAAACGAGGGAGTGTGTAAAGAGAGAGAGAGAGAGTGTGTGTGAGTGTGTCAGTGTGATGATGGGGGAGGAAGGGGAGGAGGGGGAGCAGGGGGTGGGTGGTGTGAGGAGGGAAAGCTAGAACAGCTTGCCGCATTGTCAAGGACACATCAAGGGGAGATTGAGAGAGGGAGAAAAAGAGAGGAGAGAGGCCCGAGAAGCTGTCGAAGAGGGAGAGGAGGATGGAGGGATGGACGAGTAGATGAGGAAAAGAGAGGGATGGACTAATGAAGGTGGGGGGGGTGCAGGTCACTATGATTACTCAGCATGAGGTCACCTGTTCTGTCTCCCCCTCTCGCTCTGCCTCGCCTTGGCCCGGACCCTGTTGAGCATCATATTGCTACACAACTCTTCAGCAACACTGGGAGCTACACATGACTCCCCGCAGCAAACACACACACACACATACACGCGCACATGCACACGCACAAACTGACGCAAAGACAGTCACCGCTCTCGTCCAACCGCAGCGTACCAACTGCAGTTCCTCCTCCTCCCTGACGTCCAATCAAGAGAAAATAAAAAAAAATAAAAACGAGCTCCGCTTCAAACCTATTACTCTGAGTGAATGACATCACCTGTTGCTGGGCAAAAACCTGTCAGAGACAGGAAGGAAGCCCTGGACCTGCTATCCTGGTCACCATGGAAACTGAATCACTCAGGGGTGAGGTTGAAGCGGGGGGAGGAGGAGGAGGGTGAGGATGAAGATGTTGCAGTGAAGCTGGTTTTGGAGGAGTTTTGTTGTCACAGTTCACACATTCGACTCGTGTGTTTTCAAAGATTTTACTGGAGAGCAGAAGTTGGTCCTGCAGAGTCGATGGGAGTGCAGGTGTGTGTGTGTGTGTGTGTAGCTGGTATTCCTCATCTTGTGGGGACCTAAATCTGTTTACACAGTCACATTGTGGGGATTTGTCTTCCTTATGGGGAAGACAAAGTGAAGACATGATTTAAAGTTAGCCTGAGGTTAGGGTTCGGTTAAGGTTAGGATTAGGATTAGGGTTAGGGTGCTACTAATTTTGGTTAAGGTAAAATTAAGTCTCCAGGAAATGAATGTAAGTCAATACAGTGTCCTCTGTAGTCATGGAAACCAGGGCTGAACGATTTTGAAAAAATATCTAATTGCGATTATTTAGACTGAAATTGTGATTGCATTAAGATTCGCAATATCAGAGGGAATGGTAAATGTTCCATAATTATTCTTATTGTCATTTGAATAACATATTTAAAATGATTACTGTGTGATATTTGTACTGTACAGATCTGTGAGAAACATGTGTGTTTTCTTCAGTCTGTGGAATATGATGTGTATAGATCCACACACATACACACACCTTATGAGTTATCACCAGCACTTATGAGTGCAGTAAAATTTTATTTTATTGCACACATATTATCTCCTTTAGTTTTACAGCAGCGTGAGTAGAGCTTTGATTCACTCTAGTTTTTCCCTGTCTCTGTTTTTCTCTGACGTCAGACGGTTAATACCAACTCTGAATGGGGGCATTGTATTTTAAATTCCGTTTTTATCAATAGAAATTACTGTATGGTCCTTCCTCAAATAATAAAACGTATTAGCACTTCTGTTGTAGTATCATAAACAAAAAAAATTGACCCTCCAAATACAAGATACACTTAAAAAGGAACAACATAATAATACAAACGTAAATAAATGAATACAGTGACACAAACAAAGAAGACAAATCTTTGTGACTCACTATATTCAACTATATTCTACTTCAACTTTTGTTGTGTTCCTTCATTTCCCTCTGAATGTGTTACCAACAAGGATCAGAAGACACATACAGAATATATAAGTAAATACATTTAAATGGCCTCCGTTTGCTTAGAACAAACGATGGTCCATGGTTCTCAAACTGTGGTACATGTAGCACCTGCGGTACGCGGGCTTCCTCTGTTGGTACTTGGAAGAGAATCAGAAATACTGTTCTACTGTATAAACCAGGGTATGTGACCAGAGTGGATCAGATTTGTGTATCTGCAGAAATAGATAGACAAATTAAATAATAATTAGAGCCACCTTATCTCTAGCTTCATCTTAATCTGATCACACTATACCAGTGTCTGAAGTATATGTGAGGAAGAGGAGGATGATGAGAGAGCAGATTATCTTACTGGGAATAAATCTGCCTCCTGTGAAAAGTCTGTAGCTGACTTTGCTCGGCCGATTTACACCACTGTGTTTTAATGTTGGTGACAATGGTGTTACTTCAGTTTCAAAACCACTGCTCTATCTGGTACCATAAATACAAGCTATTATATTTTATATAAATAAACTTATAATTGAAGTTTTATGTTCAGGTGGAGGCTTCAAATAGCTTCGGTGGACTTTCTTCCTCTTGCTGCACTGAATCTATTTTTTCATCTTTGTGCAAAACAAATCAGATAAACTTCTCTTTCTCTCTCCTGCCTCGTTCTCCCTCTCTGCTTCTCTGTGCCTCTCCGTCTCTAAGGTCTCAGTGGCGACCCGGCAGACCTGGAGCGTCGGTGCCAAACGTACGGCCAAAACTTCATCCCACCTAAGAAACCCAAGACTTTCCTGGAGCTTGTGTGGGAAGCCTTGCAGGACGTCACACTCATCATCTTGGAGGCTGCTGCCATCATCTCCCTCGGCCTCTCTTTCTACCAGCCACCTGGAAAGGAAACCGAATGTGAGGAAGGGGCAAAAGTGGGTGGGGTTGAGTTGGTGTTTTAAGGGCTGGGTCATACTTTACACGTCCATGCGAGCGAAGAGGGCCACTCGGGTCCTTGGGTTATTTGTCAAGTCGTCGGTTATTGAAAAAAGATTAGTTGATTAAGCTGATAATAAATCACACAGTTATGCAATGGCTTTCTTTAGCTACCTTGCGGTTGTTTTGGGTTTTGCAGATTTTGCATGTAGAAAGCATGAAAACTGACAATTATCAACATGAAAACTGACAATTATCAGCATGAAAACTGACAATTATCAACAATTAAATTTGTTGACAGACAAAACGTGAGTATACCTCCAATGTGATTCCGAGTGGACTGTACATGTAAATGCTCCCTGTGGCACAATGCTTTCCAGTCCAGTCTTGTTTTGCCCAAAACAAACAGTGAAAAAAAAAATATATATAACCATTAAAACTCACTTGAGTTTAAATGAGGAAGTCTACTGGTACCCACATATGTACATTTCAGCACTCAGAGACTACAGGGAAACACAGCACTGAGGAATTTGTGTCCTCTTGGACTGTATGTATCTACTCTGCAGGCTCCTGGTTTGGAGCTCCAGGCCGATTATTTATATTGTGAATGCAACTGCAGTGTCCAGAATGCATGTAAAAGTCTGTGAAGAGTGCATGTACTATGGAGAGGGCTTTTAAGAGTAGAGCTGAATGTGGGGGAGAACTAGTAAAGATGAAAGATGTTGGGAAAAAGAAGAGCAAAGACCCAGAGGCACGGAGGAAATTGGCATGGAACGCTTTCTTTTCATTCAGGCACATGTTAGATGTGTCCGATTCAAGCAGCCATGGCGGTTTTCATGGGCAGCCTATGGCCAAGAGGAAAGGAACTGGGCTTGTAACCCAGAGAATTGCCGTTCAAATACCAGAACAGGTCAAGGGCAGGGGCGCCCCTGAGCAAGGTATCCAATCCCCCATTGCTCCCTGGGCAGACATAAGGGCTGGCAACTGCTCCTGCGCCGGGCTTGTGTGTGCTTAAATGCAGAGGTCAAATTCACTATCACTAATTGGTGTGATGAGTATAAATCTCCTTGCATATTTTGACAGCAAAATAGACAGCGAGAATGAGTTTTCACCACTGTGTCCCTGTTTTGTTGCTGTTTGGTGCTGAAACAATACTTCTCAAGCCTTGTCCTTGTCTGCGACATGGATGTGTGGACATTGTCCAGAGTGTGCCGTTCACATACGCACCGTTGGAGATTGTCAGGGCCTGGTGAGATTTGATTAGCAGAATTTCCACCCAATTTCTGCAGTACCTTATGTGGACATTTATATTCTTACGCGCAGCCCCTGCGCACAGTCTCAGAAGAGTCTCTGGACGTCAGTGCATGTCTGAAAGCAGCTTTAGAGACCCAGAGAATCAATGATGCACTGAAGCATTACTGGCAGTGTGTGATGATCTGGTGCCTTACTAAAAACCTTTTATTTTTTTCCTACTATTTGTCACCTGTCTGTAGGTTCGTGAGTAATTTATGTGTGGAAAATACACACAAAGCTAAGACTGAAGTGTATATATACTGTGTGTAGTGATCTCATGAATGAAAATGTACCAATAAATGAATAATAGTATAGCAGATGGACAGAAGCTGGTGGACCAGATAGTGAAATAGATGACTGATTTGTTTCCACTAGCTTTCTGGCTCCGCAGTGAGAGGTCACTGAAGGAAAAAAGTAGGATCAGTGGATGGAAAGAGGAAATAAGGGACCCTGTCCGAAGTCACTGTGTGTCACGATTCACACAATTTGTTTGATGATGATAGACTCCAATACTGGGGGCAGCCCCTGGAAGTAACAGTAAATACAATGTCTCACTGAAAGAATCAGGATGTTCTAAAATCTGTCACTTTGTTTTCAGGGTGACTTAAGATTTAGATCACTGTGTGTGTTTTGTCTTCTTTTAAATGATGTTTCGTGTTGTTTGCTATGTGGTTGCATAAGGTAACTGAAAGAAACCTAAGTACGTGTCACTTTGTAAATCACTCACTGTTGGAGTTGTGGATCCTCTGTTGCCTCCATCTAGTACAAATGTGTCATTTTGTGACTTATGTTTTTTGAATCATTTGCTCAGATGAGATAAAGCAACACAAACTTCACAAATGAGGCAGCAGTAGAGCATCAGCTCCTGGCCCCCTGCAAGATAAAAATGCAGATTTTTTCTATGGACTTTGGTGCAGTGAATATGCATTTTCACAACATGATAAGACATGGCAGATTTAAACAGATGTAGATTTTAGGGTTGCACCATATTACATATTTGGTAGATATATAATATGCTTGGGCCGTTTTCCCTTTGTTTTTCCTTGCGCCCAACAGCAGAGATGCAGATCTATTCTGTAATAAAATTAACATAATAGTTTACATACTAATCTCACAGCAAATGTAGATATACATTTTCTTGTGCAATTATAGTTATTATCAGAGAATCTGTTTGTGTTTGCTGATATTTGATAAGACATTTTAACATTTCAAAGCCAATAATTGTCAATATCGTCCTGATAATATTGTGCAATCCTAGTCGATTTTATTAGCCGACCGTATTTGATGAGAAAAGGAGTTTTCTTGCCGTCACTGATTAAATATAATGTGCGAGCTTCTCCCTCTGTCCTTCCTCTCTCTCCAGCATGTGGGAATGTGTCAGGAGGTGCAGAGGATGAAAGCGAGGGGGACACTGGCTGGATAGAGGGCGCAGCCATCCTGATGTCTGTTGTGTGTGTTGTACTGGTGACGGCGTTTAACGACTGGTCCAAAGAAAAGCAGTTCCGCGGCCTGCAGAGTCGGATCGAGCAGGAGCAGAAGTTCACAGTCGTGAGGAAAGGAAACGTCATCCAGATCCCTGTGGCTGACATGGTGGTGGGCGACTTGGCCCAGGTCAAATACGGTAAGGAGACCAGTGCAAACGTGTGTCACACCAAACATGCAGAATGCAGGCTACTGCACTGTATGTGACATACTGACGCTGCACAGATATAACAAGCCTGAACTGTTTCTTTGAACCAACAAGGGCATTAGTGTGGAAACACTGATCTGTGCACGTGTGTGTGTGTTCAGGGGATCTGCTGCCAACTGACGGTATCCTGATTCAAGGCAACGATCTGAAGATAGACGAGAGCTCGCTCACAGGAGAGTCTGACCACGTACGCAAGTCTGTGGATAAGGACCCAATGCTGCTCTCAGGTTTGTACCATCCTTTCACTTTTTTACTCAGTGACAAAGCCGGCACTAAAAGCACATGTACACGCCCACAGTTTCACATGTGCCTGTTTTTTGGTTTATTTATGTGTTAATGGGGTTTTTTTGAGCGGTATATTTGGTGTGTTTGAATGGTTACGATGAAACAACAAAAGTTGGTTTTAATTTTACATCAGAAACCGAAATATAAATATTGGATTATGTTATAATAACGCCATTGACACATAATGACAGGTTGAGAGTATGGGACGGGGCAGAAATGGCTCTTATATGAGATACCAATATCTCATATCACCCACGCTGACTTAACAGTTGTTTTTTTCACAAACCATCACACTTTTACACTCTTTTTCACATATTCTGCTCCCTCATGACCAGACTAGACGCTCATTGGCCCCAAGGTCATTTGAGTTTGAGACCCCCTGGATTAGAGAATAATCTATTCTTCTTTTCTTTTTCTTTTGGCTAATCCCTTCACCACAGTGGATCATATGCCTCCATCTTATCATATCCCTTGTGTCCTCTTCTGTTACTGTCCTCATGTCCTCCTTCACATCCTTCCCTTTCCTCCTGCCCTTTGTCCAATATACTATAATCACCATGTTGGCTCTTTCTCCCATTTTTTCCTCTATACAAGGGTTATTTTGAAATTTTCATCACTTGATGTGAGGGTCTAAGGCAGGAGTCAGGAGGGGCCAGTGGGGAAAAAAAAACAACTGTTCAGTTGAGCTTAGAATTATTTCAGGATACTCCATCATGATATCACAATAATGATGATTGTAAAAATATTTAACAGAATTTCAAAATAAAGTATATAGTTCACAATAATACATGTATTTATAATGCAAAATGTATCTGTAAAAGTTTGAGACTTATGGTCTAAGGATAGAGGGTGTTATCTGCTGTACAGACTATAAAACCCTTCAAGGCGAACTGTGTTTGTGATATTGAGCTATATGAATGAAATTGGCTTGACTTGACTTGACCATCTCAACCTTAACCCTCGCCTATGCAAATTTCTAATCCTGTCCATCCCGGTCACTCCCAATTAAAAAAATCTCAGCATCTTCATCTCTGCCACCTCCAGATTACAACATCAAAACCCATTTACTGTTTACTGTTGTACTTACTGGCCAGTTTACCAGGTAATCCTGTTAAACTGCAGGCATGTAGACACGGTCAAGAAGACCCGCTGAAGTTCACACTGACCTTCAGATTACGGAAGAAAGGTCTTTGAATGTGGCATTGCTATTGGTTAGAGTATCTCAGAAACTGCTGGTCTACTGGGATTTTCACTCACAACATCAGTGCTCACCTGAGGGAGCACACTTGAAAGCACCGCCGCTTGTTTTAATGTATTCTAAAGCAGTTTTGTGTTTGGATGTGAAGGTACCCATGTGATGGAGGGCTCAGGCAGGATGCTGGTGACAGCTGTCGGTGTCAACTCACAGACGGGAATCATCTTCACTCTACTGGGCGCTGGAGAGATGGAGGAAGATGGGAAGGAGAAGAAGGGTAAGTGGAGGAGTTCAACCATTATTGAGATGCTACATTTGCTCTTTATACATTTTTTTTCTTATTGGCTATTTTAACAAAATGAAGAGAATTCATTCCTGAAACTTGCAAACTAGCCGAAGTAAATGGATGCAAACAAAACACCAGGGGAATAATAAGCATTTCAAATCAGTGAATGCTTGTATGAATCATAGAGAAAATAGGCAAAGAAGCTCAAGAAATCTGGGTTCATTTGTTGGTGATAATAAAATGATAACATGTGAAACAAACAAAAGTGATGTCATATGATTATTTAAAAAAAAAAACCCCAAAAAAACCCGCTAGCCGAACAAAAGGAAATGCACCATTGCATAACAACTTTGAAGAGATTTTAACTGACTTCAGACAAAGAAACTGAAAATAACTACAAGAAAACACAAATTGATTTGAGACCAAAAAACTGCAAAGACAGAAAACAACAGACTCACAAAAACGACAGAGGCAAAATAAAAACCAGGAGACAGAATGACCTCAGACAGCAGACAAAATAGCTACAGAGCTAAAAGAACTACAAAGAAATCACGTCAGAAAAAAATAACTTCACAGTGACAGAAAACAACTACAAAGATAGAGAAAATAAATACAGAGGCATATAATGACTTCAAAGAGACAGAAAAAACTACAAACAAAAACAACTACGAAGACAGAGAAAGTAACTACAGAGATATACAAAAAAATTACAAAGAGACATAAAACAAACACAAAGAGACAGAGAGAAAAGATACAAAACAACTTCAGAGAGACAGACAAATACTACAAAGAGACAATAAAACAACTACAGACAGAGAAAGTAACTGCACAGAGACAGATAACTCCAAAGACAGATAAAACTACTACAAAGAGACAGAAAAACTACAAAGAGATGAAAAACAACAAAGACAGAAAACACAAAGAGAGAGCAAGTAACTACAAGCACTTTGCATTTAATAAACTTGCCTTGTCTTACAAAGAGACACAATATTTTTACAGAGACATAACACAATGTCAGAGAAAATAACCTCAAAGAGAAAGCTAAACAACCAAAAAGACACATTAATTAATTACAGACCAAATAACAAAATTACTTCAATTAAAATAACCACAAACAAGCAAAAATAAGCACAAATGTGGCTTTTGAGGAAAAAAAAAATATCTGCAGATGCATTAGTTCTGAAATAAATAACTAAAATGACGTGTGATTGAGTGGGTGGGTGTTGGAATGATGGGGGGGCTTTTCCATGTGTGTGCACACAGATCCACTGCTACAAGATGTGACCATGCTCACATTCTGCTGCTGCTGGTGTATGTGTGTGTGTGTGTGTGTGTACCTGGTATTCCTTATGTCGTGGGGACCTAAATCTGTTTACACAGTCACATTATGGGGACTTGTCTTCCTTATGGGGGAAAAAAATCAAGTCCCCATAATGTAAATGACTCCATTTAAAGGTGAAGACATGTTTTAAAGTTAGGCTGAGGTTAGGGTTAGGTGCAGGTTAGGGTCAGTGTTAGGGTCAGGGCACTTGTAATGATGGTTAAGGTTAGAGGAGGTCTCCAGGAAATGAATGGAAGTCAATGGAATGTCCTCTGAAGTCACTGCGTGTGTGTGTGTGTACAGTTAGTTGGGTGCCTGTACTGATTTCAGATAAGAGCATCAACAGGAAACACACCCGTTTAACCTCATGGATAATTTAGCCCACATCCTCTTCATCTCTCTCTCTCTCTCTCTCTCTCTCTCTCCACCTCCTTCCCTCCATCCACCGTTTTCACCATCACACGTCTCTTGACTCTGTGCGGCTCTTTTTCTGTTTCTCTCTTGTTTACCCCCCACTACTCCTGTGCCCTCTTTTACTTTGTCATCTTCACCATTGGCCTCCTCTGTTTCTCCTTCCCTCCATTAATCTGAGAGAAAGAGAGAGAGAGAGACAGAGGCTGCAGATTGAATCAATTATTGAAAGAGCGACGGGGCTGTGGAGATTCAGAGAAGAGCAGTGGTTTGGTCGTAGCATGAAGCATTAGTCTGTGCTTACATTTGTTTTGGACGGGCCTCGCAGTGAGGACAGGGCTGCAGAAAACAACAACAACAACAACAGAGGCTACGCAGACTTTCAGAAGCACTTAAGGTTAATATCATTACCACCAGCGCACTCATCTGTGCCTCCACCACTGCAGCTCTCACACCTGCATGGGAATGTGCTGTATGCAGTAATGTTGGCATGTTCAAACATCTGCGGCACCCAGAGAACGGACAGAAACCAGTTAGATGATGATGATGAGGGGGGGGAAAGTCCTTTAATTGCTTGTTATCCTCCTTTTGTTTCGGATGTATTGCGGCCAGTGCAGCTTCTGTGGGCTGGATCGTTCAGACAGTCATTTACTGGAGTTAATGAATTATTCATGAGACTTCTACAAATGCCATAACTTGTTAGTTCTCCCTCATGCCATGTGTTTTTTTTTGCTGTGGGGCCATTTACTTTTCTCTCTGATCTGTGTCTCATCCGGGAACTGAGGTTATATTCATTCTTGTATTATTCTCTACATGTCACCGTACAAACAGTCTAACAGAGCGGTCATGCATACAAACACATTCACGACTTGCATTGTGTTTATTCTTTCTTTTTTCCTTTTCTTTTCTTCTTTTTTTCCCCAAATCCTCTCATTTGTCCACCCAAACCTCACAAATTCCCCTCAACCAGAGGCCAGTACACAGTTGCTCGTCTCCACAGACGCCACTTACAGCACAGTCACCAATGGTATGTGAGCCTGCAGTTGTCTGTCCCGCTCCTTTCCTCAGCCAGTGAATAGACCCCAGTACACAGTGACAGTGGCAGTGACCTCTGATGGAGGAAACAAATGTTGACCCAGTGTATGAACATGTGTGTGATCTTTTCTTCATGACTGTTTCTTTGTGGTGTTCTGTCTCTGGAGGTGTGTGTGTGTGTGTGTCCTTGACTGTCCTAAAATCAGAAATATGAAGTACTGATAATTTCATACCTGATGGTGTGAGCACTTCTTTTTCTCCCTGATCTTCCCGTTCACTTCTGGCAACTGTTTTGTGCAGGAAAACAACCTGATGGAGCTGTGGAGAACAATCAGAACAAAGGTAAGAGTATGTGTGTGTGTGTGTTCATGTGTTTTCATGGGGGTGTGTGTGTACATGATATACAAATACAAGGCAATTCAGGTTTTTTTATACATTAACCTGTTTAAAGGTCACATAGAATGGTCTTTTTGAACCAAAAATCCAGATTTCTGATGTCTACTTAGATAAATTAAATAATATTTATCAAAAACCTCATAGTCTCTTCAGATTAAGCCAGTTTGTTGCTGCTCTCTGCCAGCCTCTGAACAGGCACTCTGTTTCTGAGCTCAAGCCCGCCCCCCAGAACACTGAGTCTCTTGTGATTGGCCAACTACCAGCTGACTGACTGCTCCGCGGTGCTGCTTCTTCTTCTTCTTCAGGTTGAATGTTCACGCCCATGACCGGGAGTAGCTGTTGGGGGGGGGTTCTTTCTCAGAAGTGGCTGAAGTGTTTATTGTGACACTTTAGTGATGTTTAGATACGGGAAGGACATGGGGACACACCAAAAAACATCAGAAATTAATTTGATTTTCCACTGAATGTCCTCTTTAAAAACCCTCTGATTACAATCAAAATCAAGATAAAAACTGTGCAATAAAAGCAGTAAAACATGGTGTCGTTTTAAAAGTCTGTCTTTGAAAGAGAGCGCGCTCTGACCGAAAAGCCCTGGTCATATTGTGGAATGTTGAGCAAAGCATTTGTACTAGGAAATAGTGTCAGATATTCCGCTGTGACGACTGTGGATCAGGAGGTAAAACAGGTTGCCTTCTATCCATGAAGTCTGCGAGGGCCTTTGGGACGTCTTTAAGTCTTTAAGTGTCCTCACAACTTTAGAAACACAAGAGTGTGTGTTTGTGTGGGAGGCGGGTTTCCATTCCTTCATCCTGCATTGCTTTAGAGTTTGTAAACACTGTGTTTATGTGTGTTTTTCAGCCAAGAAGCAGGATGGGGGTGTTGCTATGGAGATGCAACCCCTGAAGAGTGCAGAGGGAGGGGAGGTGGAGGACAGAGAGAAGAAGAAGACCAATGTCCCAAAGAAAGAGAAGAGTGTGTTACAGGGCAAACTCACCAAACTGGCTGTTCAGATCGGGAAAGCAGGTAAAGCAGCAGCAGCAGCAGGCTTTTGGTCAGCAGAGTGCATGTATTTCTGTTGGAAGTGATGAGAGTTACAACGTTCCTTGAATGCAGTTTAGTGTTTTCCCATCCCAATGATAGGGCTTTTTTTTTAATAAAGTGACACATTGTCCACATATTATTGTGAACAATATAATATGACACAGCCTGGGCAGGTTTCACACTCTCATAGCAGTCGCTGAGGGAAGTTTCCACAAAGACATCATCGTAGAGTCGTGTGACTCATCCTTTGTTTTGCTCGGTAACAACAAATATCACAGATATGCAGAAGGCGGTTCTGCAGTGGAAACTGTGATCGCACAGGTAAATGAGTGAAGTGAATAATGACGCACTGTGTTGTTCTTCATTGCCCGAAGAGACATTTTATTTGAAACCTGAAAATAACAAGAGAGTGAGCGTGAGAACAGGCTGACACTGATGAAATGTCCCTTCTGTGCTTCTCGCCACAGGTTTGGTGATGTCGGCCATCACCGTCATCATTCTGGTGCTCTTCTTTGTCATCAACACGTTTGTCGTCGAAGGTCTGTGTGTGTCCACTACTCGCTAACAAACGCACAATTCTAATGTCCTGACAGGTTTAAATCACTTGTAAACCTTATTATCCTGCGGATTATAACAAAGTCGGCTGTTTGTTTGTTTGTAATGTGTAGCGTGCTGTGTGTGTTGCAGGTCACACTTGGTTGGCAGAGTGTACTCCAGTCTACATCCAGTACTTTGTCAAGTTCTTCATCATTGGAGTCACTGTGTTGGTGGTGGCGGTACCAGAGGGCTTACCTCTCGCTGTCACCATTTCCCTGGCTTACTCGGTCAAGGTAGATCCAACCCCGTCTTTCTTTAACTACCGTCCATTACCTTAAAACTATCCAATTCTTTAATCTGGCAAAGTCTAAAAATGTTCCGTCTAAAGTCGGCAACGTTTTTGTCGCTGTTACCTTGTTCCTCTGTGTGCCAGCTTCCTTTTGTTTCCGTGTATTAACCACAGGTGGGAACTGTGGTGCATGAGCACGCACATGCAGGAGGAGCTCTGCTCCCTGTTGCATTGTCTGTGTGTTATTCTGGCGATGAGAAAGTCAATTTAATACCATGTCAGTCAGACTAACATGTTAACATGTATTTTAATAGCTCGGTTTGAGTTGTTTTTTTTTCCTAATGCCATGTAGAGCCCACTGTTTCACTCTTTCAAAGTGTTACATTTTGGAATTCAGTGTAAAGTCTATGTAGGAAAAGCAGATGATTAAAGGTATCTCATGATATCATACACGATATCGATAATATCATGATACAACGATTCTGTGATAATCATTATATTGCAGGACAGTCATATGGTGATACAGTCTAACTAAAGAAAAGAAAAGCCTATGTATTGAATGTGGATGAAGAATCTCTTCTCTGCCATTATCCTTATCCATTATCCATTATCCTCTTCTTCAGCCAGATAACCTCTGCCCAAGTTTCCCCTCATTCATTTGAGCAAACTTGGGTGTGAGCAGACCTCGAGTGAAACAGGGACTGTTTACGTTGGAGCGCCTTCATTTGTTAATTAAAATCAATTGCACAAGGAAGGATGACGATATATCACCAAATCAATATTTTGACCCACCTCTAACACTCGCAGACTTCAAATTTAAGCACCAGTAATGTTTCAACATGCATATAGCTGTGTTGCTCATTTGTAGTGGTCAAATAAATGTAGATTTCTACTAAAAATAAATCAAACAGAAAGAAAAACATCACCAGTTTTAGAAAAAAAGGGATTTCAGTCAGACTCAATCAGAAATCTTCAGCAAATTAGCAACATTAGTGACATTAGCATCAGTGTGATGTGGACTGCTCCTGTACATTTCTTTGCCCTAACTGTTACATGATCTGCATTATTTTCCTTCTAAAATATCTTCAATGAAAACAGTAAATCTGCGTGTGAAATTTCATTTACTATTCGAACAGCTGCTCATTTTCTCTGCCTCCCTCTCTTTTCCTTTCGTCAATCCATTTCTTTTCCATTCCTGTCCTCCCGTCTCCCGTCATCCATCACCATTCACTTCATTTTACACCCGTCTGCGCGGCTCTGCTTTCTATCAATTTGTCATTTGTAGAAAATGATGAAGGACAACAACCTCGTGCGCCACTTGGACGCGTGCGAGACCATGGGCAACGCCACAGCCATCTGCTCCGATAAGACCGGCACCCTCACCACCAACCGCATGACTGTGGTCCAGACTAACATAGGTGAGCCAAAACAACATTATAATTTATAATTACTTTAATCCCCATTGCAATGGAAGGGTCATAAAGTGAGGTCGTGAAGCCCTGTTTTTACTTTGCTGTATTCCCATTATAGGAGTTGAGGTGCCAGACTTTGCTTTAAAGTGCATATGAAGCAATTATATGTTAGAAAATAGTGGCTGAGAACATTAAATTGTGGAGGAAAGACTGAAAACTGCTTCTCTCTAGTCTTCTGTTCAAGATTTTTAAGGTGTGTCGTAAAATATGGCTCCATTACCCACCCGCGCCATATAACTTTTCCATGATAGTTCTAGCTTTACTCGGCTCGACTCTACTCAGTTTGAGTATCAGAGACGTCGTCGGCTGTGTGCAGAAACTGTCGTGCCATCGTTTAATACACAACACAAAGGAAAAACTACTGACGGGCAAAGCAGTTTTCTTTAGTGTATTGAATTATCAGTGAATTACTGAAGTAGAATATGGCTGAATAGGTTGTTGTTCGGGTCACGATCCCTGGGTTTCAGCAGTGCTGTCCCTAAATACACCGGACCCCTCTGTTAAATATTGAGATTTTAGAAATTCCCTTACAAAATGTTGGAGATTAACACATGTTTTCAAGATTTTTAAGTCTTTTTAACTGATCTACAGATCGGCATTGTTCGGTTTTGGTTCTTGCGTTGGACATCGCACTTGTGACTCTTCCACTCTCTGACCCGTCACATTTTAGTATTGGCTCAGTTTGCTTGGAACCTTGCATCCCAAGTGTGTCTCAGAGCAGAGAATGTTTCTGAATTTTACATTATTTTAAACCTACTTCTTTAATCAAATATATTAGACAGTGTACCCACAGTTTCTTGTAAGTTGATAAAGTCGGTTTATGAATTGAGAAGGGTTGGTTTTAAATTTCTTTTTTTTCTTGCTGTAAATTTAATAATGCTGTTTCAAATTACAACAAAATTCAAACACAAAAAAATGAACTTTTCTTTAAATAATGTGTAATAATGCACTGTAAGTTAGGCACATTTTTGCTTGACATGCTGACTGTGTCTGTTAAATTAAAGGATGAACTTCAGCAACACAAGCACTAAACATGAAAACTGTGACTGTATAAGAAGGCAGACAGACTCCATCAAGTGTCACTAAACATGTGACTTTACACATAATACCAGCAACAACAGTAATGGGATTTTCAGTATCAGTATTGACCAAATCCAATTATTGAAATCTGGAACAGAAAAAACTGCATCAGTGTTTGGATCATTGCTGTTGTCTGTTATGTTTTTGTAGTCACTTACAGTATAATAAGCAGAGGATGCTCTAATGACATTAATGTAGTTATTTTCCTAGGTTTCCTGTGTTATACAACTGTTTTTACAGTGGAGCTCAGGCTGATGATGAAACTGAACTTGGTGTAATTCCCCTTCAAGTCTCTAAAACTCGCCACTGTAACCAAACACAGTTCACTTTTAAGGCACTTTATCTATCCCTTTCCATCGTCTCATGGACAAATGTACAGATAAATAACCAGAAATGAGTTCATAAGCACTGATTTTCAGGAAACAGCAGCAGATTCTTAAAGCATGTGGGTTGAATAAACATTGACTATTATTCACATGCATTAAAATAAGTTTGTTGTTGCCCAGGTGATGTGCACCACCGTGTCATCCCCGACCCTGGACAGATCAACCCCCGGACACTGGACCTTTTAGTCAACGCTATTGCTATCAACAGCGCCTACACTTCCAAGATCTTAGTGAGTCACGCATCAACAAACAGAGTCGGCATTATTTTGCATTTTATTTATGTTGACTCATTATCTGTTTTCCTTCTGTGTCTTTCTCACCGCCCCCTCTAATCTCCTCTCTCCACAAACTTGCCTTGATGATGATGATGATGATGATGCTCCTGATCAGCCACCTGATGTGGAGGGAGGTTTGGCCAAGCAGGTTGGCAACAAGACAGAGTGTGGCCTGCTGGGGTTTGTGTTAGACCTTCAGCAGGACTACGCTCGTGTCCGAGAACAGATCCCCGAGGAGAGACTGTACAAGGTCAGAAATCATTCACAACATCCAGAACTGCAGACTGTATCAGCTTATTACCTCCGACAAGGAGGTTACATTAGCAACTTCCTGTCTACAGTATTTGACGGATCTATCTGAATTTTTTTTTGTGACGTAGGTGAATTGACCCACTGATCACATCTCAAATAAATGATCACAATTTAACGAAACCCTGTCTCTTATAATGGGCAAGAAAAAGTCAGAACTCTGTTAAAACTCATCAGATTTTAACATAGTTTAGTATTAATCTGATCCAGATTACGGCTTTCGCAGCAATTTAAATTTAACCAACTGACAAGTTTGGATGTACAGTATATATTTCAGCAACACAAATTAGTGTGTAAGTTAGTGTGTATAAGTTCTATACAGACCCAGAAAGTCTTTTGGATCCAGTGGTTCAGATGTAAAAATTTCAGGTGCCAGTGTGTAAAACGCAGGTGACAAAGTGTTTAATCCTTGGTGGAGGTCTCTGCTCTCTGACTGCTTTTGCTTTAACATTCTGTAACTGGAGACTGGCTATTTTCTACACATCATTATGTATTAAAAAGTGCGTGTGTGCGGTGAAGTCCATGTTCAGTTGCCGCGATTGATCTCACCTTAAAGACTTAAAAGTAAAGCTTGTAATAATAATAATAATAAAAACATTTAAAATCACAGAATTTATGTAGAATTAACACAAAGCAGGCATATTTAAAGCTAGATATTATTGTTTAATAGCATCTTTAAGTTGAAACATATATTCTCTACTGTCAACTACAAATATACTACATGCAATTTCTTAACAGAGAAACAAAGCCAAAGCCATTTAAAGTATGTAGAAGAAAAAAGTCTTTTTTGTTCTTTCATTTTCTGCTGCTTATCGGGGCAGTGAAGCTCTGACCCTCCTCTCGTCAGTCACCTCGACCAGTTCTCCCTGGAGAACAGCAAGGCTTTCCCAGGCCAGCCAAGAGATGTAATCTCTCCAGCTGGTCCCAGGTCTGCCTCAGGGCCTGCTTCCAGTTGGACATACCAGAAATGCCTCCCCAGGGAGACATTTGGGAGCCTTCCTGACTAGATACCTCAAGTGGCTCATCTAGATGCAGAGGAGCAGCCCCGACCGTGAGACTCTCCCAGACGTCTGAGCTTCTCACCCTATCTCTTAAAAGGAAACTCATTTCGGCCGCTTGTATCTGCATTATTGTTCCTTTTGTCACAAACTACACTTTGTGTTGGGTGAGGGTTGGGACGTAGATTGACCAGTAAATTGAGAACTTTCCCTTCCAACAAAACTTCCTCTTTGCCCCAAATGACCAGTGGTGCATTTCCACCGCAGACTCCACCCTAATCTGCCTGTCAATCTCCTTGATAAGACCCTGAGATGACTTTTCACCAATCTGAAGTGGACAATCCTTCATTTTCTGGCTGAGATCATTTGTTCCTTAAACCTACCAGTTCTAATCCTGATCTCAGCTGCAAACTGTCCCAAAGTGAGCTGCATTTGACAGTATGATGAAGCCAGTGGGATCCTGTCATCTGCAAAAGCAGGAATGGAATCTTCTGGCCCCTCAAACACCTAGAAATCCTGTCCACAGAAGTTATGAAGAGAACGATGATAAAGGGCAACCCTGGTACAATCCAACTCTGACTAGAAGTGAGTCTGACTTACTGACGGTAACGCGAACCAAGCTTCAAACTTTGTTGTTTACACTCAAATTATTATAGTGCAGCTCTTTGCTTTTACTCCCAGTTACTGGAAAAAATGACTTTAGTTTCCAGTCTTGTTCAGTGAAGTGATGGTGTGATGAACAATTCTTTGGTCTGAGTGAAAGGGAAGGTCTACAGGACCTGCTCTGATGTGTGGCTTGAAGACAGTAGGGACACAGCTGGAGGTGGCAGAGCTGAAGATCCTGAGATTTTCATTGGGAGTGACCAGGATGGACATATTCCAGGGACAGCTCAGGTTGAATGGTTTGGAGATAAAGTGAGAGAGTCAAGGAGGGATAGTGATTATATTGGACAAAGGATGTTGAAGATGGAGGAAGACCACAGAGAAGGTCCATGGATGTTGTGAGGGAGGACATGAGGACATTTGGTGTAACAGAGGAGTCTAAGATTTGTCTCCTGGTGTTATTTCAATTATTTCTCACAGTACATCGTCATCTACAGTGCAACTAAGGTTCAGTTTTCAGGTATCTAGTGAGCCAAAGTAGTAGTTTCTTCTTTATATAAGTAATGCACAGACTTGGTCCATTGCTGACCTTTTTAAAACAAGATTTTCCACATCAACCTTTAGCCCTTCAGGGTGGGTCTGGATCAGCATAATAGTTTCTTCTTCAGATAATGTGTTTATTTTTGGTGAGCCACCACAGGAAGTAAATGATCCGTGTTAACTGTATTGATTTTTTTTAAATTATGTGTTAAATATTTGAAATTAATTGCATCAATTAATGCGTTATTTGACAGTACTATTGTACTAATGTAATGTTAGGTGGGTCAAATCGCAGTGACAGGAGGTTTCTCAGTGTATTTTGTTATGTCATGTCATGTAATTTTTATAGCACAACCTCAGTTAACCAAAGTGCTGCACAAATAGTACAAAAATAAAAAAAGTAAATATACACAACAAAAACTTTAAAAGTAGATACACTAAAAACAAAAACAACAACAAAAAAAACAATAAAAGTTCATGCACCATAAAACAGAGTGAACATTTACTGTTGTCCACTTGTGGTCACAGGTCACATTATTTGTTGCAACAATAAAGGTTTAAACTTACATTAAGGTCCTCCAGTTTTGTTTTTAGAATATTCTGAATAATCTCTCTCTTTATCTCTCAGGTGTACACATTCAACTCAGTGCGTAAATCCATGAGCACAGTGATCAAACTGCCCGACGGTTCCTTCCGCCTCTACAGCAAAGGAGCTTCTGAAATTTTACTGAAAAAGTGAGTGATGAGGGGAGGAAGAGGGAGCTGGACACAGAGGAATCACATGTTCTGATGACACCGTGATCTTACTGATCCCTGATCCTGCATCATTAGTTTCTGACTTCCCCCTCTCTCTCTCCTTGTAGATGTTCTTATATCCTTGATGCCAATGGTGAGCCGCGCAGTTTCAGACCACGTGACAGGGACGAGATGGTCAAACAGGTGAGACTTTATCACTTTGAGCTTTGACGTTATGTTGTTCCATGTTCCATGTTGTTGGATTCAAGGCTTTATTTCGCCTCATAGCTAGTGACCTACATTACATGTCACCACCCTCCTCTCTTTCTCTCTTTTCCTTATTTCCTGACAGTGTCGTGTTTATACTGTCCAATAAAAACAAGTACCTCTCTTCCCTCCACTGGGAAAATAACGCTTGAAAGTCATATTTCAGGTTTTTTGAAGCACAGCTGCATGAAGTTCTGTCACAAAGTCAGTGCTGAGTACGCAGTGTGCGCCCCCTGATTTTAGCCACTGATGTCTATGTTATCTGAAGAGTATGCTTTCTTCTTTATCTTGCCGTTAAACAGCTCTTTCCATCAGGAAACTGGAATTTGTGTCACTTTTTAAACCACTCACTCCCTGCACCAAAGTCCATAGAAAAAATCTGCAATTTTACATCAAGTTGTTGATCCACTGCTGCTTCCACCAGTTAGTTCAAATGTGTTATTTTGTGACGTTAGTGTTTGAAATCCTTTGTTTGGATTTACTAAAGCGAAATAAACGTATGAAATGAGGCAGCAGTAGACCAGCAGCTCCAGGGAGCCCCATGAGCTAAAAACGCTGATTTCCTCAGTGGACTTTGGTGCAGAAAAGGCTTTTGAAGACGTGTTTAAGAAATTGTAGACTCATGCGGGAAGAGATGTTATCAGGTGATCCTTTTGTTAAGTGGCTAAAATGTGGAGTGTTTTTCTTCATGAACCAGCGTTTGTGTCTCAGTGAAAGACTTGGCGAAGTCACTGCTGACAATACTTTGCTACTCAACAACTAAACCTGGATTACTGGTTTAGTTGTGAGAAAAGGCTGCTCTCTGACTCTTTGCTGCTGAACAGGTTGTGTGTTGTAGCTTTTGTTAGTGCTTTTTCCCCCTGCAAGCAGCTGCGTGTGAGAGTTGACCAAAAGAGTAAAGCTATTGTTTGGACGGATAAACATAATGCGGTGAAACTCAGTGTAAAGCTGAGTCATGCTGCTCCTTTAGCATTTTCTCCTTGTTTTCATTAATTTTATACACTTTTATGAGGTATTTATTAGGTATATTATGAGGTAGGTTTACTGTTTGGACAGAGCCAGGTCATGATGTTTCCCCCTGCCAGTGCCACAGTGCTGTCTATTCCAAATAACCTACATAAGAGTGGTATTTAGCTGTGAAACACATGTATTTGTTCCACATGTGCTGACTAATCATGCATGTTTTTTTTCTCTGACTGACGCGGCTCCTGATGAACGCAGCTTGTGCCGTGAGAGAACTCTGCTCCTTGCACAACTTTATTCCGGCTCACTTGTCCACTTTGCACTTTGGCAGTTTTATGTCACCTCCTCTTTGCGTCACTCGACGTTGTCCTCCCTCTGCTGTCTGTGGTGGGCCGCGGGTCCTCCCCCCCCCCCCCCCCCCCCCCCCCCCCCCCCCCCCCCCCACAGCTGTGACACAGAGGATTCAAAAGTACTTAAAAGGTCAACACGCATTTCAATTAAATTTCAGTGTCACTTGTGTGTGTGTTTGTACCGAATCACAACATAGATTATCTGCAGGCGCTGAGGTGGTGACCCCTGAACATTATAGAGTGAAACGACAATGAAGAAACACTTGGTGACAGAGGAGAGGAAAAAAAAAAAAGAAGAAGGAAAAAACCTCAGTGAAATCAGACTATGAAAGTATTTTGACAGTGTTGACATGGAATCGGCACCTTCTTCTGTGTGGCGACATTAGAATGTTCACCATTCAAGCAGGAATGTACAATCTGCGAGTTGCAAAATTGGTATTGAAGTGAGACATGCGAAACTGTTTAACATTGTCGGGGCTTTTGCCCTTGATCAGGTGGCCCTCAGTCAGTCGTGCCATTTATACTTCATTTTTAACACACTTTGAGACAAAGCACATCATTTTGTGAAATGTCTCTGAATTTAACAGATATTTCTTGCTTTCTGTCCATGAAAAATGTTCAATTAACTCAACTCACTCATTAACTATCCGACATTTTATGGCTATAATTATCGATATTGACTGATTTGAAAGGTTTTTTTTATCGCGATAAAATATTTGGCCATATCAATCTGCCCTACGTGTGTTTTAAGTTTGTAAAATCCTTGATGATCGATGTAATCAAGGATTTTACAAACTTTAAACTGTGTGCTGATAAACGACGTTCACGCAACCAATAATAACAATAAAGGTTTAGCAGGTTGTGGTTACGATGGCAAAAGTGGGGAGATATTTTTTCCTGTTTCCTGGTCAGGGCTGTAATAATGATTGATTTATAGGTGATTGAACCGATGGCGTGCGAGGGCTTGAGGACCATCTGCATCGCGTACCGTGACCTGCCAGGCAATCCGGAGCCAGACTGGGAAAATGAGGCCGAGATAGTGACTGAGTTGACCTGCATCACTGTGGTTGGGATAGAGGACCCAGTGCGGCCTGAGGTAGAGTCCAGTTTAGTGAACACGTGTGTGTGTGTGTGTGTGTTAATATGTGTGTAGTTACAGCTCCCAGTGTGAGTTTGTGTAATCCATAACATGATTCTGCTCCGTTCTCTTAAAGTAACCAGCACTGTCTCTCCCTCTCAGGTGCCTGAGGCCATCCGTAAGTGTCAGCGTGCAGGCATCACGGTGCGAATGGTGACCGGTGATAACATTAACACGGCCAGGGCCATTGCTGCCAAATGTGGCATCATCCACCCTGGGGATGATTTTATTTGTCTAGAGGGCAAAGACTTCAACCGACGAATCAGGAACGAGAAGGGAGAGGTGAGTTGGCAGCTCAATTGTATGGCTAAACCTGCCCAAAAAATTTGAAAATATAGTATGTGAATAAAAATGTAGATAATGTGAGGAGCCTAACTCACGCTACTGGGTTTATGTTCTAACTTTGTCTGTACTAGTGGAATAACCATTCAGTGTATCTCTTACATTTCTTATGCCAAACAAGTGACCTGTGCTTTGACAGGCAAAATTTGTTGGTGAAGATGCATTTTGCAGCCGAAATATCCCGTATCTACACCTCACTCATCCCAAATATGTTGGAACCCTTCATGTGTATGTGAATGTAGCCTTCAAGTCAAGAGATGTTTAAACAGAGTATCTCAAAATGGTGGTACCTCTGTGGTGCTGACCCAGCTTCTGATATAAATTTATAAGGCTCATTGTGGGGTAATGAAAAACTGCAGTTCATGCAACCCAGTGATTTTATCACTTACATAAAATATAGTATAATTATTTTAGCTTCAATGTCTCAGTCACGGTCATGGAGGTGGGCTGGTGCCAATCCCAGCTGACACGGGGCGAGACCCTGGACAGGTCGCCAGTCCATCGCAGGGCCACACAGAGAAACAACCATCCACTCTCACGTTCACACCTACCGGCAAGTGTCCAATTGGGTTAAACCCCAAATCTGCAGTGGAGAACCGGAGGCCCTTGTTCTAAGTGCAAACCACTTCACCAAGTGTGCGGCCTGCTTCAGTTTCTGCCAAAAGAAAATAATCTAGATTTTACACAGTGGACCTTTAAGCAAAGGAACAGTAGCTAGATCTCTGTGAAATGCCAAAATAAGTGACAAAATACCACAATAATCAATATTAAACCAAAAGTGTCAGCCCCTCATAATAATACAACCAACCTCATAATTACATACTAAAACCACAGTGGTTTAAATAGGTTGCCAGATTTTCCAAAAGGCAAAAATAAGTCGCTATCCAGTGATAGAAACACATACACAACTGAGCCACAGTCTGTTCTGTTTTGATAAACATTGAACCCATTTGGTAAAAAAAGTGCAAGTGTGTCGGCTTTAGAGCAGCATAATAAAACATTATATATGTTATATATGCATGTAAAATAATGTTAAAACATTATATACATTCTTTATATACAATCTCTGCTGCAGACTCTCGTTCTTCTCATTTGATCAAGACATTTCTAGTGGGGTACTGAGGCTTTTTTTGTGAAGATATATATATATAGGATTACTATTGCAACAACACATCATCAGTAGGGTAAAACTAACCTGTCTCCAACGCTTGGATATATATATATATATATATATATATATATATATAAGCAGAGAGCTCTGAGCCCATGACTGAAAAAGAGGAAAAAACAAAGAAGCAAGAACCCAGAAGCAAACCATGACATTTTTAGGTTCTGCATCATTTAGTGTTTCTCTGATAGCATCCCATGTGTTGAGGGAGGAGGGAGGGGAAGCTAACAGCAGCAGAAGACAGCTAGTTGGTCGAAAGTTAACCAAAGATGACATGAATGAGAGAAGCTTTAAGTTAGTGTTCATCTATGAAGACGTTACTTCCCCCCCCCCCCCCCCCATTCAACTGTATCATTCATTTCCCCCCCCCACATTCAACTGTATCATTCATTTATTCATTCAATTTATTAAGATGCTAAGTGGGATGAATAGCTGCTGATTAGTGCTGTGGTCCTGGACTATTCTGTGGTGCGTAAATTAAGATTAAAATTTAAATGAAGTGTGTAGATGATCGTTTTATGTGAGAGTATGTTTAAAATATGGGCCTCCCTGTGTTTCCTCCACCACATCTGTGTCAACAGTGACATCTAGTGAAAAAAAAATAACTCTCTGCCGTTTGTTCATCCTTACACTCTTTCTCCATTTCCCTCTCTCCTGTCTGTCTGACTGTCTGTCTGTCTGACTGTCTCTCTGACACAGATTGAACAGGAACGTATCGACAAAATCTGGCCCAAACTCCGCGTCTTGGCTCGATCTTCGCCGACAGACAAACACACACTGGTTAAAGGTGAGTGTCAGGGTTATGAACCACAACACACACACACACACACACCCATGTTTGCGCTTCTATCAGAGTGAGGACCCTCATAGACATAATACATTCTCCAGCCCCTTACCCTAACCTAAACCCAATTCTAACCCTAACCCTAAAACCAGGTCTTAACCCTGAAAAAGCCATTTTAAGGGGTTAAAAAAGTGAGGACCAGCCAAAATGTCCTCACTTTGTCAAAATGTCCTCACTTTGCAGGAATTATATGAATTTTGGTCCTCACTCTGCAGCAAGTACAATAACACACACGTGCACCTCCAATAGCACACACACACACAGGTTTGTGCAGCTATTCTTCTTAGGACTTTGCATTGATTTCCATTGATTTGGACAGCCTAAACTAAAAAAAAAGAAGTTCTGCCACGTTAGGACCAGGCTTTAGTCTCCATGAGGACTACTGGTCCTGAAATGGGTCAGTGTTTATGTCAGAAAAGGTCATAAAATGGTAACAAATACAGGTTTACACACACACACAATGGTTTCCATGACTTCAGAGGACATTGCATTGATTTACGTGCATCTCCTCAAGTCTTACTCTTACCTTAACCATAATAACTAATGCCCTAACCTTAACCCTAACCCTAACCTCAGCCTAACTTTAAAACATATCTTAAAAGTAGTACTTTATACGAAGGGGACTTGATATTTTTCCCCCCATAAGGAAGACAATTCCTGTGTAAACAGATTTAGGTCCCCACAACATAAGGACTGCCGGGCACACACACACACAAACACACTTATTTAGCATATTTTCCCCTCTCTTTTTTGCATCCAGGCATCATTGACAGCAGCATCGTAGAACAGAGGCAGGTTGTCGCAGTAACAGGGGACGGAACTAATGACGGTCCAGCTTTGAAGAAGGCTGATGTGGGCTTTGCCATGGTAACCCTGCATTTTCCCCACCACGAATGCTTATGCGGTGTTAAAACCTTTTTTTTTATCTTTATACAATACTGTTGTTTTAATGATGCTATAAAGACCAGACAGTATACACATTTATTAATCACTTTATTTCAACAAATCCAGAAATATAGGTTAAAATTAGTGTAACTTACCCTACTATAGAAAAAAAAACAGTAATTGACTTATTATTGTAAATGTTTTCACCTGAGGTTTCAATTTTCCACCACAAACACCAGCGCTTTTGTTAATTGTGTGTATTTGTTGTTGGCCACAGCTCTTACTCTGAGAGTCTGAGGGCAGGACAGTAACACTCCAGAATAATTTAGGTGCTCGAACGGCTGCATGAGTCCCGTCACAGGTCTCTGCCTCCCTCTTCACTCCATCTCCTTCTCCGTCAGGGTATTGCGGGGACAGACGTCGCGAAAGAGGCATCTGACATCATCCTGACGGATGACAACTTCACCAGCATTGTCAAGGCGGTGATGTGGGGGCGAAACGTCTACGACAGCATTTCTAAGTTCCTGCAGTTCCAGCTCACGGTCAATGTGGTGGCTGTCATAGTGGCCTTCACTGGGGCCTGCATCACTCAGGTGCAACCTGTTCATTAAACATAACGTTATGTGTCGAGACAAAACGAATAATGAAATGTTTTTAATGCATTTTTACACTACGACAGATAAACATGACCAGTTTATTCACCTATTTATGAGATCATTCTCAGTAATAAGGAGATACGGAAGAGAATAAAGTCATAATATTATGAGAAAAGAAGTAACAATCCAACTTTCTTGTCACTTTTTAGTGGTGTATGCCTCCATCTTCATGGTGAGACAGCTGTTTCCTTCTATGCCTCAATTAACTGCAGTGCCATACGGCTTCACGGTGTCATTTTGGAGACGCCGCACTCACTGGAGTTTCACTCCGGGATCCAAAATCTTAATCATCGACCAAATTGTTTCTTCAGAAACTATAAAACCTTTATGCAGATGTAATCAGTGGCAGTAGCATCAGTGACCACGACCGGCCATTTCCTCTCCGTGATAGTGATGCTGATGTGGTGTCGGAAATGAAATATCTCCTTATTTATGAAGCTCAAACCAAAGTATAACTTTACTCGATGATCCACGTTTTTCATCTTTTCGCAGGTGACGGCAGATCATCTGAGATTTAGTTTGAAAATAATATTACAACCTTTAAGTCTCATAATATCACAACTTCTTTTTTGTAATGCTGCAACTTTTTCCTAGTTATATCACAACTTTATTCTTGTTATTTTGCAACTTTATTCTTGTAATATAACAACTTTATTACTATTATTAATATTACACCTTAATACTTATAATAATATACTTTTATAATATTACTTTTTTAATATTTTATTATTATTCTTTTTATTTTGCTTTTACTTTACTACTTTTACTTGACTTTTTCTTGTAATATTACAACTTAATTTTATAATTTTACGATTTCATTCTCAAAAGTTTAAATATTTCTGAGATTTAGTTTGAAAATAATATCACAACGTTTTAGTCTCATAATGTCACAGCTTTTTTTTTCTCATAATAGCACAACTTCATTCTTGTAATTTGTGACTGTTTTCTTGTTATGTCACAACTATTCTTAATTTGCAATATTACAACTTTATACTTGTAATGTTACAACTTCATTCTCATAATTTTGCAACTTTATTCATGTTATTTTACAACTTTATTGCTGTAATATTATAACTTTATTCTTATTATATTTCGACTTTTTTTTTTAAGTTAATTTAATTTTTGTAATTTTGCGATTTAGAAGTTAAAATATTTTATTTTCTTCAGTATGGCCCTAATACTCATTCCATATGTACTGTATATGTTCCATATGTACATTCCATATGTATGAATGCACTGTTAATCATGACACACGCGTCTCTCTGCAGGACTCTCCTCTGAAGGCAGTGCAGATGCTGTGGGTGAATCTGATCATGGACACGTTTGCTTCTCTGGCTCTGGCCACTGAGCCCCCCACTGAGGCCCTGTTGCTACGGAAACCTTACGGCCGGAACAACCCGCTCATCTCACTGACCATGATGAAGAACATCCTGGGTCATGGAGTGTACCAGCTGGTCATCATCTTTACCCTGTTGTTTATAGGTATACATGCCCACACACACACACACACACGTTTGTGCTTCTATCAAAGTGAGGACCTCACCTTACCTTACCCTAACCTTAACCCATTTCTAACCCTAACCCTAAAACCAGGTCTTAACCCTGAAAAAGTCCTTTTAAGGGTTGAAATAAGTGAGGACCAGCCAAAATGTCCTCACTCTGTAGGGTTTATGCAATTTTTGGTCCTCGCTCTGCAGCAAGTACAAGAACACACACACACACACTAGTTTCCGTGACTTCAGAGGACATTGCACTGACTTCCATTCATTTCCTGGAGACTTACTCTAACCCTAACCATAATTACGAGTGTCCTAACCCTAAACTCACCCTAACTTTAAAACACGTCCTCACCTTAAAATGTAGTCATTTATGTTATGGGGACTTGACTTTTGTGAGGTCCCCACAACATAAGGAGGTCCCCACGACATAAGGAATACCAGGTACGCACGTGCACACACACACACACACTTTCAGCATTGAAATTACATGTAGACCTGTAAATCTGTCAGGAATTTTCCCAATGAGGATCAATAAAACCTTATCTTATCTTGTCTTGTCTTGTCTTGTCTTGTCTTGTCTTGTCTTGTCTTGTCTTGTCTTGTCTTGTCTTGTCTTGTCTTATCAAAATGTTTCATGTAAGAGATTTTGTGGATCATTTGTTGTTATTAACTATTGGAGGGGGGAAAAGACATCATACAGTACACCTGGCCTCTAACTGAAACAGTCAAATTCCAATTGCGTTATAATGACATGTGTTTATTCCCAGAATGACGAAACACAATCCACCATGAACAAAGTCTCACTCTTCCTCTTTGCGCCGTCTTTTCCCGTCCAGGTGAGCACATGTTTAACATCGACAGCGGCCGCAACGCTCCGCTCCACTCCCCTCCCTCTGAGCACTACACCATCATCTTCAACACCTTCGTCCTCATGCAGCTGTTCAACGAGATCAACGCTCGCAAGATCCACGGAGAGAGAAACGTTTTTGATGGCATATTTGGTAACCCCATCTTCTGCTCTATCGTTCTGGGGACGTTTGCTGTGCAGGTAAGGAAAATAATCCTAATCCCCTCTGTTCTGTCTGATGGTGTAAGAGTTTGTCTCACTGAGGTAATGCGTCTTTGCAAAGTTTTATAAAGATTTGGGACAATGATCTGCATTTGAGTTAGATTTACAAGAAACAAAACAAAGAGGAGAATTTTAATCCGCCACACAATCCCAGATTGATTGTACACAGGAACATCTGGATTGTAGTTAATTCCTTTATTGAGTCATTATTACACATATAATTTGACTGAAACACCTGTCTTTATGTATTAAAAAAAACATGCCTGATTTTCATATAGATAACAATAAATGCTGGTTTCTAATTAGGAATACAACAAATGATCTCATTATTGGGCAAATCCCTTTGACACTGAGCAACTTTAACATAGCAGTGTAAAAAATATAATCCAGATTAATTCCTGGAACTGACGACATGGGCACAATAAAACAAATTGCTGTACATTTTTTGTTATTGTCAGATGTTATTTTGTAAAGACATGCATTTTCCTTTCGCTAAAAGAATCACCACCTCCTTCCAAGATGTTTTTGAGTCAAATAACAGACTTCTTGCCTTTAGAAAGATTAACTGACGAGAAAAATGTCAGGAGGCATATTCTTTTTGTGTTTTGAGAGCTTTTGATATCAATTTTGGGCCTTTATGATTTATAATGCTTGTTAAACTCTGGATTTTATGTTTCTGCTCGTATATTGTACACTTAACATTAGTGTATATGCGATTCATATACACATATATAATATATAAATAAATAAAGGTGGGAAAGAGAGACACATTTCAGGATTAGGATTGCTTGGTTGGTGAAGGGAGAATATGTGGCAGAGCTGTTTTACTAAATTGTAAAAAAGTCTTGTGCTCCTTCATTTACCACTGAAACATCATCTGGCATCCCTGCACGCACAGTCACAGAAATCACAGACCACACTGTTCTTGATTATTGAACAATTTACCAAATGCAGTCAGTGCAGGGTCATCACTGTCAATTTTCAAGAACATCTTGTCTGATAGCGCCCCCTCGGACACGTTCTTAATCTCATCTCCTTCACCTTCTCCTGTTAGTTTCAGCTTTTCATGTTGTTCCTCATTCTTGAGTCACTTTGGATAAAACACATCTAACAAATGTGTAAATCTAGTATATGCAATGTTATTAAATTATAAGGATGTGCCTAATAAAGTGGTCGGGGAGTTTGCATATTGTTATTCTGTTAACAGTATGTAAAAATGTAATTTTTAACTTTTTTTTTTTTTTTTTTTCCCAAAGCAATTCTTTCAGAAAATCAGATTTCAGATTATGTACCTGTTAGAACAGGTACATAATGACAAAAAAGTGTGGAATGTTTTTCTATATACATTCTATACATACATATATATATAGATGTACAGAATCAATGCACTGGTTTATGACTGTTACTGTATGTTCTCAATAGCATTTGATACATTTGATTTTGCTTATATTCTTACTACATTACTCACACAGCTATGCAATGTAATAAGTAATGTAATAAGAATATCGTACCTAATAAAGTGGTCTGTTTTGTTTGTTTTGACCTACAGCAGAGGTCAGCAACTGGCCTGTCGACATTAATAACTGGCTCAGTAGATGAGTTCAAAAGTCTGATTTTTTTTTATTTTTTTATTTAATTATTTGCTTATCTTCACACAAATAGCAAAATCATGCAGAGCCATTTATTCTGGAAAAAAGAGCAGTTTAAAGAAAGGTTTTAAAACCAACACATCGCTTAAATTTGCCATTTTTTTGTTCAAGATTGAATAGTTTGTATGATGTTTTGGTCTGATATTCAGTTGCTTAGAAAAAAAAATGTTCCTAAGCCAAATGTACTTGCTGACCTCTGACCTACAGTATATCATTATTTAAAAAGTCTGATAGACAGACAGAGGGAATTATTTTTTTGAGCAATTAGTAGTCAATAAGATGTTTGGTCCATGAAATGTCAGAAAATATTTATTCAGTGTTTCCCAAACCTTGAAATGTGGATGTTGTCAATGGTATTTTATTTTGGTCCACAAACTATCTTCAGTTTTAATGATTTCCTTGAAACACGCTGACAAGCTGAGAGAAATCATAGAACTTCATAGAACATAGAACTAAATCATAGAACATAGAACTTCTATGATGTGTGTGTTTCAAGGAAATCTGCATATATATATATATATATATATTGTTAATTGCTGCAGCTCTACACTGTATGTCTGATTTCAAAACAGCAGGTCTCTATTTTTATTGATACACTTGATTTTCAGGCCTCAAAAACTTGCCGTTAGTTATGATCTGCCAATGTTTGATCTGTTTTTGCCTGGTATTTAAATACTGTGCAAAAGTCTTTCACTCTGTTGTCGTTCCAATTACATTATGTAATGACCATACACTGTGTAATTATTTCTCAATCTGTTTATTGAATGCAACAAGAAATAGAGTGGAAAACAAATTAATATTATTGGGAAAACCTGTGTTTTTCCTATTATTTCATGCTGAAAATGGCGGCTGAAGAAAATGTTTATTGAACTCATGCTTGAGCATCATATACACAAGTCACATAATTCTGTGGAAAATGGCAAAGACTGTATCACAGAAATTTGCAGGGATAAAATCTTAATGTTTTTTTTTTTTTATCAGCAAGGCCTTTAAGAGAAAATCTGCCAACAAGATTCAAGCTGTTACAAAGAAATATGAAGAACCGGGAGAGGTGAAGGGTAGAAAAGAAGATAAAGGGCAGGAGAACTGTAAATATGATCATCATAAATCAACAAACGCTAGTGGTGGCTTAAGACTTTTGCACAATTCTGTATCTTTTAGTGCATATTTAAGATTCTAAAAGTGAAGGCAGCGAGTTCTGTTGCCCTTAAGTGAATTCACGTCATTGAGCAGGGAAATGTGAGTACAACAACAACAACAACCACAACAACAACAACGACAACAAAAACACTGACAAGTGACAAACAATGACAGAGCGAGAGGTGGGAGCGATGGAAGGAGGAGGATATTTTTCCAAAGCTCCTCGGTGCTCGGTGATGCTCTGGGGGAAAAACAAGAGAAGAAAGAGAGCTGGAGGGAAGTGGAAGTGACTTGGAGTGAGAGAGAGACAAGGAGGCAGTGGAGAGGCATTTGGGGGAAAAAAGAGGAGATGAAGTGAGAGCTGACGACTGGAGGCAGCGAAAGGAGGTGGCAGAGATGAAGACGGAAGACGGATCCCTCCTCCCCACAGGCAGCTATTATTACTGTACCGTGTGATGATACACTGCATGGTAGTCCCTCTGAGATTTATGGCTGTGCACTTCAGTGTCACACTGATAAGTCTTGGTTCTGCTGTAATTGATCACGGCGCTGTTTAAAATGCTGTCAGGGATTAGACCAAAGAGGACCATGGTGTCACTGGGGTCCAAATTTAAAGAAATAAATCATGAGGTGACATTTGAAGAGTAACTCGACATATTCTCTTTTTCCGTCGTGTGTGTGTGTTTTAGGTTACATCCACACGGCTTTTGTAAGACATTAAAATCCATGAAAATCTCATTTTTTTATGCTTTTATCTCATACATTTATCTTAAAATGTCTATATTATTAAAGGAGATAATGTGTCAACATTGTTATAGAGGTTACAATGCTCTTGTGCTTGGAGTAATAAAGTTATTATGGAGTTTTTTTGCTATCAAGGTTTCGGAGAACAGTGAAGAACGCGCTAGATCCTTGGTTCTCAAAATGTGGTACGTGTACCACCAGTGGTACATAAGGTGGTACTTAAAATCTGAAATATGGTTTTACTGTATATACCAGGGTATGTGATCAGAGTGGAGCTGAGGAATTTTGACCACAGGGGGTAGAAAATGAAACAAATAACAAAAAAAACCCAATAATAAATGAAATAATATTAATTAGAGTCACCTTATCGCTCACTCCATCTTAATCGAATTTCATTATACTCAGCAATGTTGAAGGGAGATGTAGAAGTTCATTATCCCACTGATTTCCATTCAAACTGACTTGTTTTTGCAAACAGCGGAAACGCCCCCCTAGTGGCTGTTCAATATATTTACTTCCAGGTTGTCCTCATCCGACAAACTGGACGACTGTGTCCACTTTTTATAAATGTCCGTGGTGTTTCCTTCATAACAGACGTTGACGTATGCTTGTGTCAGTAGATGATGCGGTGCAGGTGCTTTCCTGCGCGACAATAACAACTCCGCTGTCTGTGTTTGTGCTGTAGATCGTGATCGTGCAGTGGGGAGGGAAGCCATTCAGCTGTGCCCCTCTCAACGTCGAGCAGTGGCTCTGGTGTCTTTTCGTGGGAGTTGGAGAGCTGCTCTGGGGGCAGGTAAGCAGCTCTTCATCTCGCTGAGTCAAATCGCACCGAGCAAGTGTAGGCCTGATTTACCGAGCGCTTCCCCCCCGAGGAAAGAAGCACTTTCACTTACTGTATGTCTGAAAATCTACGGCCCGACAAAACTCTAAATTATTATTATTATTTTCATAAACAGGTGGAAAATAGCATTTAAAGTTTGAATCTAGATTTTTTTTTTAACATGGATACATAGTGTGGCTGAGAGGTTTGAGGCGTTTGAGGTGTGGGTTCAAATCCCACCACTGCTAACAGACATGAAGTGGCTGATAACAGGAGGGTCGCCTGTTTCACGATTCCTTTTATGGTCCTGTCACTTGCTTTTAAATGTCTCGACGACCTGGCACCTGCGTACCTGACAGAGCTCTTAAAGCCACACCCTCAGAGGTTGACCTCAGGGCTCTGAGGTCAGCGGACCAGCTGCTTTTGCACGTGCCACGGTCGCTGCTAAAAAGCAGGGGAGATAGAGCTTTTTCTGTGTCAGCTCAGAAACTATGGAACAGCTTTCCTTTACATGTAAGTGCTGCCCAAAACCCTTGGGCAATTCGAAAGAGTTATCTCTTCTCGCTGACTTTTAACCCTACCTAAGTTAGACAACTCGCCCTCACTGTACAGTCATTATTGTTCTGTTGTTTTGTTTATTGTTGTTTTGTTTTGTTAGGTTGATGTTGGTTCTTCTTCTCCTCTCTCTCGTTGGCTTTAGTCTAACATACTTTTTGTATTGTTTGTTTTGTTGTCTCTGTCTCTCCTCTCCCCTTGTTGCCTCTCTCTTTTATTTTTCCTCTTTCTCTCCTCTGTCCCCTTTTTTTCTTTCACCCCAACCGGCCAAGGCAGATGGCTGCACACGTTTTCTCCACTTTTGCCTAGTGTTTGCTTATTGTGTTAACTGTTGGGCTTCTTAGTTTTGTAATATTTGATTGGCTTGTTTGGTCTGTTAGACACTTTATAACATTTGTTAAGAAAAGTGCTTTACAAATAAAGTAGATTATTATTATTATTATTATTATTATAAATAATAAACACGTACTTTCACATCTATGAATGTACAATAAAGAAAGACACACAGTGTGGTTAATTTTAGAGGATTAGTAGCAGGCAGAGATTGAAGCAGAGGATGAAACCGCTAACCTACTAGTTTTAGGGTGACCCGCAACCCATTCATGTGTCTTTTTTTGTCAAATAACAGTGTTGCAACCCCGATTTCCAGGTGATCGCCACAGTGCCGACGGAGCGGCTTCCATGCCTGAAGGAGGCGGGGCTTGGCCTGGAGCCTGGTGAGGAGGAAGGGGAGGAGCTGGCAGAGGACGAGGAGGAGATCGACTGTGCTGAGAGAGAGCTGCGCCGCGGGCAGATCCTCTGGTTCAGAGGCCTCAACCGCATCCAGACCCAGGTACTGTTTAACGTGACCCTCCAAAATAAAGCCAGAACCCTTTCACGAGAAAACACACTCACACAGAGAACATACAGATGTCAAGAAGCCATGCGTGGTCATGACGCACAAGCAGTTTGTTTAAGATGATTCGCGGATAAAACTGGGAAAGTGCGAAAAGAAAGAGGTGTAACCGTATCTCAATAATGTTTAATGTTAATTTTCTTAAAGCTGCTGTCAGTGATGTTCACCTGTGGCTAACTTCCTGTCTGTTGTAGCATGTAGAGAGAGGGAGGTATGTGGAGTTCTGGCTCCTGAATGGATAAAGTGTTGTGGAATACTGGAAAAGTTTCTCCAAGACTTTGTGATCAGTGACACTTGTCAGAATATAGAGCAATTTAAAGGTCCAGTGTGTAAGAGTTAGTGACATCTAGAGGTGAGACTCTTTCAATTCAAAATGCATGTTCTGGACCCTGGATGTGCACATAAAAGTTAGATTTTTAAGTGTATGAAAATCAAACATTTGTTATTTTAAAGTGACAATTCTAACTATTATACTGTTACATACTGGACCTTTGATACAGATTTTACCTAAAGTGTTTCACTGACTGCAGCTTTAACCTACTGCTTTATGAGGAAATGCAAATTATTTATTGGAGGGACATTTGTCGTGGTTGTGTAGCCAAGTTTCATGAATAAACTGTATCATCGCCTTTACAAACTAACACAGGAGGCTTTTGGAAAGAAAGAAAGACAGAACTCCTCTGAGATAAACTGCATTATTGGCATTAAGGTGTTACATTTTTGACAAGTTTTATCTCTGTATCTGAATTTTTCTTCCTCTCCAAAAGTTAGTCTTTCCCATGTTGTCTGTGCTGTTCTTCTGACTTGTGCCAAACACACTGACCCCAGTCTTTTCTCTCTTCCACACAGCTAACTGTTCTTTTCTGAGCTCTCTCACTCAGATGTGGTATTTGAGATGCTCGTAAACGTCATGAGAGAGGATAAATGCTGTGATTGTGTGTGTGTGTACCTGAGTTTATACACATTGTGCACAGGCCATTGCACTGCAATAGCAACTCACTTTTTACCGACTGGTTCTCCGGCCACTTTTGTGCGAGAACGAACTGTCATGCATGACTTACAGTTCCACGTCGTTCCTACATGTGAGTTTTTGTGTGGCTAAGAAATCTAGGCAGACACACAGAGGGCTCTCAACGCAGACAGCAACAGCTTTGAGTGGTCTGTTGCTGGCATCGTGTTTCCTCCAAAGGCTATTGGAGTTTAACAGAGGATGAATCAGACTCGGATCAGATCTGGTCAGGAAGTGCAGCAATTTGTACAACGTGTTACAAAGACACATTAATGCAACACATTCAGTCTCCACTGTGTGAAGCAATAAACATGTCTACGTCTGCTAACTAGTGGAATAACAGTGCAATTGCGGCGAAACACATAAACACCTTCGCAACCAAAAATACAAACAATGGTATCAGACAGGGTTTCCCAAACTTATTATATGGGAATCCACACATTGCAATATAAATTATGAAAAGAGCTAATTTATACAATGAAATGTTTCTGAATACTTTTACTGCCATTTCTGTAACACCTTATATTATTTTAATTAAATGAACCAGACATTTCCTAGAGCTACATGTATATGTTTGATGAATAAATAACATCTTCATTTTATGCATATGTTATTTAACAAACTTAAGTAAAAAGGTTAGAAAATATTTAAGGTTTATTTATTTATTTAAATAAATTTATTTAAAGAGCAAATTTATTTTGGAAAGTAAAAACTCTCCAGAGCCAGTCTCTGGTAAAGTCTAGCCCACGTGTGTGTGTTCGCTCGTCTGCCAACACCACAGATATGATTATTACTTCACTTTTTCATTTATTGCTGACAGAAAATGTCACATGATTTTTGTTTACTCAGATGGCGAGAGAGAGAGAGAGAGAGAGAGAGAATCTCAGGTGCTAAAATAATTTAAATTATATAATATATAACGATAAATTACAGTTAGAGGTGTCAGTTTTATGTAAACGTGCTGGTAGAATGTCAGTATCATTATCAGCAGATCATCTCTGTCTGTTTTTGCTGGGAACTGTAGACGCGCATGAGACGTGCAGTGTGTGTCCAGTTTGAACCAGGCGGTTGGTTAGGGCCATGGTTCTCAAACTGTGGTACATGTACCACCGGTGGTACACGAGCTTCCTCTGGTGGTACTTGGAGGAAAATCAGAAACACTATTTTTACTGTACATACCAGGGAATGTGATCCGGGTGTGTAGAAAATGAAATAAATTACACATTAAATAATAATAATAAATTAAATAATATTAATTAAAGTCACCTTATCTCTTCATCTCAATCTGATTTCACTGTACCAGTGTCTGAAGTATATGTGAGGAAGAGGAGGATGATGAGAGAGCAGATTATCTTATTGTACAGTACAGACTCTCTGTTTACGTGCCTGTCACTGTGTAGCATAATCATAGTGTGTACGCACAACAAATGCACATGCAGCCACACAACTGGCCACATATTCACATTCAGTCAACGTCCTGTTTGTCAGTAATATTCAAGAAGCAGTTGAGGTTGCGTGTAACTGATGATGGAGGAAATATTTTAACAAACGCACTCAGACTGGCCTTTCCTGCCCTGACTGAGTGCTGCTGTTTTGTCTCTGTCCTGCAGATGGAGGTAGTGAGCACGTTCAAGCGAAGCGGTTCGTTTCAGGGAGCGGTGAGACGGCGCTCCTCCGTGCTCAGTCAGCTCCACGACGTAAACACTATCTCTACCCCCTCTCACGTAGCTCTCTCCACCGCAACAGCCAATACCAGCCCAGCCCCCGGGAGTGAGTCCGCCGAACGCATGTACACACATGCACACACACTCAGACACACACCTGCAGCCACCCGCTCACTCACACACAGACACCCATTCATGATGCAAACACACACTCTGCTGCACGGCACGTGGACTGCAGTATTTTGACTCTCCATGGTTGTGTCCCCTCCGGCTCGCTCGCTGCTCGTCTATGTGCAATGTGTCCTTTCTTTTTCTTCTTATTCTCCCCTTCAAACAGCACCCAGTCCTGACCGGCTGTGTACTTCTGGTCTGATCTGGTCTGGTCCAAATCCAGTCCTGGTCCCGGTCCAGAATCTGTTTTGTTTTTGAGTGTTGGTCGGTGCAGGAGGCAGCTCACTGTTCTCTCTGTGTCTCGGGTGTCCTGGCAGAAATGGGACAACACTGCACTCTTTACGTAATGACTCGTGTTTTAAGGACCAAAGAGAGAGTCTGAAATATTCTGACAAGTCTGGAAAGCATCCTCAAGTTCAGAGAGCAAACGGTGACTCCTCCTGCACTGTGTGTTATTTCTTGTCTGTGAATGAGGTCAAGCGTAAATAACTCTAATCTGAAGGAGTGGTGTCCTCTCTTTTGCCTAAAAAACAGTGTAAAGCTGCTGTAACAATTCTCTGACTCCATATGTAGAAAATGCTGCAATTAGATCTTTATTGCCATAGAAATCATACGCATTACCAAATGGCTTCTGCAATTCTCTAAACTGTAAACCTTCGAGTATAAAAGCCCCATAACACGCTGCTGTTTCCAATACTCCCTTTAAAAGAAGATGCATCTTGTTCCACTGCTTTTGCTTTCTTTCTTTCTTTCTTTCTCTCTTGTGGTGCATGCTGGGAGTATGTGGAGAGAGTGAGAGCGTCTGAGAGAAAGTGACTGAAAGTTTGGGTGAGTTTTCCAAACTTTTCTATTTTCATGCTGTTTTCTGTGTATGGTTATTTGTGTTAACTGTGTAGCTGAGCGGAGTTTTTAATTTGGTTACGCTCGATATCTAATGGGATTTCTCCAGTGGTCTAACAGTTTCACCCCATAATTTGTGTTAGTTTCTTGAAAATAAATGTTCATTTTGAA
The DNA here is from genome assembly GCA_016785285.1 of Brachirus orientalis. Classification (NCBI taxonomy): domain Eukaryota; kingdom Metazoa; phylum Chordata; class Actinopteri; order Pleuronectiformes; family Soleidae; genus Brachirus; species Brachirus orientalis. The sequence goes on from JAFBJR010000570.1 coordinate 869,389, forward strand.
AATCAAAAAAAAATCTTCTTTCTTTCTTTCTTTCTTTCTTTCTTTCTTTCTTTCTTTCTTTCTTTCTTCTTCTCTTGCTCCCCTCACTGTTGTTCGGTGCTGCAACGGATGTCAACTGGTTATTTCTGTAACAGTATTTCCAGCTTCAACGTCACAACTTTGGCCCCGCGATGTCTCACCAAAAAGTCTTGAATTTTTTTCTCTCTCTGTCCTGTCTGTTTTTTCCTCTCTCCATCACAGTTCTCTCCTCTTTCTTCTTCTATATTTACGAGACATTACAGGTTCCCTGTTTGCAGAAATATTCTGGGAAATGTGTTCTAATTGTTCTTCATAAGTAGAGCTGTTCGTTCGTAGACGTATTTAGATTGCACCAAATCTAAATACAGCCTCTTGTGTAGAATACTAAAAAGATTTCTTTAGTACGTTCCATTTTATATTTTTTTTTCCCTCCTTTCTGTATCTTAATTTATCCTTAAACCCATCCCTTTTTGTCATCCTTCCATCTCCTGACTAGAGTAGCGTCCATCCCTCATGTTTTCTCTTGATTTCTTCGTATGTCAGTTCTGCGCGTGCCTGACTGCGAGTGTGTTTATGTGCTGACATATCAGAGAGCCGTAGTTTGACCTTTCGTCATTGTGTGCTTGTATGTTTCTGTCTGAGTGTGTGTGTGTGTGTGTGTGTGCATGCACGTGTGTGGTTTTGCTTGTCTCCTCATTTGATCGTCTCCATCTTCTCAGTTGCTTCTCCTCTCCTTCCTTGCTCCCTTCCATTCACCCCCCTCCTTCTTCCATTCCATGCTGCCTTCCTTCCTTCCTTCCTTCCTCCCCATGTTGCTCCATCATCTTTAGGTGTAGCTGCAGAGAAGCCCAGGCTGATGCTGCCGACACCTCAGCTCACTAGGAGTTGTCTGTTATTCTTTCTCCTCCATCACTTTATAATGTAAAGAGAAGTTATATGACAGAGGTGTGGAGAGAATGATATGCAGTCAAAGAACTGGGTTTATATCCCACCACTTCAAACTCACTGCCGCTTACCTTTACTTTCCCCTTAATTTAAAGAGCTTGTTGGTTCCAAATCTGCAATATGACACATGCAGTACTTTCATTTTCAAGTCATCTTCTCGTGGTTCAGTTCCCAATAATGATTGAGACCTAATGGATTTGGAACAAGGAGGAAATGTGAAGGAGCTATCATTAAGTTTAAGTTTTAAGAATCTGGTTTACAAGAAAAAAAAATAAAAAATAATTTCAAACATGATACTACATGACTGTATTGGCACTTTTCCATTATACAGTTCTAGCACTACTTGACTCTACTGTGATTGGTGTCACGTGACACAAATACACAAACTAGTGACGGTCAAAGCAATTCTTTTTGGTTTACCGAATCATTAGATTCAGTTCATTAAAAAGATGTGTTCACCGAATCGTTCAGTACTTCCTGCATGACCAGAGCGCAGACTCTGTCTGTCACAGCCACCGAAATGAAATACGGCTTAACGGGTTTTGATTCGGCTCACAATCGTCAGCTTTCAGCAGTGCTGTCGCTACATACACCAGACTCCTCTGTTAAAGACTGACATTTTCCTCTGTTAAATGTTGGAGATGAAGTTTTCAGGATTTTTAAGCCTTTGTAACTAATCTACAGTCCGGCATTGTTCCGTTTGATTCTTGTGCCGGACGTCGCGCTCATGACTCTTCCAGTGACGACCCTCTCTGACCAATCAGTGGCCGGCAGTCTGTCCTCGTCACATTTTAGTATCGACACAGCTCGACTGGAACCTCGACAGAGCAGGTACTAAAAAAAAAGCACCAGGTACTGTCCCTAATGGAAAAGCAAATAAACCATATCAAGCCGAGTAGTGCTAGACACGCTCCCCAATGTCTCAGAGCAGAAAATGTTCCTGAATTTTACGTTATTTAAGACCTAGTATTTAACTACATAATGAATTTTTTACTCAATCAAATTTCTTAGTGTACCCACATTTTCCTAAGGTTAGGGCTGGCCGACTGTTGACATCACATTTTAACACCCTTGGAACCTCACCAGAGCAGGTACTAAGAAAAAGCTCCAGGTACCAGGTATTATCCCAAAAAAGCAAAATTAAATGAGTAGAGTCGAGCCGAGTAGTGCTAGCACTGTGTAATGGAAAAGTGCCATGTGTGTGTAGTTTTGTCAACAAATCCCATAACAAAAAAAACCCTTAAGCTAACAGTATATCTTATTAACAGGTATTGCCAGAATTAAGGCTAATAGTTTAGCTATCAGCTTGTTAGCAGTTAGTTTTAATGCTGCCTCCAAATAGAACTCATGAGCTTGTGGTTTTAGACGTGGACAGTCGTATCAAGCTTCTTCTTCTTCTTTGGTGTTTTATGACACTTCGGAACAGAACATTGTCTGACTTATTTTACTACTCTCTCTTAGAAAGCTAACAGCCAGGAAATATAGGCTAACATTGGACCATTTTAGATCAAGTGAAACTAATATTTAAACCTACAATCTTATCATCTAGAAGTAGAAGCTTCGTCTGCTTCTACTTATGGTGAATTGGACAACACTGCTCATGTCAAAATTGTCCATTCCAACTGAACGCTTGATGCATGTGTATGCACACCACAATCGCGTCCATGTTTACAATGAAATAGTAAACTGCAATCAGAAACAAATCTTTTCTGAATGAAGAAATTATTGTTCTGGCATAAAGTAGAGCTGATGGGAATGTCATTACTTGTGCATGGATCCAATCAAACCAATGATAGTATACAACACATTTTTAAATGTGCTGCAAAGACATTATGAAGACAGACTGCCCCTCTTCTTCTTCTTCCCTCTGCATTGCTGCTTTTCCACTGTTAGCTCAAGGGTCATTGCTTTACTCCCCTACTCACGGCTCTGTTGCAAAGCAGACCCAGCCCTTCTCCTTGGCACACTGTTCGCCTTTGCAGTCTGATGTACCGCAGGTTCTGACGTCAGCGCCCTGGCTTTTATGCTTTTACAGGCAAATCCATTATTACCCAGTTAAGGTTTAAAAGAAAACATTTATTATACTGAGATTTTAAAAGGATATAACGGAATTTTTCATTGTTATACATTAATTCACTTGAGCGTACACCCCCCCCCCCCCCCCCCCCCCCCCCCCCCCCCCCCCCCCCAATCTCCAGAACCACTCCAGAGGTCCAGTTTGGTTTAATTTCACACTGAGGGAGTTTTATGTGACTGCAGTGAGAGTAAAGTCTTGTGACAGTGTAGGAGAGAGATGAGGGGCAACGGCACATTTATGCCAAATCTTTAGCTCCTCAATTTTCTTGCTTTCATGTCCAAAAAAAGAAGAATCTAGGCTCTTTTCTTAGTTTTGGCTCCTTAAATGGGATGTGAGTAGAGCAGCAATGATCTGAGGGAGGTTTGTGAGGTGTTGCTATGATTAGAGCTCAGTCATCACGTATCAAAGGGTGGGCGCTTCTCACAGATGGGACACATGGTGAGAAATGGGGGCCATTAACCGGTCATCTACCTCACAGCTTCTCTCTGTATTTATGTTGCGGTTTCTTCTCATCAGCACTTGTTTTGCACACAGCAGCCTCTCTACCTTCCAGCGCCTTTACTCCCCCCCCCCCCTTTAACCGTCAGCGTTTTTCCATCAAGCTCTGCTGAAACAGCCGACAGGGAAAGAGGGAAAGAGAGAAGGAAGTGGGTGAGAGAGAAAAGTAGCACAGCAGTGCCCTGACCTCTTGGCCTCTCCGGTCACACTGTGGGCATTATTATACTCGAAAGTTTACTCTTTCCACAAAAACAAACCAAGCGCTGACGAAGTGAGAAAGTGACATTCTGAAGCCTTCTCAGTCTGCATGTGGTGTTTTTCTACTGTCTGACAGGCTCTTTGGAAAAACAGATAAGCACTGAACCTACTGCTTGACCGTCTGTCTGTCTGTCTGTCTGTCTGTCTGTCTGTCTGTCTGTCTGTCTGTCAGTCTGTCTATCATGCCAGAGTCATACATAGAGACGACTAGTAGTTTGGCCGACTGCAGCGCTGACCTCCACCCATCTCTCATAGTCACAGTTTGGACTCCAGCTGGTGTTGCGGTCGATACAGAACCTCTTCTCTGTCGAAACTTATGTGGCCAAACTGTCTCTATGTACGGCTCTGCCTGCCTGTGCCTGTCAGTAAATTTGCACTGAACAGTTTCTGTTTATTGAGCTCATGCTGCTTCTTTTCCTCTGTTTGGGCTTGGGGGGAGAAGGGTGCATGGATCAACAACTGCCATGGCAAAGGAATGTGTTTACGCACGCACACACACCACACACTGCATAATGTACTTTGAAGTACACTCATAGACCTCACTCTGATATGTGTGTGTGTGTGTGTGTGTATGAGAGAGAAAGTGATAAACATCTGATTCAGCATGACCTGGCTGCCTCTCTATGTGTGACAGGGCTGATGCCTGAGATTCACTCTGGCTTTTGAACCAGTCACCTTCTGTTTCTAGTCCTATAACCAACCACATACTGTTCTAACCTGCTGATTCTCTGTGATGTCACCTCTCAGTTTTGCAAGACTTGTTTTTTATATATATATATATATATATCCTGCAGCAACTTCCTCATCAGCAGCATCATTTCAATCACTCTTCTCTCTTCTCTGTCACTGCTGCATGGTCGCTGCACACACGAGTTTGCATGAGTGTGAGATGAGATGCTGACTTACACACTGTCTGGCTGTCCTCGTCTTTGAGTGTATGACACAGCTTTTTCTTTAACGAGCAGCACCCATTGTTGACGGCAGTTCGGTGCATGCAGATGACAACTTCCGAGCTGCAAAATGTGGAAACAACTTTCAACTGTTGGTCTAGTTCATTGCACTGCCGCTGCATGTGTGTTCATGTGTGCGTGTGTTGGTGTGTGTATGTGTGTGTGGTCACTGCTATAGGTTCTTGGCAAATTCTTATTTTACTGTACATCAAACTAACACGCTCACCATTCCTGCTTCTTCTCCTTTTGGCACCAAACAACAACAACAACAACCCTCATCTGTGTGTACACGCGCATGTGATCCAGTATGCTGAGGTATGAGTGTTCTCCCCCACACATACTGCATCACCCTGTCCTTTCCCCCGACACACACAAACACACACGCACATCGAAGCCACGTGTGTCTGTCAGGTGTCTGCAGCTTCTGTGGTTTTTTGTGATGGTGGCTACTGAATCCTCCCGTCTTGTGAGGTCTGATTGGTGTGCAAGAACTGACAAAAACATGTCATTAGCCAACTCATTTAAACTCTTTTTTATTTTCCTTTACACTTTTGTGTGTTGGAGACAAATAGGGTCAGGTGGACTCAAGTTTGAGAATTGACTTTGACAACTTGAATCAAATGATGTAACATACTATCTCCACTTCAGAAAAAACCCAAACTATCCCTTTAAGTCTGTAGACTGTAAATAAGTGCAGATACAAGGTGAGGGTTTAGAAATGACTGCCATTGAATTTGGTGAACGCTCCAAACTAAAGCCACAACGTGGTCCAGAGCAATCTGTCAACAAAAATCTTACTTCTGAAACTCGCGTAAAACATTACAAATCTTATAATTTTTTTTACAGATTAAATTACCAAAAGAGATCTTTTTTATTACTTTGGGCCAACTACCTAGTTAGCTAGGTAGTTAAATATTATTCAGGTTTGAGCTCCAAAAGTCTCAGGCTCAATCCTACTTCACCCATTGTCCCCAACCCTCCATTTTGAGCTTTGACGTGTTGCTGTAGGGTGTCCAGATTTCTTGAGTTTGAGTTGTATGATGAAATATCAAACAGACATTTTTACGGGCACACTTCAAACAGAAGTTTGTGAGTTATTTTCAAGATGAGCCTAATGCAAAGAAACTATTGTAGCAGACATAAAGCTGCTTTTTTGCCGTCTATAGTACTTGCCATAAACTGGTCCACCACTAGTTTACAACAGATAAGCCAAAAAAAAAATGCCCACAATCAAACCCTAATTATGTCACTTCTGCTCATGTAAAAAAGACTGATGACATGTCAAGTTCTTCAAGGGGGTATCCTAGTTCTTAGACATTAAACATTAATAAGAAATGGGATTGGACCTTTGCCTTATGCTTTTTTGGTCCAGTCCAGCCAATATTTAACTCTTTTTATGCAAAATACCCTGAACAGCACAGTGAATATGAGAGTTATTATAAGTAAAGTGACTGTAGCCACCTGTCCCTGACTGTCCATCTGTCTGTCTGCCTGTCTGTCTGTCTGCTGGAGGACACAAGTCTGTCTGCCTCTGGGTTTCCCCTGGTCTATTCCCCCTTTTACTTTTGACTGACTTTCTCTTCTCTCCTTTCCTTGGTCTTCCTCCCTCTCTCGTATTCCTCCTTCTGACAGATGCGAGTGGTGAAAGCATTCCGTAGTTCGCTGTACGAGGGCCGGGAGAAACCGGAATCCCGCAACTCCATCCACAACTTCATGGCCCACCCGGAGTTCCTCATCAACGACCTCATCCACAACATTCCGCTGATCGACGACACTGACGTGGACGACGAATCAGAGCTCAGCAGATACCAGCACCTGCACCCGGCCCTCCGCAAGCCGCCACCCCCTCCAACCCAGCCCCCAGCACGCACCCGCCCTACCCGCCCCTATCGGCAGTACAGCCTCCCGGTGACTCCGTGCAACCGAAACAACAACAACAACAGCAGCAGCAGCAGCAGCAGCAGCAGCAGCAGTTCAGCGGTCACCCACTGCAACAACAACAGCACCAACGCAGTTACTCCCAGCAATCGGAGCCCACATCACCAACACAACCACTGCCATAATCATCATGGCAGGGACAGGCCAGTGAAACCCTCCGCCCCTCACCTGGCCCACCTTTACTGCGTGGAGACCTCCTTATGACTGATCTAAACACGGGTGTGGCAGGGAGTGGAGAAGGGGAACGGAGGAGTCTTGGTTAGGGGGGGAGGAAAAGGAGGAGTGGACGAGAGGGCTGAGGACACACGTGACATTTCCATCACTTATATTAAGCTAACAGGAAGGAGTGAAGGACAAGGGAGGCACAGGAGGGAGTGGACAATGGCCGGACACTTCTGCTCGCAACTCCCTGAGAACACTGCAGCTTTCCCTCCTTTTGCTCTCGCTCCGGCCCTCTCAGCCGAGCTCCCCCCCCCCCCCCCCCCCCCCCCACACAACAGCCGCTCACCCCCCCCTCTCCACCCTCAAACCCACCGTTCCTTTCCATGACCCCGCTCGAAGAACCCGCCCACCTCACCCTGCCTGACCTCATGCACACTCGTCACACATACGCACAGGTCTGCTCTCGCTGCGTTGTCCTGGGCGACAGATGGCTAAGGAGGGAGGCAGGGACAGACATCCGAAACATAACAAAACAAAAACAAAAAAAAAAGTAACAAAAACAAAAACAAAGAAAACACAGCATCCCTCAATGCTTCAGCAGGAACGGGGCCATGAGGCCATGGGGGCTGACTCACTCTGTTTCTGTCAGTGTTAATCTCGTCAACATAGCCCGAGCACTTACCCACCTGCCATGGCACCATTGTCACCACTGCCGTCATTTATCTACAGCCACTTCGTTTGCTCGTGAAATGAGGCTTTGTTAAAGCTTTAACTAGACTTCACTCATTTCCGTCCTCTGATTTGCTCATTACTCAGCATAACGTTGTTCATTCTGTCTTTTACACTCCAAATGTTTATTTGAAATCTTATTTTTCCTTTCTTTCCTCTCTTTATCTTTCAGTGTGAGTATGTGTATTGTCTTGTCTCTTCTGCAAAAAAAAAAAAAGCAACTGAAATGGCAAACAAAAGTTCCTGTTCATTTGAACCCAATAGTAAATTGAAAGGTGGGGCAATTCATACTTATATATATATATATATATATATATATATATATATATATACGTTTATGTATAAAATTTGAATCTTTGAGAAGCGACAACACAGGACTTTTCACGTTCACTGCTGTTCTTTCTCCAGCCAAACCTGCACGATCCTTGAATGTCACCCCATGAGTCCACATGATCTGTTCTCTGTAATACCGTCCATGAGAGGATACAGTCGATTTTGATGTATCCATACAACTTTCTTTACCGCCTCTTGGCATGGGGATGAAACGATGTGTAAGTATGGGTAACCTCTATGGACCTCATGTGGGGACAAGCCCATGGGTGACGTCCTTCCTCTCTCTTGCTGTTCCTCGTTCTGCGATGCTTTGGGGTTTTTTTTTTGTTCTCTTACGCTCACCTTGTCTTGTCTCGTCTGGTCTCTCGTCGGTGGGTGTGGGTGTGTTTCAGCTTTTCTTGGAGGTAAAAAGAAAAAAAAGCTGAATGCTTGTGAAGCATTAACCCTTTAAATGCCATCACACACACAATGCACAGGCGATGGCCCTTTAAGAAGTCAAACATGCACTCACTCTCAAGCCTGCTCATGTGTCATTGGGTCGTCTTCATCATTTGCGCCCTCTCTCCATGACTATTTTGGACAGAGGGATTGTTTCATTTCATCTGTCCGTCATTTTTAACAGGTAAAGTGGGGGAAAATTCACTGTTTAATGCTGAAACATCAGCTACTTCTGCTCAAGTGTTAAGTTCGACGTCAGTGTTCAGTTTAAGCTTTAGGCCCAAAGCCCACTCGGCTCTATCAGGTACGACCAACGAGAGCTTATGTGTTATGTCTGTGCGTCCTGTTCTGTGCATCCCCATCATCATGATGTACAGTACGCTGACTGGGACACCTGAAAGGAACAGATCAACATTTCTGGAGGAAAATGTGCTTATTTCCTTTTGTGCTGAGAGTAAGATAAAAAACAAACAAACAAACAAACAAACATGGACACCATTGTCATGTCTGTACACTGTGAGGTTAGCTTAGCTTCGCCAAAGTCTGTTACATTAAAGCGGCAGCAGACAACTGCTACACTGATACAATATTATCTCGATATTTAAGTCCCGACACAATATTATCGAGATATTGCAAAAAACTGAGTATTTGCGAAATCGCATGTTGTGATCTACTCATGCAACAGCTCTAGTGAGAGTGAGCGCTTGGCACCACCTGGTGGACTGAAACTGCTAATCCACAAAAGGTTTAATGTTTATTTGTAACATCAGTTATAATTATATAGAAATGTCACATTTCACTGTACTGATTTTTCCCCCCAACCCTACTAGTTGGTAAGGAATCAGTGCAGATGGGATACGGAATAACACGGTTCCTATGTGCAATAAATTTAGTCGTCATTATCCCGCGAAAACTGCGTCCTGGTAGCAAAAGACAATAACATATTAAAATCAAGACTTAGAGGGACATATAAACACAGATGGTGTCGTTTGTAAAACCAAACACTGTTTACGGAGAATCTTCCAACAAGTTTACTCAGTGAAAAGCTGCCAAAAACGTACTGTCAGAACACTTTACACACCTTCAAAATAAATGCTGATGTGGTAGTGCAAGTTTTCGAGCTCCTCGCCAGAGCCAATAATTTAGATGGATTACCCACCTACTTACTTACTGCTTTACTAAAAGGCAATCCAAGCTTTAGTTAGCACAGTCAGACCTGCAGCACTACGACCATTGATAGTAGTTCTTAGCTCAATAACTTCATGGCTGAATCATTAAAATGACAAGACGACCCCAAAACCACATTAAGGTCAGTGTATACAGAATAAATTAAATGCAGATGGCCAGTTTGCTGCAAGCATCAGCCAGACTTGAGAGGAGTGTCAGTCTTTTCATCTAACTCTTGGCATGAAAATTGGTAAGTCTCTATTCTCCGGCACCGTGTTGAATCTGTAAAAGGTCACAGGACACTGCATGAGCACACCCCAAAGACACAAAGGACAGAAGAAAATCACAGAAAACACTTGGACAGCCAGCCAACGTAACGACACAGGTGCAGCACACGATCCGCCGTCCACCTCAACATTCCATGTGACATACATTCCAGACAAACGCATCACATTCCAGCCTGGGTGTGAGAGTGACCGCCTGTACCCCATGTTGCATTAGGTGTGGGTGAACCTCTGACATCACGTTGCCTCGGAGTGTGACTGCAATGCAATGCAAACCTTCTTGACATCCCTCTCTCCACCTCTCCCTCTTCATGCCCCCGTGTTTATATCCCTGATTTTTCGACTCCCCCCCCCCCAAAACTACCACCAGAGAACGTTGAGGGCAGACGATATGCAACAGACTGCCTTATCAACCGCTGTTCCCAGCCGTAAGAATACAGCTGCTGTCTGACAGGGATGGTAACACATGCAAACACAGTGAGAGAACATGTCTGTCCTGCTATAGTTCTGTTCCAGGATGCGTGCAGTGCTCTCTGGAAAAAACACCCTTTTCCTGTACAGAACTCTGTCTTGAATGCTCATCATCATCATCGTCGCCACCGTCAGCCGAGCTGGTGGTGACATTGTATTGGTCTGTCTGTTTTGAAGCATGCATTTGATATCATTAATGTCACTCTTTATGTGTTGGTAAACCATTTAGGCTACTGTCACTACTACTGTGTGCTATGATCTCTCCACATCTGCTGTCTCTGTCTCTCACACACACACACAAACATGCTCATATTCTGTCTAACCCAGTCTATGTCAGCACCTTTTAGCACAGCTCTCTCAGTGCTTTCTGCAGGCTTACACGCACACACACACACACACACACACACACAACAGGGGGATAATGAATCTACAGTGGTGTAAATTAGACTGTCCAGTTCCAGCCATCTCTGTCCATCCGTCCAGCCACGTTACATCATGACCTTGTGAGACAGTTTCACAGCTAAGGCAAAACACAATGTGAAGAAGAATATATTATATTTATCAAAAATTATAAAATTGTACAACTGCACCACTATTGTACAGATCGCCCAAATGTGCACATGTGCATCTTTGATTTACAGGTACTATGTTCCTGTTACACCTTCTTATTTATTTGTAATGTTTATTTATTTATTTGAATCCTATTAGTTTTTGTAAAGAGAGGAACAACAAAAATGGAAGCGCTTGTATTATTATATTATATTATTATTATTATTATTATTATTATTATGATTATTTATTTTCTCCACCAGTGCTCCCACTGATGGAAAAACAACAGTTGCACATTTTCTTGAGCATATTCTGAGGGCTGTGTTTTCTGTCCATGGAACGGCCCCTGGTGTGTGCAGAGGTGCGGTGATGTTCAGAGTCTCTTAAGACCAGAGACGCCACTCTGTAAATACAGCACAGGAGATACAAATGTACCTCATTATGATCTAAAGGACTGGACAAAGCGGGGACCCAGGCAGGATGAAGAACTGGAGTGTGATGCAGAGCTAGAGAATACAGAAGTGCAGTGCACGCGTGCATTGTTTAGGCTGCTCTTTTAGATCTGCCTAGTATTTACTGCCATGTTTACGACGGGAAGCTAATCGAAGGTTTTACATTATTCATTATACATACTGTTGTAAATATCGTGTGTGTGGAATGGTCCCCCTCCTCGCACAATGCAGTGCTGTTCTGCAGAGACAGAAAATGCAGCCTTAGCTGTGCTGAAAACTTAAAATAAAAGACCAAAAAAAGGAAAAAAAAACACCAAAAAAAAAAAAACAAAAATTAACAAACAAAAACATAAAGACTATTGAATATATTAAAGAGTTACCTGCCTGTTATTTAAGCGAATAAATATCTATATATGAGAAAGAACACACCTGTATACTGTAGACTAAATCTGTACGGAAATCTAAGAGAATTTAATGGGAATTAAGTCCAACACCTTTTGTCTGTATGAAAGAAAAAATACATCAAAGTATTCTACAATAATAACTTTGACAAAGTCTGTGTGGTCCTGTGTTGTTTGTTCACATTTATGACTCAAGAGACTATACACTTCCAACTGTTGTAAAGGTGACACTTTGCCTGCATGTATTTATTCTCACCAAGGTACCTGACATGTTCAGTTAATCTCACCATAGCACCACCTTTTTTTTTTTTTTTAACTCTCTGTTTCAAACATTTTTGGAAATAATGCAGGTGTGGAGGCCCAACTCTGTCAGTGAAAAAATATATATATAACAAAACAGCCTTAAAAAAGAAAAATACTGTATGTAGTTAATTGAAAATTATGAGCAAAGAAGTTGAAAATTATTAGATAAATGTTAAAATTATGGGATAAAAAAAGTTGACACTATGAGGTAAAAAGCTGACATTATGAGATAAAAGTCGAAATTAAGGTAAAAAGTCACAATTATGAGATAAAATGTTAAACCTATGAGATAAAATGACATATTTATGAAGTTATGAGCTAAAATGTTGAACTTATGAAATCAAAATTAAAATATTTAATAAAAAAAAATAATTATGAGATAAAATGTTGAATTTAAGAAATTAAAGTAAAATTTACGAGATTAAAAATAAAAATTTTGAGATAAAAAGTTGAAATTATAAAATTTAAATTATGGTATAAAAATTTTAAATTATGAGATTAACAGTAGAAATTATTAAATAAAAAATTTAAATTATGGTATAACAATTTTAAATAATGAGAATAAAGAAGAAATTATTAAATAACATTATTAGATAAAAATTTAAATTATGAAATAAAAAAAGCTGCAAGTCAGAAAGAAGTCTTTTGAATGACAGAATTTTATTATACTGTTGTTTTTTACAGATGGAAAAATTCTTCAATTTGGTGGAAGCAGAAATAACAGTGTTTGAGTAGATTTTTACACTGAAATCTCTTAATCTCCTAATTATGATTTCTTATCTCACAATTTTGAATTTTTTATCTCAGAATTTTGGCATTTACACTTTAAAATTTCAATTTTTCTAATCTCAAAATTGATTTACATCTCATTTTTTCATTTTTTTAAGTTTTACTTTTTTTTCTCTCATATTTATGACTTTATAGCCCATAATTTTGACTTTTGATTGCATAGTTATGGCTTTTTATGTCACCACTTTTTTCAAACTCTCTAACTGTTCCAAACAGTTTTGGAAATAATGCAGGTGACAATTCTGTCAGTGTGGGAAAAAAAATAAGAAAACAGCCTTTTTTAAAAAAAGAAAAATACTGTATGCAGTGAATTGAAAATTATGAGATGAGAAGTTGAAAATTATTAGTTAAAAACAGGGCTGGGACTTTATCGCGTTAATTACGATTATTTAATTAAAGAAAAAGTAACGCGACAAAAAAAAAAAAAAAAAAAAAAACGCATTTACACTAATTGCAATTTATTTTTACAATCCAAATAGCGCGGAACGTTTCTCGTCGCACGAGTTCCCAGTATACCCATAATACAGATGCACAGGACACAACACGAAAAACAACCGTGCAAAGCGATGGAGAGAAGTCGTCGCTGAGTTTGGTGGGCGGAAGTTTTAGTTTAAAAACACTACCGGGTGAGATCCTGGATAAAAGCACAGTTGTGTACAAACTGTGTAAGAAGAATTTGGAGAACTTTCAGCCTCCGCTACGACGTCAGTGCCAAACACGTTGCAGCTAAGCACGTACGACCGATCCACACTCGACAGGATGACAGGGTTCCGAGCCGAAATGAGTAAGTCCACGACTGACAAATGAAAGAACTCACTAGCGAAATGGAGGTTTAAAAACATCCTGGGAAAAGCTTCAATATAGCTAACTTGAATTTAAGTGTGTGCCTTGTGAACAATGCAATTCATTCATATTGCACTTTATGTGATGTAAATAAACACCATTTTGATTTTGTTGAAGCTAAATTATATGTCTATTGATTGATCCAGTCATATACCAAAATCCATTTAAACTGACTAAAATGTTGCTTCTCGTGTCAAAATTGAGATTAATTAATTGCAAAGCCTCTGATTAAATTATTTTTTTAATCGAGTATCACCACTAGTTAAAAAGTAAAAATTATACGGAATATGTTGAACTTATGCTATAAAAAAAATCGATATTATGAGATAAAAAAGTCTAAAGTATAAGGTAAAAAGTCACAATTATGAGATAAAATGTTGGACCTAAAATATAAAATGTCATATTTATGAAATTGTGAGATACAATTTTGAACTTATGAAATTAAAATAAATTATTAAATAAAAAAATTAAATTATGGTATAACAATTTTAAATAATGGGATTAAAAGTAGAAATTATTAAATAAAAAGTCAACATTATTAGATAAAAAGTTTAAATTATGAGATAAAAAAATTGCCGCAATTCAAAAGTCTTTTGAATGACAGTAACAGACAGAATTTTATTATACTGTTGTTTTTTACAGAGGGAAAATTCTTCAATTTGGTGGAAGCACAAATAACAATAACAGTCCTAATTATGATTTCTTATCTCACAATTTTGAATTCTTATCTCATAATTTTGACTTTTTTTGCTTTATAATTTCAATTTTTCTAATCTCAGAATTGATTTCTTCTGAGCATTCTGAAATCTCCACAACTGAATTTTATCTAATAATTTTGACTTTTTTGTTTTTAATCTCATAGTGAGTTTTTATTTCATTATTTTATCTCATTTTTGCATTTAAATCTCACAATTCTTACTTTTTTAATCTCATAATTTAGCTTTTTTTGTCATTATTTCATTTTATTTCAACTTTTATTGTTATGACTTTTTATCTCACAATTATGGCTTATCTCATTTTACTTTTTTCTCTCATTTTGTCTTTTTATCTCATAATTTTGTCATTATTTTGTCCTTTTATTTCACAATTATGACTTTTTATGTTATTATTTTGTCTTTATTTCACAATTATGACTTTTAATCTCATAGTTATGCCTTTTTATGTAATGGTTTCATCTTTTTATTTTATTATCATATTTGATCTCATTATGACTTATCTCAGATTTTTAATTTTTTATTTCATAATTGTGATTTCATAGTACGTAATTGCGTCTTTTGTCATTTTTTTTAATAATTATGACTTTTTTTTATCTCATATTATGAATTCTTATCTCATAATTAGGACTCTTCTGCCATTATTTCAACTTTTTATCACATAGTTATGACTTATAACATATATCATAACTATGACTTCTTATCTCATAATTTCGACTTTCATGCCATTTTGACCAGAACTTTTTTCTTTTTTTTTAAGGTCAAGTTTTCTTCTTTTTTGCCACACAGGCTTCCATATGCAGGAAACACAAACAGGATGAAGGTGAAATTTAATCGATTATCTCTTCTCAGATAGCTTAAGTGTTAGCTGAGGTCAGTCGTCATCAGCATCAGTCAGCAGTTAATTATACCATCAGTGGTTTGAAGAAGCGGCTCCTAACTCTTTTTCTTCAGGGATCCATATTTTTGTTATTGTTTACATTGAGAACTATGCTGCTGGTGCCCTCAGTAGGAACCTCTGGTTTTAAGGCCCAGTATGTGTAGAGTTTAAGTAAATGCACCAGCAGAAATGTAATATTTAGGTTTGTACCACTTTTTCATGTCCAATAGCATCTTCCATAACCAATATCAGTCAGATACAGTATTTTTGTGTCTCTTTCGTTATGTTTATTAAGGAAACTATTAAAATATTTGAGCTAACCACATAGCCATGTCCACCATTTCAAAAATGTTCAATTATTCTGCTTCCAAAGATAAAATTTGTCATTTTGCCTTCATGATATATAGGGGAAACCAGTTTGTTTTTCCCCACCTAGTGATTTTGACCAGTATCAAACCGTTACCAATGTAACGTGTCAGCTCATCCCCAAGTAATAATCATGTGGAAGTCAGTCATTGCTTTCATTAGTTTAACATGAGCTCCTCTACTGCTCTATCTACAGCAGTTTCTTCTACGGTGGCTGTGGATGGACAAACTGAGGTTTGCCTCGCGAAATAGGTTTTTGATTTCTTTCTGAAAGCCACTGTAGAAAACATTTCACTGTTTCAGGTGGTGGATTCAGTTGGTTTCAAAGTACAACCTTTAAATATTACATGTCACTAAGCCCTTAACCAGAAAAGAACACAAGGTAACATCTGAAGAACTTTCACCAGTAACCCATCTAAACATTAATTTAACTGTAACTTTTCTTTTTCCTTACAATTACATCTGTACAAGAGAGATATATAAACTTAACTATACAATTCATGTTTTTAATTGTTTGCAATGTTAAGGAGAAAACTCAACCTGTCAACAGCTTTTGTTTTAAATCACTCCAAGAGAATAAATTAACTGTAAATGTATTTTTTTGCAATTCTGGTTATTTTTAATAAGTAAATCCTAAACCGGGAATTCCTAAGAGACATGTTTGATTAGTCAACCAAAATAAAAATCTTGAGTAAAAGGCTGAAAACTGACCAAATTTATTGAGTGACCCAAAAGAGCTCCCATCACCCACTAGTGGGTCCTGTTGGAACCGTTCTCCAAAGATGTGAACAGAATCCTCTCGGCCAAATTAAAAGAACAAACACACATTGGGACTATATAAGTGCATTACATCTGTAAGGATGAAATTTGGTGGACTTAAGCAAATTCATTAATCATTTTTCTTTTACATTAAGGATATTTAGTCTGGTTTGGTCTTACAGACAGGTCACACGGTTGGTGTAGTGGTTAGCACTCTTGCCTTTGCAGCAAGAGGTCCCAGGTTCACAACCCAGTCAGAATAAGGGACCCTCTCCATGAAGCTTGCATGTTCTCCCTGTGTGTGTGATTTGGGGATTAGGCCAATTTAAAAAAAATGTATCATTTAAAATTTTAACAGTACATTCTAAATGCAGTGTACGACACTATACGAATAAAGCTGAATTTAATTGTCTGCCCATACCATTGCTAATAGTTGACAATCACTTCCAAATTAACATGGTTTTATAACTTTATACCATAATTAGTCCTTAATCAACATTAGCTGTGATCTCTCCAATCATTAAAAAGGTACTACGGTATGAAAAATCTAGCAACATTTAATGGTGAAGTTTGATGTTATACCTGAATATCCCTCACCTAAGCCTTTGTGTGTCAGAGAACTAATGCAGAAACTCAAAAAGTTTCGTTTGTCCGGGCTCCTCATGTAAATATCACGGCCTTGTTGTGGACAGAAAAACAAAGTATTATTCTATCCACATTTTCTGCCAATTTCAACTAAATTTTACAAATCTGACCTTTAAGTGCATCACAGTGTGTTGGCATTACGTAAAATCCAATGTTATAAATCAAAGTGAGTTTTCTGTGAACACTGAGCCCACACAACTAAGGCAACACCAGTACCATCACGTTACTGAACGCTAAATTTCTGACCTGTAACAACGTCTCTACCATTTTCTCTAAAACACAATCCTGGAGTTTTCCAAGACAACTACATACAATTTAGTGACACCTGGGGGTGAAGTTGTGTATTACAACTTACTGGATATCTTTCAAACAAAAATGGAAAGCTCTGTAGAAGATGACCTGTCCCAGTGATAGATAAGGGACTCAGATTTTCAGGAGCAGAGTATTTCAGAAATTATAATTTTAACTTTACAGGTTTCTGAAAATAGATTCTCACCCAATTCTATACAATGGACGGTTTAAACCAAAGTGTAAGTGTGGATTTAGTGGCTATTCCTTGCTGAGAGTTAGTATTAAAAGGGATAGTTGTTTTGTTTTTCATAAGTGTGGTCATGTGAAGCAATGACATATTTTCATCACTGACTATGTGCTGTTTCCATCAACCCACAAGGGAGCTATCTACTCACTGAAAATATGGCTGCTGGCAGAGAAAGGACGACAAACAGATTTCAGCAAACTGAACAAAAATCTAATAATAAATAAAATCTACTCCCACTTAGATTTACAATTTAGCAGGTATACGTTTGCTGCTTCTCCAGATGGAAACTCAAGTCTGTAATTTGGATTTAGTGATACAAATTTACCCAATGAGGTAGCAGTAAACCAGGTTCTCCCATCTCCGTGTGAACTATAAATACTGATTTTCTTAATGGACTTTGGTTTGGGAGAGTGAGTGGCTTTTCCAAAACAGAAATGGCTGTTTAAAATCTGCACCTGCAAAAGTCTATGATAGCTTTATCTCTTTGCTGAAGTGGCTAAAATAAGTCCCTACTGGCAGCTATGTTATCAGTAAGAGTGAGTGTTTGGCTCTCCGGCAGGTCTACAAAAACAACACAAGGTCAGTATTAATCACGTGTCAATGTCTTGCACACAAAAACACATTATAAGCCTTAAGTAAGTAGAAATAGGTGGACATCCTACAATGGAATTTAAGTTAAAGGGATGTCCCTAATTGTATTAAATCCCCATAGACCCTGCTTTGTTCTGTGCTTTTGTTCATCATCAAATCTTGGTCATTTGTTTTTGACAACCTTTACCAGACTTGACCCAAAAGTTCAGGAAAAGTTAAGATCTGTATCGGCAGAGAGCTTGCTGTTCAGAGAGAGAAAAAGAGATGCATTAATATCAACAGTACAGGACACATTAGATATGTGTAACTCAAACTTAATGAAAATATGATTTATTTGATCCAGCATTTTTCAGAGGCCATTTTACTTCAAACAATATGTATCCAAGAAATATATATACACATTTACATTTGTCACAATTAAATGGTTCAGCTTCATCATTTAAAGCAGATGTGTGTAATTTTTACATGTAAATATATACAAGACATAAATCTGTGACAATTTAGCTTCAGGTAGCGTTGCTCCAAATATAAAGGAGCAGCTGCAGTTGGCCGTCCAAAACTGCAAAACAACTACAGCTACTGATGTGGAGTTTTGGTGAAATAAAAACCATTATACCGTTTGATACCGATACTACCTTTAAAAAAATACCAGGCCACGTTGGCAGCAGCTTGTCCAGCCTCTTCGCCTTCCACCAGCAGAATCCACTTTAGCATAAAGAAAAATAGGTGGTGCTAAATGAAAATATCCTTTTGTACAGTGGTGCAGGTTCACAAAGAGATTGATTCTAATCAAAACAGAATATTAAGTGTTCTCATTTGTCCCCCACAGATTCCTGCTTTCCCATTTGTATGATTAACATTTTGTTTTTTCAGCTGATGTACACTCACTCTTTGTGGACCTTCACCTTTATCTTAACATCTTAGCGTTCAGGATACTATGTTTTAACTTAGTTACGTGTTAACTAAATTCAATTTCCTTTGACAAATCATTAACAAAAGAAATATAAGTACTCAAACTCTACTAGCTGGGAACAAGAGCTGAATAAAAAACAGTTACAAAAGGTCGCTGCTGAACGCTTCATGCCTGTGAAAACATCAACAAAAAAGTCTTGTCTTGACTGATCCTTACCATGGAGTCAAGCAGGTAAAGGTGTTCAGAAGCCACTCAGCCCCCATGGTGGATCAACCATTACCTAGAAGAAACTGTCAACAAGGTTTAGCAGTAACGTGTACTCAAACCATCATCATCACACAAATGCACATGCACACTCAGCAGTTCTTAGGTAATTTTAGCTAACTCAACAGTGTTCATCCACCTTCAAGAAAGTTCAGTACACTCAGTTCAGTCTCAAAATCTGAAAACAGAGATTAGTACTTGACCCTACATTTTGAGCGACGTGCTTGCGCTCTGTGCACACTTGGTGCAGAACTCCACTGAGACGTGGTTCTTGTCCACGTGCAGACACACGCCACCAGACGCCTCTTTCTCCTCCACTTTCACGCGCTTCCTGGGTAAGGCGTAGTCGTGTTCATTTGCATCGGGCCCCTGGAAAAGCGAGGAAGATAATTTCATCCCATTCACACCGCTCAGCCTGGACAAGAGCTGGGCTAACATGCTCTCATTGGCCAGCACAGCTCTCAGGTACCTGGTCTCATCTTCCAGTTCCTCCACTCTCTTGGTCAGCTGAGAATTTTCCTGTTTGAGTGTGGTGTTTTCAGATGAGAGGATGCCAACCTTCCTCTCAAGGCTGTTGACATATTCTTTCTTCTTGAGACGGTTCATCCTGGCAGCAATGGCATTTTTGTTGCTCGTGCAGCTTGCCTGGTTACGTCTGTTCTTGTTCTTCGAGTCAGATGCCATTCTCTCCGGAGATGAGGCTGTAGTAGCTTCAAACCCAGAATCGTGCTCCTTGCCATAATACATGCCAAGATCAGCCAACTCCATATCAAGGATCGGAGACACAGTGTCTCTTTCAAGTGTCCACGCCAAGTCTTCCATCCCAAACAGGTCATCGAGTGCGGCGCCACTGGTGTCAATATCATCAGTGAGGAAGCTTTCAGAAGGACTTGGGAGATCCTCTACAGTTTCCACGGCATCCATCACTTCAACCTCAAGAGACTGAGTGTTGTTCATGGTGCGTCCTCTTCTTCTAGTGATCATCGCGATTCCACAGTAGAACTGCAAGGACACTGTCCAAGCAACAATATCTTATAACTTATCTCCTGGGGGGACAAAGGAAACACAGTGTTAAGTGTGTAATCTTGCAGAAATCAGCTGAAACATTTATTTAATTTCTTAAAATTAGTGCAGTATCCAAATATGTGCAAGCCACTTGATTAATGTATGGGAAATTATGACGTTCTCAAATGTCTAGTTTTGTTTTAATGATTTCTTTGTTATATAGAGCAAAGAAACCAGAAAATATTCACATATAAGCTAAAAATTAAAAAAAATATATATCTATATACATATCAATTCAACACATCTATCATACTGTTTTAAGACAGTGGGAATCAGTAATGTTTCACTACTACCATTTCTTTTCTTTAAAGTCTGAGGAAAGTCCTTTGATGACTTTGAAGCCCATCAAGCCACTGAGGCAGCTCAACAGACAGAAATTATTCCTTAAATAAAATAATTGTTAATTGTTATACCTAATAGTTAAATTTCTTCTTCAGCCTTAGTAAACTTAAGGTCATCTTTCAAGCCTATACATTTAAATGCTGCATATCAAATAATATTTAAAATGTTATTCCAGAATAACATTAATCTAAAACAGCCTTAAACAGATTATAAATCTTATGAGTAGGGCCCAAACCAAGTAAGACAGTAGCATAATTTCTGACAGACTAAAAATTACAATATAAACATTTACTTGTATCAGTTTGGGACACTTAGTAAAGAAAACTCCAGTAAGGATGTAATTAAAACAAGATTTATGTGTTATTTCTTTAAAATAAAGTAATTTACTTGGTCTTTAGCAAGGATTTTGCAGACTATTAGTTTTTGGTTAAGCGATATTATTAAACTTACAATAAAAAACTGTGTTTAATAAGTTGGTTCCGTTATACTGTATCCCACACAAATATTAATCCATTTATTATTGCAGGTAACTGTTCAAGCAAAGAATACAGTTCATTTCACTAACTAAATATACAACAGTTTCCTCTGACAGCCTCCATTTAGCCTGTGTGTGTTGGCTCAACGTGCGAACAACGTAACAGGCTTGTTATGTAAGCTAGGCCCGTTAGCTTTAGCACAAAAGCTTTCGTACACGTAACTCTGCGATAAATACGTAACAATTGGCCCGATCACACTAACGCCCCCTTAACATGTTTTTCTTGTTGTTATCACACTCTAAAGTACCCTTTAATACAGTATTTTCTTTACTAAGTGTGCGTCATTTGTTAAGCCCCCTAGCATTATCGTGCTAACCGGACTTTAGTTGTCCTCGCGCTAACACGCCCAGATTATGTTAGCTGAACGCGGCTGACGTTAGAAGATAAGAAAATCAATTCACTAGATGTTCTGGTACCTTTAAACGCAACATATACACATCTACGTGAAAAGCAGCTGCTCGGCTTCCGTTAGCCGCCGCTAAACCACACAAAGTAAACTAAAAAAAAACCCATGAGGCATTCCCGCGTAACGCGCGATCTCTAATTTTAACAACTCACCGTACAGTTCAGGAACAGAAGAAAAATACAAAAACAAGCGAGTTACGGGAGTATGATCTCCCGCAACAATGATGCTGGTTGTGGGGGGAGAAAAAGTCTTTAACGATTAAAGCATTAAAAAAAAAGACAAAAAAGAGAATGACGCGACGGTCTGAGGGTTGAGGTCCAACGTCGAAGACCGGAAGCCACTCTACTTCTACGGACTTTACCGACCCACAGCCTACATGTGACACTACTGCCCTCTTGTGGAGTTAGTTTACTACTACTACATCACTCGGTACATGCTCAATAACGTTTCTGATATCAGATTATAGGTATCCAACTAACTAATCCCAAAAGGTCATTACTGCAGGAAAGTAGTAAGTGATATATCTGTGGTAAAAAGTTTATTAAAAAACTCTTAGTTTTAAGTGTGTTTCAAGTGTGGTTCTTCCATATTCATTTCAACTCATAATAACTCACTCACATTTTTTTTACTAATGGATTAATCTGTCAATTATTTCCTGATTAAGGTTTAAGTTGTTTGGTCCTTAAAATGTCAGAAAAATGAAACCCAAATGTATTCAGTATGAATGATTTGTTTACATAGAGCAAAGAAACCAGAAAATATTGACATTAAAGAAGCCAAAAATCTGATTATCTGCTTTATTCATTAAAAAACACTCAAAGATTAATCTTGGCAGCCCTTCCAATTATTTCAGGTTATTACCTTCGCTTATCTTATGACAAAACAATAATTCTCCCATATCTATCATATTGTGTTTGGCATTATTGACATTCACTTATAGTTTCACTCTCTCCCACATCTTTGCCTGATAGTTCAGATCTTCTGTTAACTTGTATAAGTCCACAGTCCAGTACTGAACACATCTTTGACACACACACACACAAAACACAAGACTAATTATAAGCCTGACATAAAGAACCATTTCATTATTTTTAGTGTTAATGTACTAACAATGTCTCATACTGCTGTTTGCTGCATCATATACAAATATATTGTAGGTTTAAGATAACATGTTTTAAGAGTATTCATTCACCATAAAGAGAGACATTGCGAGTGTCTGCCTGAAATTGAACAAACACACGGTGCCTCTTCGTTTTTCCACAATCAACAGCCTTTAAAGACAAGCACGCTGCCACTCAATCACAAAAACACAGTAATAATGTAACATTTTTATTCAACACAAGTGCACAACAAAAGATGGGGCTCGGTTCATCTTCTCCAAAACCCTTTGCAGGATCCAACAAGTGTATTTTAACAGAGACTTAATTGTATAACAAGTGTGAGAAAGGAAAAACAAAACCAAAAAACTCCATACATGACATTCCTGTTACCCTTTGATACAACGAGCTGAATATGTGAACTCTTACTACGTTTGAATAGTACTGGAAATAATATAAAATACAGTATATAACAGGATGGTTTCTCTTGGTCAGATGAAGAAACTGAAGACGTCACTTCAGGCTCGGCAAAATTACAACTGACCTTTTTATGTTATTTTATGAAATGTGCATAAGTAGTAATTTAAAAACAATCATAAGTTGCTATCTAGGGCTGCAACAAACAATTATTAAATTGCCTTATTAAATGAGTAATTGTTTGGTCCATAAAATGTCAGAAAATATTGGTCAGTGTCTCTGGAACCTCAAAAAGTTGTCTTGTTTTGTCCATAAACCAAAATTATTCGGTTTTAATAATTCAATAATCAAGCAAATATATTTATAAGAATTTGGAAAACTGTAGAGCTTATTTTAATTATGTAAAAAAAACGTCAACAGATGACTTGATCGACAAAATAGGCAATAATCAAAATGACTGTGTCATTCCTTTTAAAGTTGCAACAACCATCTATTCTGATAGGTGATTTATTGGTTTGTGTTTTTGTTTGACTTTTAATAAAAAAAACAAGATCTACAATTGTTTAGCTTCCTAAACTTGAAAATGTTCTGGTTTCTTTTCTCTTCTATGACAGTAAAATTGAATATCTTGGGTTTGAGGACAAAAGATTTGAGGATTTGGTCACGTTTAAGGCATTTTATGGACTAATCAATTAATCATGAATAATCAAAAGGCTGATCGATAATGGAAATATGTGTTGGCTGCAGCCCTAAGCTAGTTCAACACATGCCAAAACAAACTGAAGGTTTTATATTTTTGAACATATTTGTATTCTTTCAGAGTGACAGTTCAGTGATGAGTGTATTCTGTATCTCACAGACTTCAGTTAAAAAAGCTGCAGTCCAGACTTCAGCTTGTTAACGTCGCTGTGGTTCCAGAGGAGGCCGTCGGCCGTCCTCACCGGCGCAGACACCCCCGCAGCGCCGTGTGCCACGCTGCTCTCCATCTCCGCCGGCTGGTCAAACACTGTCATTGTTGAGTAGTTTTCCAACATGAGGCACGCAGGGTCATCTGACTGTCCGGGGACTTTGCCCAGAGGATAGTCCTTCCATGAAACCTTATCCACACACACCTGCCACGGAGAACCTCGGAGCAACTTTGCAGTTTCCACCAAACTATCATCTGACGCGTAGAACTCGCTGCGCTCTGAGTGACCCTGGGAACGCAGAGCATGGCCTTGGTGCCGCAAACACCGTAGCTTTTCGTGCAAATGTTCCAGTGTGTATATGGGCTGCTGCTGTCGTTGCTTCTGCTCCATGTATGGGTCAGGGTTTGAGTGTGTGGTCGTCTGTGTGTAGATGGAGCAGAGCTGGAGAAGCCGCTGTCTGGTTTCCTGGGGAAGAGGATGCTCCATGTCATCCAGGATTAACTGGAGTAAGTAAGGCGTGCTGACGCAGGGGGCATCCAGGCAGGCAGAGAGCAGCTGCTGCCACCTCAGCTGAAGGCGGTTCACGAAAATCTTGTCCTTCACTCTGGCCTTCTTCTGGTTCTTTGTCTCATAGCAGAACTCAGACTTCTTGTTACAGAGGAGGACTTCAGAAATCCAGGCAGACAAGTAGAACGCCCTGTGGTCGTTCGGGTCTTTGGACAGCAGCTTAAGCTCAGCAAAGAGCTTCTCGAGGAGGAGGTGAATGAATGCTGGGGAGTTGAGGATCTTCAGGAGGGGCAGCCAAAAACGTTGGACAGCCTGAGGGAGTTTGGGTTTGGAATCGCTAGTAGAAGTGCTGCAGCCTAATGTCTCCAGCTGTTCAGCAGTAGGAACTATAAATCCTTCTTCCAGCATCACATCAACCAGAAGTTCACTGGACTCCACGGCAAAGTGCTTGATCTCACCCAGTAACCAGCTCATGTCTGCGAAGGGCTCAGGCCACAGGCTGCTGTCCTTGGCTTCAGGAAGCTCACTTAAACTCTGATACTGTTCCTTCTCAAAGGAAATCAGGAGTTCACGAGCGTTCTTGTACACCTCCATTTCTTTCTGCCTTGCAATGAACTCGTCCTCTTGGCGTTTCAGGTCCATCTCCTCATCTTCTCCATCCAACTGTGTGTCCCAGTCCTCACTCGGGCCTCCTCCCAGCTGTCTGGACCAGTACTCGTGCTGGAGCCACTCCAGAACAACCTTACACCCTTTCCTGCACCATTTCAAGGTGGGAAGCTTTCGGTGCGTGACGTCATGCCTCAGGTCAACCACCCACTCGGGGATGTTGAGGTTTCCGGCCAGCCTCCTCAAAGGCCGGGCCATTTTACCCTGCTGTCGCTCAGTGATCAGATTAACAAACCGAACCAGAGCCGCTCCGTAGAGCAGGACCAGGTCGTCTGCGCTCAGCTGCCCGGACCGGTCCAGCACCTGACACCGCACCAGGTCCGCGGTGCAGTCCACGGCCACGGGGCAGCTGCTGGCGTACCTGCACTTCCAGGCGGAGATTCTCTGCAGCGCAAACCTCTGTAAGGACGAGTCTTTGGAGTAAAGATACTCCAGGACCTGGTCCCACTCCGCTTTGTTGAGCCACGCGACCACATGGCGCTTTTTCTCCGAGCTTTTCTTCTTCATGTTCGCGGTGGAAGCGGCACAGACTAATGGCGAATTTACAGATAAACTGCTGCTTTAAGAACTTAGATCACTTATTTTTCTTTCTCTCAAAACGAGTAATTTGTTCTCGTAGCGCGAACGACACCACGAACTATGATTTATCTAGTCAAGAGGAAACGGCGAATCTCAGCGGAAGTTACGTCTCTTCTGTTTATTTTCCTGCGTAGTGGCATCCGTCAAACTGCGTTAATGCGCACTACCGCCACCTGCTGGACTGGAGATTAGCGCAGCAATCGCTTCAGTTTTTTTGTCAAAGACAAACTTTATTTAGAAATAATTGCTTCATTTATTCAATATTTAATTATTCTAAGCTATTATTATTTCTAATCAAATCTATTTCAGTTGTATGTATTTAGCACATTTAAAAGAGAAACATCAGTTCAACAAAGTGCTGTACACAGAATTACTTAAAAACAATATTGAATGGCAAACAATAGCAAAATAAATTAAAAATAATTCGGAAGAAAAATCAAACAAATTAAAAAAAAAAAAAAAATAGAACAACAATTTAAAACAAAAGGGACACAAGTAACCAAGAACACACTGCTGTCATTCTAAATTCAGAACCAAGAAGGCAAAAATTGTTTTAAGATGAGTTTTAAAAGCAGATGGTGTAGGGGTCGTCCTAACATGGGGCTGGAGCTCATTCCATAAATTAGAAGCAACTGCCTAAACTAAACATAACTAATACTAAACCAAAGACAAGATACTTGACAATAACAGCTACTCTGATGCTGCTCCAGTATCATGTCTGCTCTGTATCATGTTAAAGTTATGCAGACCACTTTTGTTCAGAAGCAGCAACAAAACTAAACACCCACAGATTACAACATGTACAAACAAGTGCAAACGGCCCATTACACAACCAGGTAAAACAACTACAGGTAATGGTCTAATTCACCACCACTAATTAGTAAAACAAATTCTAATTCTAAAGATATAACAAAAGTTGATGAGTTCAGGAAAAGACGAGCCAAGAGGAATTAAAGCTGCAGTATGGATCACTACAAAAATAGTTTATTGTTGAGGTCAATTAAAAGACTCATTATAATGAGTCACAGCTTATTAACTCAGTACAAAACATTGTCATCTTTATTTATGGCACAGAATATATGTGCATTACATACACAGTTACAGTATATATTAAAGAAAAGGATGATTTCTCCTCTTTTCACAACCAGCCATGTTCCTCAAACATTTTTTTAAGTTACATTACAAAAGAGCAGGGTAGGAATCTTTGTCAAGTATGTTTTTTAGGGACACTTTTGATCATTTCCAGTGCAAATTTCAATCATCAATGTCTTGTTTTTTTTCTATCAGGATACTCTAAAATTTCTCCAAATCAAATTTCAGACCTTTTAACATTTTTAATCCCATTAAGAATCCAATTTCATGCCGAATGCATTATCACAACGGTTTAAAGGATACCATAGTGAATCATATCATATCAAGGATTCTAAACAAAATATTTTGTTTCTTAAAGTACATATGGTACAATTTCAGATATTTCAAGGGCTTTTCACCGCCCCCACTAATTTCCTACCCTGGAAGAGATCATTTGAATTTTACACAACAAAGACAATTTAAACCAAACAAATATCTCAACAAATGTTTTTACAAAATGCATTGCTTGTTGCTTGATCATATTTCCTGATAATTGTTAACCAACAATAACATATATCTTTTGTAATAGATTTGATAACACTGTAAATACTATCTTATATAATATAACGTCACTTGCAATGAAGCAAAGATATTTTACACTTGAAAACAGCTGTGCAGATCCACAGGTGAATAAGTTATTGTGTGATATAAGAAATTTAAATCCGACATAGACAGTTATTTCAGTAAGCAGCAAAGTTTGCACATCTTTTGGCGCTGTTCCATTATACAGTTCTAGCACGACTTGGCTCGACACAAGTCTATTCTACTCGGTTTGGGTATCAGGTATGCCGTTTTCCATTACTTCATAGTACCTCCTCAATGGGGGCAGGGTCGTCACAACACGGCTGCGTGAAGCTGCCGTCATGTAGTTTTATATGTGGAGGATCCAGCTCTCTCTGATCCTCTCGTTAGACAACAAACACAGGAACCTCGCCAGAGCCGGTACCAACAAAACCGCCAGGTACCAGGTACTATCCCTAACAGAAATGAACAAAAATCCACGTAGAGTGGAGTGGAGTAGAGCTAGAACTGTATAATGAAAAAGCCCGATCTGTTTGCATCAGTCCATGGCATCAGTTGCCCTGAGATACTGTGTTTACCCTCAGAATATATTATAATATAAGGTATATTATAAAGAATGTGTAAAGCCGATCTGCTCTTCACACATTATATAGTATATGTAAGAAAACAGCGGCCAAAAACGTGAAACAGAAGACAACAGGAGTGATGAATTATGAAGTAAAGACTGAAAATTGTTTCCCTCCAGTCTTCTGCTCAGGATTTGTTAGGCATGTCTAACAACATGGCTCGCTTTGTTGATTGTGTATTGTGTAATGTCCAACACAGAAGACGCACAGCGGTATGTTGGGTAGTGACGCAGCCAGTGCTTCAAGTGGGCTGGTTCTGTCCAGTGCCCAGTACCAGCACTTCTTAATTTTATTATACTGAGTACTCTAGTTAACTGTCCAATTCATTATTATGGCCCGAAATAATCATTTCTCAGGGTGCACGATGTAATGTTCACACGTTCTTGTGTTTATTTCTCATGTGTAGAGTTTTTATTGTTATTGTTCAAAAAGAACAATATCTATGAGGCAGATGATCCGCAGTGGCGACCCCTGAGGTGAGAAGCTGAAAGAACATTTTTGCGAATGTTTAGTTATATGCACTGACTTCTTGTCACATTTTAAGGGGAATAAATTTAAATAAATAGATGGTGTGAACTTCACAAATACATTCTGGTAAAATATTTAGTAATACCGACAGACATAAGTGCCTCATGTGGATAAGGGGAGTACTGGCACTTATTTTTTTCCCACTTCATGCACTGGACAGAGATGGAGCCTATAAATGGGCCTTTAGGCTCCTCCAGAGCAGAGAATGTTGCAGAATTTCCAAGGATTTGACCCTGTTTACCTATAACATATTTTTCTGTCAGGTGACAAAGTCAGAATAGATATTTTTTCATTGCTTTACACAGACTTTCAACTACCATGATAACAGGGGGAAAACCAGATGACTGAGGAGAAAAAAAGAACAGAGTTTTGACAGAATCTCCTTGATGCCACTTAAAGTCAAAGACGTGGCTCCGTTGAAGGGGAATTTGTTTTCATTACCTTTTAGCAGGACTTCCACTGGGTAGTGGTCACTCACCTCCAGTGCCTGAAATCATAGAGGAAAATGGTTCTCAAACACCAACACACATGAGTTTGGCTTTAATTTGGAGTTTCTGCACACACACAGTCTCATTACCTCTGCCTCTGTGAGTCGGTATTCTGTTTGGAAGTTAAATGGTTTGGCCGAAAATGGCACAATTTCTCTGACAAATCTCTCCCCGTTCACAACGATCCTGTCGTGAGACACAGAGCGGACAAACCGAACAAAATATTTCACTGACGTTTTCTCAGTTAAAATCGTGACGGGCATGTTAAAGAGTCCAAGCACAGACGGATATGAAAACTCATCATAAACATAAAAGTGGAGAGCGGCACACATACAAACACATCCACTGACAGCATACAAGCACATGCACTCATATGCGTATAAGCGTAACTACGGAAGCCCATTCCTGACAGTTGAAAAGTTAAAAAAAATATTTAATTATTTATCAGTAAGTCATATATATGAGAAAGTACCTCAAAGTATCTTAAGTATGAGATGCTAAGTCATAATTCTGAGATACAATAATGAACTTTCCCATAATTATGACTTAGCATCTCATAATTATGAGAAAGTATTTTTTGAGAGATAATTATGAACTTGCTTCATTTATAATTACGAACCTTCTCATAATTATGACTTAGCATCTAATCAGTATAAGATAGTAAGTCATTTCTATGAGATGTAATGAAGAACTTGCTTCATATATATTCATAACTTTTCTCAGACTGTAATTATGACTCAGCATCTCATAGTTATGACAGTACATAATAACCCACAGAACATGATTGTTGTCTTTTTCAAAATAAAAAAGCACTGAAATCTGTAATCTGTATATTTAACTGTTATCGGAAGAAATATAGAAATTCGAGGCATTTGGCTGAGTGTTAAAATTGTAAATTTGTAAACTACATTAACAACACTATGAGGCCATTTATACAGAAACAAATACTGCTTTCCTCTTGGTTAATTAGTAAAAAGCTACAGTTAGATGGTGCAACACACTCAGTACGTACACAAAGACACAAACTAAAAGACTGACTGATGTCTGATGTCACTTCCAGATGGTACCAGGCCATGAAGGAGTGTGAGCTCACCTGTCGTAGGTGCAGGACGTGGTCGATCGCACTGTGGTGTCAGTTTTATCTTCTATGAGCCAAATGAGATCTGTGTCTGTGATCAGGCGCACGTGCTTCCTGTTCTTCTTAGCGAGGTAGCCACAGTCAGCGTTGAAGTCTCCGAGAAGCATCACATTCTGCTCGCAAACACAACACACAGTCTGGAGCAACTGGACATGTAGTTTTCATGAAGGCTTACAAACACCTTGAAACATTTTTACGGAATGTTACAAGTCCATGACTTGGACGAGAAGCTACACAGACAACAATAATGGTCACAAAATATTTAATAACTGTGTTAATTCATTGCTCAGTTCAGGCTGAATGAGCTTTTACCTCAGTTTTCCACATCTTTTTCACACGTTGCAAGACGTCATACAGCGAATCGAGCTCCTTAGTGGTGTTGACTGGAGTGGTGTGTTGAGGTATGAGGACAAACTCTTTTATTGCTGAATAAACAGAGACGACAGGAAGGATGCACGTGTTTGTTTGTCTACATGGTTGCCATTTGCTCACCCGAGCGTTTGAGAACTCACTTGTCTGCGACGCCTTGAAGCGGACAACAAAAGGCTCTCTGGCAAAAACGTCTCCTAGTTGATTGTCTGGATACTGATACTGTCCCGTGACAGTCACGGTGTCAGTCCTGCACAACACACAGCACAAATCTGGCATTAAACTTACAATGGCTTGGTCACTGTTGTAAAGACACAGCAGTAACAAGACGCCACTTTTAAATATGGAATAACGTCACCTCATTCTCACTCATTTTCTACCACATTATGCTCCACATGAGAGTCGCAGGGTCGCGGGGTCGCTGGGGCCAATCCCGGCTGACATCCCGGGGGAAAAGGGAGGGTACACCCTGGTCAGGTTGCCAGTAAATCGCAGGGCAAACACACAGAGAAGGGCAACCATTCACTCTCACATTCACACCTATGGTCAATTTAGAGTTTTCAGTTAAACTCTGCATGTTTTTGGACAATGGGAGGAAACTTGAGAACCTGAAGAAATCCCACAAACACAAAGGGAACATGCAAACCACACACAGAAACGCTCGAACCACTGACCTTCTTGCTGTGAGGCAACATTGCTCACCACTACTCTGCTGTGTGGTTTTTCCCTGGTTTCCCTGGTTTTTATTTGCTATGCTTCATATAACAAATAAATGCCTAAGACAATAGCTAGTAATCAAATAATGTAATAAATATTTGTTTATTTTTTTGTTATATTCATAATTCAATTTAAATATGTTTTATTTTCATATTGTTTACTGTACATTATTCAGATGATTTCCTAATATTGTGCAGCCCATACAGGTGCACAATTCACTTCTCTTGAAAGGATTGCTGTATGGAAAAATGGCAGAAACTCAGTCAGTCCTGTTGTGTTTATCTCACCTGTAAACAAACACGTACTGCTCCTGGTACGACTCAGATCTGCCCAGCCTCTCACTGGCCACAGCGTCATACCGATGTTTGGTGTCATAGCTGAAGAGACAGGAGTTCTGTGTGACTGTACACTTGAACTACTATGGCTGTGAGGACATTTTTGAGCGTTGACCTAAATAAACGAGGTGCGCGTGCTTATGTATGCAACTGATCACCTGTTGAGACGCGAAATCAACTCCGGCAAAGCTTTCTCTTTGCTGTCTCTCACTTCCTGAAGCAAACACACGTCACAGCGGGTGATGATCTGGAACAAACAGATGCACATTAAGTGAACATACTGAACAATAATTTTCTCATATACAATACAAACCAGTTAAATGTGAGGGCTGTAGTCTAAGAATGAATAAATAACAAGATTTATTACAGCTGAATCCATCTTACCCTGGAAAGAGTGTGCATGACAGCTCCATTTTTGGACTTGGACTCCCCAAAGTGATGGAGATTAAAGGCACACACTCGAAAGTCCGAACGGCCTCGAACATCCATCACACCTGCGAGAAAGGAGAGTAGGAGGACGAACGACGACCTCATGACCCAGAGCTGCCAGAGACTCAAACCTTGGAGAGAAAAGACCAAAAACATTTCTGTAATTCTGCCATCAGTGCAAAAATAACAACTGTGTCACAAGGTTGGTAGCAGACCTCAGCTGTTCACTAAAATCCTACGCACTGAGACTTTAAACATCACATGATGCAGACGAACGTTATGGTCCAGCCATTGTTAGCAATACAAGTCAACAACACTCTATACCAGGGATGTCAACTCATATAACCTGAGGGCCAGTGGGGTCTAGTCTGGTCAAGGACCGGTCTGGACGAGCTTCGATTTATAACAGTTTTCCACCATGATATCACAAATACGATATTCATGATGATATCACAGAATTTCAACACAAAAGTGCTTGTTTTAATGTGGAATGATGTACAGTTTACTTCACAATGAAAACAGATTAATGCTGCAAAAACAGAGAAATAAATAAAAAAAAGTTAAGTAAATAATAACGTGGACAACTGTAGTTAAAACACTAAACAAACTCATATATGTAAAACTTCATGTTGGAGGGTGCGGGGTGCTTTGAGTTTTCCAGGTGGAAATTCCCACTTCTGACTTCACACCATTAACTTCTTTTTTTTTTTTTTTTTTTAAATTGATGGATCTAAATCAGGAAAACTCTGGTTTGTGGCAACATTAAAGCGACACTAAAATCACTAAACACACTAAGGTAACATAAGAATAACTCAATGAATGAATTAAGACTTGAATTAAAAGATCACTTTACTAACTAATGCGCAGTTAATGAAGAGTTTGACACTGATCTGTCTCTGTCCTCTGACTCAGCACTAACAGTGGAGCTTCCTCTTTTCTTAAATAATTAGAGTTCCTCTAAAAACACTTTCGATGACTTGGCATGTGATTCACTTAGTGTACAGAGAGACACTAAGTGAATCCTGTTAGTGTAACGACATGTCAACAGACAAATAAATAACACAGTCAATCAGAATGTAATAGTATCTATAAATATGTGTTATTTTTACCTCAATTCTATCCATACATACAGTGTAAATAAACCTAGGAAATATTCATATTGTGCAACCGTTTAACAATGACAAAAACAAACAAACCAAATAAATTGGTCATTTTCATATTAATAAAAAAAGATAGAACACACAGACAAGAAAAAGGTATACAAAATAATTAACATAATAATGAAAAGGTACAAGTACTTTAAAAAAGGCATCATTAAAGCATTGGTGGCAAATGTCTTTTTTTTTTCTAATTTAACACTGTCTACATCATCCCACATCCACTGATGTTCAGAAGATGACGAGGTTCCAGTTCAGCAAGTTACGTCTTCAAGCAAAAAGGGAAAAGTGAGCACAACACCACTACAAATTTTAAAAAACTTTTCTACCAATAACTCTTAAATTTCTTATCCAAACCACGTCAGGGTGGACCCTGCACACAGTGGTGCCCTTTGTGAGTCACCTGCCAAGTTTGAGTCCTGTCAAGTGAACTGTTACGTGATTAAAAGGCAGATGTTCCTTGTGTTTACATACAGATTTATACACTGTTGTACATGTTGTGCAATTGAATTCGGCGTATCATGCTTGTACGGCAAATGTTGCACTAGCAGGATTTCATCCAACCAAGTTGCACAGCTTATATGAGCAATGACAATAAAGCTTTTTAATTTAAACAAAGTGAAACTATAGTGGGGGGGAGGAGACTGAGGGAAACTGGGGAAAGGAAACTGAGGAAACTGAGGGAACTCATGAACATCAACATTCTGTTTTCTTTTTGTCAGCAGAGAATAATTAAAAGCTGTTCATGTGCGATAAGAGCACCGTGATAAACTTTTCACCCTAAAGTTTGTGTCATGTCGTGTCAGTTCTGCAAACTGTGCGTAAACTGTTTAACACAGCAAAAGAGTTATTGTGATTAAAGCGTTCAAATCAATCAATATGAACGTATTTACACAATAAATGAACCAGTAAACTGTGGTTTTAGGTGATTTTACTGGTTTTAATGTTTTCTTTTCATAAGTGTAGCTTGTACGTCTAACTGGTGTTGCAGTTCTAGCCTTGTTTGAGCTCAGTAAAGTGTATATATATATATATATATATATATATATATATATATATATATGTGTGTGTGTGTGTGTGTAGCAAGGCAAGGCACGTTTATTTATTTGTATAGCACATTTCATGTACAAGACAATTCAAAGTGCTTCACATAAAACATCAAAAAGTGCATGAAAAGAAAAAGAGTTCAACGCAAAACAAACCAAGAAGAGACAGTCAAAACACGATTAAACGGAAAAAATGCAAGAAACAAAAACCCCAGAGCACCGTGGGAGATCACTGCCAAACAGTGCAAAACTAAAAGGCTTTTAACTTTGATTTAAAGCAGCTCAGAGTTTCAGCAGCCCTGACACTTTCTGGGAGTTTATTCCACAAGTGTGGAGCATAAACTCCTAACTCTGGGCAGAGAAAGTAGTCCTGACTCTGATGACCTGAGGGTTCTGGTTGGTTCATAATGGACCAGGAGATCACGGGCGTATTCTGGCCCCAGACCATTTAGACCTTTATAAACCAGCAGCAAGATTGTAAACTTTATTCTGTGACAGACAGGAAGCCAGTGCAAAGACTGAAGAACTAGAGTCATATGGTCCACTCCACTTACATGGCCGCAGCGTTCTGGACTAACTGTAGCTGCTTGATGGACATTTTAGGCAGACTTGTGAGGACAGCGTTACAGTAGTCCAGTTTATAATTAGCAATGTCTACTGTTTTGTCCCTCATCTTAAGGACACACTCAAACAGCCACAGTTTCAACCTCATATTCACTGCACAGGTAAAAGCAAAATAGCAAAAAAAAAGTGAGAAATTCATTATGCACATTTACTGAACTACAACTATCACTGTAACTGTCTCTGTGCTGCCTGAAGACACGGTCACTTGTGTGGAGGAGTTTAGTCAGTTTGACAGACACGGTTAAAAACACACACAAAGCCTCTAAAATGTAGACGTGTCAGGTTACAAGTCAGGATCTGCAGTCAGACTTATGTCCCAAACTCACCCTGTAGAAGAACAAAGGTCGACACTCACTTTCCAGCTGGTTAGTTCTCTGGATTTCCAGGGTTTGTTTCTTCCTTTTCTTCCTCGCCTGTGAAACCTGAAGCTGGACGGACCATGTGTTTCCTGTGGGAGGGGCTTTGAAGTCGACTGATTGTGGGCGACAGAGGAAACTGTGAGACAGAGATAATCCTGAGGGAACGGTTATCGAACTGTTTCATTCACACTCAATTATAATGATATTTCAACAGTGCTGCAGATTAGGGGGGGAAAACAGCTGAAAAAATACTAATTTACTGGACAAATCAGGAGTTTATACATCAAGACAGGCAGCCTATGGCCAAGAGGAAAGGAATTGGGCTTGCAACTGGAGGGTTGCTGGTTCAAATCCTAAGCCAGGTCAAGGTCAGGTAAGTGTTCCCTGCTGCTCCTGGCTTGTAATAGGGATGTGTTAAATTCACAAACACTAACTTATGTGTAAAAAGAACAAAAATTATGTATTACTAGGAAAAACTTTAGTCTGAAAAAGGGATTTTAATGTTTCACTATTCCTTCATACATTTCTTATAGTTAGTAGCTCAGGTTTTCTGAAGTATGGTTGATGAAGGTAGGTAAAATGACATTCACTTTACCTAATGCAGAAATTGAAGATAAAATTATTATACTTTTATACATTACACTAAAATGAGGATTTTAGTATCCTCATTTTAGGATCCGGCTCTACACAGGCTGCCATTTAAGACTACTATGTTTTACAAGTTTGCACATACATCCTATGTACACATTAATTGCTTATTTACATTTACATTATTCACATACCTGCTGATATCTCATTTGCCATGTCATCTCACATGACAACCTTTTCCAAGTGGAAACTACTCAATGGGGCAAAGTCCATAGAGAAAATCATTGATTTTCAATCACCAAAGGGATTGTTGATCTACTGCTGCCTCCACTCACATTCAATGTGATTTTTTTTTTTACTTTTGTGTTCAGAATTCTGTTTTTCATTTATACCTCACTGACACAAATGTACTAAAAAGCAGTTGAACAGCAGCAGCTCAAATGTCTGACTAATATAGATTGAGTGGATTAAAAAACATGGACCTAGTAACTACATGTGACTAATAAAGCCAGATTTCCCGAGGCTGTAAAAACAGAGCACACAGTCGTCCTTTATTTAAATCACTTGATTTAAATACCCTACCTGCTGTATATGTGTATCACAACAGTTAGTACTCAAAAAAGCTGCTTTAGGAGCTGAACTGCTCCTCTACGGGAGACACTGGGGTACAACCTGAAAGGTAAAGGTTTGATTTCCAGCTCCTTATTACTATACCCCAATATTTTCACAGCAGCTATAGATGTGTGTGTGAACAGGTGAATGGAAGAAAAACCCAGCAAAATAAGCTTTATTCTACATCAACGCACTACTTAACATTTACCTAACCATTTCCTAATTTTCCATTTTAGTGCCCATTATACACAAATGTATATAGTTTTTTTTTTTGTTGTTTACATGGCATAGTTTAAAATCATCTCAGCTGTAGTCTGTGTCAAGGGATTCAAGTTTAGATGTTTTCACAAACTTCCCAGATTATAAAATTCACTCATACCAAGAAAGCTAATAGTGATATGTATAACTATTGAGACTTGGGTAACGTGACTCAAATGTTTCATATGCAACATTTTCTTGTTAAAATGTATAAAATTAATTTATCAAAAGTACAGGTCAATATTATTTGCCACCTGATGAAAATTACCTTTAAAGTTTAAGTCGATTTTTTACTGGATTTTATCAGCAGGTTTGCTTTGGGGGAAGTGGAGTCCTGACACTAACTGAGCTCTTGTTAGCAATCTCCTGAAACATGAATCCTGGAAAAATCCAAACTAAGACATGGATGTTAAAAATACAGACTTTGACCCTACAGTCATTTTGGTTGAGAGACCCTTAGTGATACAGTGAATTAGTACAGTTTGCATAATTCACTGTTAATTTGAAATAAATTCCTAAACAATGCCTCACAGTTCATCAGCTCCAAACGCTTTACATTAATCCTGACAAGTTGACTTTACCTGTACCACACACTTTAATTTTAATAAAGAGATTACTATTGTGGAATGAAGTCAAAAGTCAAAGTCATCAATTTTGTAATCAAACCCACTTTTATTGGTTGTTGGTTAGAAAGCCTACACAGCATGAAGGGCCTTCCAGCGGGTCAGAGGGCCTCTGCTGGCAATGTATTTCACCCCACAGCCATCTGAGATCAGACGCTTCTCAGCCATCATGTCGTCAAAGTCGCAGGCATTGAACTTGGTGAAGCCATACTTCTTGGAGATATGGATCTGAAGGTGAGAATGAACAAAGTCCATTTAGACGTATGATGAAAACAAACATGGGTGAAGCCTGTGGAAGCAACCTTGATCAACATTTTGTCTCAGTGGTCCCTTCAAGCACTCAGCACCTCACAGCTGAGGACATACACAACCAAAGAGTCACTGTCTGCAGCCTTTGCACACTGGAACTGCACTGCAGCAGGACCAGTCGGCTTAATAAGCTGCAGACTCTCACACATACCTGTTTATTCCTTGTATCATAATTGAGGGTAGGTACATACTACTTAAAAACACAAACGCTGCTATAGAAATGCTACTTTTCCACTTGGAAACTTTTTTTTTTAAAGGCTTGGCATAGACTAGCAAAAAATTAAGTGCTTTAGAAACAACGTTATCCACATTAACTTCCTGACTAGTTATCAACAGCAGCGACTCAACTGAAAGAAATCTTTTAGCTTCAGTGCTACCTCAGACTAATAAAACAAAATCCCTCAGTGTAGTAGAATAAACTCCTTGTTAACACAGACGTGTACATGACCACTGCACCTGAATGGTCACCGATTACTTCTGATACAAAACTAAAATGCTGGTCTGGATACAGATTGTTTTCACCTGAAAAGGTTTTTTAAATGAAAATGTGGTACAAATGTAGCCTAACGTTTCTGTGTTGACAGGGGTCCTTTACCTTCTGGCGTCCAGGGAACTTGAACTTGGCTCTGCGCAGAGCCTCAACCACGTGCTCCTTGTTCTGGGCCTTGGTGCGCACAGACATGATCACCTGACCGATGTGCACACGAGCCACGGTGCCCTGGGGTTTGCCAAAAGCACCACGCATTCCAGTCTGGAGCCTGGGAAACAGCATAAGACAGATTTAACTAAAACCAAACACAACTGACTTTTAGACAAACCAGTGTGACAATCTACAAACAGCCATCAAGGCAAAATGGAAAACTAACTTCTAAATGTTCTAACAGTTCTCAGATCCTCACCTATCAGCTCCAGCGCAGGACAACATTTTGTTGATGCGGATGACATGGAAGGGATGCAGGCGCATGCGGATGTGGAAACCATCCTTACCGCAGGTCTTCACCATGTACTTGTTGGCACAGATACGGGCAGCCTCCAGAGCTACACGGGGGAAGGGTGGAGAAGAATCAGGGCCGACATTAGTGACATAACTTCACACCCGACTCAGACCATTTAAAAACAATAATGCCAAATTAGATCATAATTTTCCACGTTTTTATCTTTAAAAATCCAGCATGTTAACCATTCCACTTGTTAATGCTCTTGTGCTCACAAACATGGTTCCATTCACACCGAAATGCAGACACATCCCATTGTGGATGATGACATTTACATCAAACTCAAGGAAACTTTATAAAATGAAGTATTTTCTCTCTTTATTTTAAACATTGTTGCTTTCTGGGATTTTTGTCTTCCACACCATCACTAGTTCTCACCTTCTGAAGACAGCTGCTCGTATTCATCAGAGACCATGTGGCCGCACAGAGGAAACTCATCAACCTTAGCCTTCTTCCTGCCCAAGTCAAAGATCCTGATCTTGGGATCTATAAAGAGAGACGATTTTTAAATAATTACACAGACTAATTGCATGACAAAAAAAAATACTGATAAATCCAGGCACCAGTCAAAGATAGAAGAATTAAGAGTAAGATTCCAGCTACAGTTAAACCTGAAACATTTGTGCTATTGTGACAGAGGCTACACAGATGAAGAGGCAGTAAAATATCCTTCATCGCTCATTGGAAAGACACTATTTTGTCTCAGTGGTCCCTTAAAGCACTCAGCACCACCCAGCTGAGGACATACACAACCAAAGAGTCACTGTCTGCAGCCTTTGCACACCAGAGACGCACTCCAGCAGAACTGGTCGGCTTAATAAGCTGCAGAATAGCCAGAAAGTCAGGCTGTGGTCAGACAAAAATCAGTCACTAGTGTTTTTGTAAAACCCAACACCTGATTGACCACATGGATAAATCCAAGTTGTTAAAGATTCATAAATAAACACTATCACAATTGCCATAAATGATGCAGCATGTCTTGGATGATGAGTGACTTCTGACATTGAGTCAATACGTTTGGATGTGAGTCACTGTAAATGTCCAGTATCAATTTAAGGCATGAATACTGGGTGGTTTTCACTATACCCCAATAAGATGGATAAATCCTGGAAGTGTACCAATATTGAAATTTAGATTTTACAATGCAACACAGATTGTTCCACAAATGACAACTTGATTAGATAAGAGAACCTCCACTGGCATTGAGCTCTACTGTGTATACTTAATAATTGTCCAAGGCTGAGACTGTCTTCTTAATCTTTCAACTGCACCAACCACTATACTAGGTTTTCAGATTTGGAGTAAAAGCAGAGAGTGCTTACCAGGCACACCCCTGCAAAAGCGAGACTTGGGGTAGGGCTTGTTCTTGCAGTAGCGGTAGCTGTGGGAGCAAAGTGAAAATCATTCACCCATTGAAGATCAGGACTTTTACTATTGTGATAATTCCCAGTATAAGAAAAGAAATCTCAGCCCAACACTAAAAACATTATTTATCCTTTCACAGTTGTTAAGAGGTCACAAATCATTGCAATTCAATGAGCTAAAAAGTTGAATGGAACCGACCGAAGCGTACTGTCATGCAAAATCTGGCCAAGTAGAAGAGATTTTGACACTGTTAGAGTTGCTCATTCCAAAGTTAGACTACGGAAACGAGAAACTTTGCATTTAAGATATTAGATTAGGCATATTTAATGGGTTACATGATATTTTTTCATTAAACATTTAAGTAGAAATGTTTATTCAACATTAACAGCATGTACTTATGTATAAAAGGCAGGTCATATCGCATGTTTTACAAAAACCTGGCAACATTCTCACACTAACGAGAAATGTTAATTCCACATTACAGAAATAATGACCTATGCAGTTGAGAGCAGGGAAAAACATATTGGCTTCGGTATCGGCCCAAGCACTTTCAATATATCAGCTAAAAGTCCAACATCGTGCATCCCTAAGATAACTTGATCATGAATGTAGCCCGAACAAGTGCACTTGGAATTGCGATAAGAAGCGTAACATTTGACGAGAAAAGAGTAGAGGTATGTGGCTGATATCAACTAGCTTTTTACTAGCTACCATTAGCTCAACACGTTAGCGGTTACTGTCAGCGACATTTTATTATAGCTGTGATAACGTTAGACACCCACTTAAGTTACATCTGACAGCTAGAAAACAGAGCACCGTGCTTTCAACGCGACATTAAGCGGCACGAGTGACAGGAGGCCCGCCGGCATCGGTGCACATGGTGCGACCCGGGGCCGCTGCCATTTTCTTCCCGAGCTGTTCTCATCTGGCCCCGAGTCTCAAACGGCGGAACGGAGGACTTACCAGCGGGCTGGTCGGCGGCCCATGGTTACGATCTGTAAAATAACAAACAATAATAAGTTATATTCGTGAAGTTTAAGCTACAATTTACAGTTAAGAACTTCGAAATGGCTATGTTTTACAGAGAGCCGATAGAAATGCGCTCCTACCACGCACTCACCTAATGGAGGAAAGGAAGTAAACGTCACTTCCGCTTTCTCATATGGACGAGTAGATGTCTGAGAAAAATATTTTAAATATTCACCAATGCATTATTTTTTATTCTACCTACACGTTTCCCATTAAAAGGCATAAAAACGGTAAATTAATTCAAACATATCACCTCCCAAACAGTGTTTGACTCCAGTTTACGTGGTTTAAGTGAATGCTGGGAAATGTAGTTTTAGGGCGACACCTACCTTACTACAGCCACATTACTCCAGTGTTTTTACATGATGAAAACATATTCTATACTAGTAATATACTAGTAACTATACTATTAATGTCATTTCTGCCACACATAAACTAACAATTTCAAAGATGTATATAATAAAGGGATCACAACTTCTTTTCAGGAATCTGCTGTTGATTTTGTTTTTGAATAGATCTTGAATAAAAGGCTTGAAGAAAATTTATTAAGCAACCCAAAGATGTAGGATGTAATTCCTCTCTTTGATTCCTAATTTAGATAAGCATCCTAAAGATGATTATAATAATGGCATTACTGATCAATAATGATATAATAACCTTGTAGTATATTATAAGTCAAGTGATCAAATAGAAAATGACACTTTTGCCCCTCCCCTGAGCCCCATTTAGCAGAGCAGTTTACAGTATAGAAGCAATGGAAAATCAAGAAAAACAAAATATGGGAAAATGTACACTACCAGTCAAAAGATTGGACACACCTTCTCATTTGATGGTTTTTCTTTTTTTTCATGACTATTTTCATTGTAGATTCTCACTGAAGGCATCAAAACTATGAATAAGCACATATGGAATTATGTATTAAACAAAAAATATATATATATATGTTTTGTATTTTAGATTCCTCAAAGTGCTTTGTTGACAGTGCTGCAAACCCTCGGCCTTCTCTCAATGAGCTTCATGATGTAGTCACCTGAAATGGTTTTCACTTCACAGGTGTGCCTTGTCAGGGTTCATTTGTGGAATGTCTTGCCTTATTAGTGGGGTTGGGACCATCTATCTATCTATCTATCTATCTATCTATCTATCTATCTATCTATCTATCTATCTATCTATCTATCTATCTATCTATCTATCTATCTATCCTTTTATATTCCTGGATTGGTTTAGCTCCCTATGCACTTTACAAAATGGCCATTAGGAGTCACTATAATACCATATAATTCCCAATCGTCTGCACCCTACATTAATAATTCTTGAAAAGGAACAATGAGATCATATCTAAACTTTAAACTCTTGTTAATGCAGAACAAATGTTCTTTAGTGGGGGGGGGGGAATGTGAGGAATTCTTGCCTCATTCTGACATCATCACTCAGCGTGTTGTTGTAAAGCCCAACAGGGACGTGTTGAGGTCACTATAGTCAGTACAGCATGTTTGGTGTAAGAGGTGTTGTTTTGGCTGTTAAACTTTCAGTTGGCAAATTGTAAATTTGCTCTTGTTGCAGGTGTAGACAGCTGCAAATGGACTTGAATGAATAAAATCGCGAATACAAGAAATGTTTAGCCCGGATTAGGAAAAGCCAGTGCACACACTGCCACTCCTTACTGAGTGACTCAAACGGATATCTCAGTCAGGAACGCCACTGAACTCTGACTGTGATGCCTGTACTGCCTCATGTGAAGGTCAGCCATCAGAAGTGAGTCGCCTCCCTATCTTGTCTCGGCCTTCTGTTTTGTCTGAATCTCTTCCAGACTTTTCCTGTTTCTGAGCTGAAGCTCAGTGAAGGGCAGGGATGATGTCGTGACGATGGAAAGAGACCAACGACCAAAAAAGGTCCTACAGTTTATGCCTGTTTCTGGTGGCCAGTGACACACACACACACACACACACAGAGCCCTGGTCCTATCATTACAACAGACACAGCCTACTTACAGTATGTCAGGTTTTCCATTTTAGATTTAGGCCTCAAGTTAAGTCACAAAATGAAGGAAATACTAGTTTATATTCGCTGAAGGTTGCTGACGGTCTTACTGTGATAAATCCAAATGTAAGATTTAAAACATATGTTAAACCAACGCTCTGAAAACCAAATTTGTTCCTTCACAAAGGTCAATAGGTCACAAAACCTTGCATTTCAAGGGATGAAAAAAGTTCAATGGAACTGATGGAACTCAAATTCTGGCAATCTGGGCAATTCTATCATCAAAGTTGCTAATCCCTGAGTTAGACTATTGGAATGAAAGACCTTACAAGTGAATTTCAAGTATTCTACAACTTATTTACACATTTAAAATTTTGAATTTAGTTACAGAACTGTAATTATTTATGTGAACAATCCAGATACTGTGGCAAAATGGCCAGAAATCATGATAAAAGTGCCACATCAGTCGATAGACCATCATCAGCGTAAATAAATAATTAAAGACTAAAGAGTCAGGACTTAATATTAGTCTTGAGTTAAAGTTAGTTCACAGCTAAGAGAGGCAAAACATATATAGCATTTGAGTCATGTCTCATGCACAGTCATGCACAGTGTGTTATACTGATATGTATTGAGCATTTAGTGTACTGAAAATGACAATTGTATCACGATTTAATTACTGCCCAGCTTTATAACATACTATTTAATGGGGGCATCAAGATATTAGTTTAAGTTACACACTTATGTTGAAATGGCAATTTCAACTTTTTAACATTGTCAACATAGACTGTCTTTCACCAAGTATTAGTCTAAATTAGTCAAAAGCTGTTTACTTGGCTTAAAGGACCAGGGTGTGACATT
Organism: Brachirus orientalis; assembly: GCA_016785285.1. NCBI lineage: Eukaryota > Metazoa > Chordata > Actinopteri > Pleuronectiformes > Soleidae > Brachirus > Brachirus orientalis. The sequence continues at coordinate 913,275 of JAFBJR010000570.1, forward strand.
TAGAAGGATTTTTTGTTTGGCACAAATTGTATATAATATCTCTGTAATGTATGTATTCATGTGTATAATTGCTTTAGAATAAAAAATGTTTAGTTTTCATAGCCTTAGAATAACTCTTTTATATGTATAAACAGCAAGGGCCTTGCAGTGCCATGATTCCACAGCCACCCACTTTGACAAATCAGCCAGAACATGCATTTGGCATTTTGCAGTGGAAGCTGACAGTAAAAGGACATCTTTTCTGGTATGCGTAGGACACCGTAGCTCCCTGATGTTTGTGGGAAAGGGCAGGGTGAGTGAGTAGAGGAGTCCTCCATGTATCACAATCTGCAGGCTCATCGTTAGATCTTAAACACTGGACCTTTAAATACCATAAAAATCTCACTGCTCTGACTCTGCTTTATCTTGTTTCAAATGAGACAAAAAAGACTGAATTGAAATTGTAAGTTATGTAAAGTGAACACTCATACAAAGAGATACTCTTCATGTAATACTACAGTCAAAGAATGACACCGGCTCTTCAGACATTACAAAACAAACAAACGCATGAGTCAACAATGTTTACTGCGAGGTTTACTCTCTCATCTGCTGTTCAACCTCAATACAGAAATACATTATTAACATTATGGTTCAGTCATGCTGTAACCACACCCTCACACACACACACACACACACACACACACACACACACACACACACACACACACACACACACACACACACACACACACACACACACACACACCCAATCACCCACTGACCAGAGTGACTGATGTGTGAGGGTGTGTTAGTTAACACCCTGTGTGGTACCCTGAAAACGGAAGTGTGTACAGGCAGAATGTGTGCGTGCATACTTGCATTTATATCTGTGAGGTCCAAAAATGTAAAACTATCTTTGTGGGGACATTTTGTCTGGGGCCCACAACTTTAAGACTTGCTTTTAGACTAGCTAGGGTAAGGGTTAAGGTTAAGGTAAAGGGAAAGGGAATGCATTATGTCTATGAGGTGCCCCCACAAAAGCATTTTTTTTGTGTGTGTGTGTGTGTGTACTTGGATGTATTACCTCTTTTTTGGGATGAACACTGACCTTGTCAGGACCAGTAGTCCTCATAGAGACCAAAACCTGATCATGATGAAGCAGAAGCTCATTTCTGAGAAACTGGTTAGATTTAAGGCTAAAAAAATTTAATTGTAATTGGGTGTGGTTGCAAAATACAACATGTCAAGGAAAGCTGTCAGTGACTGAGATCTTCAAAGATCAGTTTTTCAAAGTGCAAACCTGCTTTTCATCATGAATTATATTGATAACTTCAACCATCCCTCCTGCAACAGGTTAGCTTGAGAAATGTTACTGTATATACTATATTTTAAACACACCATATTGTTATTGCATAGCATAGATTAACATAACATTAAGTGCTCTCTGTATAGAATTGTGCAACGGGCTCTGGAAAGGTTTTGTCCCTGTTTACATTTCTGCTGAATAAACATTCCACTAGTTACCAAACAAAACACCTCTGATAGGACCAGAGCAGTGTGTGTGTGTGTGTGTGTGTGTGTGTGTGTGTGTGTGTGTGTGTGTGTGTGTGTGTGTGTGTGTGTGTGTGCATGTGTGTGTGTGATTTATTCTATGACTTAAAACAGGCGAAGACAGTCTCTGAAGGATGGAGGGTGGCACTCAGCTTTCTAAGCTCTCGGAGCATATGTGTCGGATCTTGCAACACAAGGTTATTTTTGCTGAGTGGGCATTTGACGCCCATATTATTGACCAGGAAGTGAAAAAATGAAGTGTTTCCTTGGAGACCAAAGTCAAGGGAAACAGAAACAAGTGATTAATTCATTCCTCCTCGCCAACGTCTTTATCATTTAAAGATGAACTCTGACTCCAATCTGCACATCTTTGGACTGTGGAAGGAAAACCCACACAAGAAGAACATGAAACACAGGGATTTGAACAGGGTACCTTCTTGATGTGAGGGGACAGTGCTAACCACCACACCATCAGATATGAAATATCCAAGAGAAGTGTAAAAACTGTCCTTTCTCATAAAATGACTTATATTCAGGTGAATAGAACCCGTCCAATAGAAATCTTTGCAAACCTTTTAAAATCTTTTTGAAACCACAAAAACCTTTAGAACCCTTATGACACGTCAGTGCCCATTAAAAGGTTTTAAAACAACTAGGAATTCATACAACCTGTTAAATCTGGAAGCCTTTCGGACCTGTAGATCCAACAGAAACATGTTTCTTTTTAACCCTTTAGAACATGTAAGAACCTCTAGAACCCACTCAAACATTTAAAGCATACTAGAACCTTTCGAATCCGTTAAAATCGTCCACCTTTCAAATCCATTGGAACCTTTAGAACTTGTTCCAAACTGTAGAACCAGCCAGAACCTGCTAGAACCATTAGAATTCAGCAGAACACATGAGAAACTAGAACATTTAGAGCCTGTTAACCTCTTATAAACTGATAAAAACCTGAACCTGTTAGATCTTGTAGAACACGATAGAACCTTTAGTTCTAGAGTTCCAGTTTATCTTTTTTAGACTTCTCCACTGGAACACATTGAACTCAGGTGTTGATGCAGTTCCAAGTTCTGATGTAAATGGAGCACAGCATTAATATTGTCCACTTTTAAAATTTGTTTTACCAGCAAGACATGAACAAACAGCAAATGTAGGAATAACACAAAAAAATAAACTACATGAAATATTCCATTGGGTAAAGTAAATAATAAAAAGAGTAAAGGTGACTATTATCAACCACAAAGTAGGAAAATGTGTTCTATGTGTGGTTCTACACTGTAGTTGAATCATTCAGTGTGTCACTGCAGGAGCCTGCTGTGATCTCTGCGTCTCACTGACTTCATGCGAGTGTCTCTCTGCCTCTGCAGGTCGTGTCTCTGCAGGTCTGTGTTTCAGACTCGACTGCTTCAATAATGAGATCATATGATGTCATGCAGTTCACGTGGGAGCAGCCCTGGGCTGCGTATGTGTGTGTGTGTGAGAGAGAATACAGAAATGGTTACATTGTAGGGCCTCACAGGAAACATCCCAACTACAGTTTTAGCTGTTAATCTAATAAATGACACCAGTTTAATTCAATAAAATATAATGCATGACCATTTCTTGTTTGTGTGTCGTCGTTTCTGTCCATAACCTTTTGATCTAGAAGAAAGGCACTATTAATCAGATGATTTTTTTTCCCCATCAAATGAAATCCTCAAATTAGCTTTCAATTTAGTTTAAAGTTTTCAACATACACGGTATAATACTCTGGTTTTACATATTTCATCATACTTTTTTTTTTTTTTTCTTTTACAAATTTCATCTCTTCCTCTGAGTAAAAAGTTTTAATGTTAGCCCAGGTTTAATTGCCTCATTTTCATTTACAGTGTACTATGCATATTAAAAAGTAGCATCAAAGTCTTCTACGTGAACGCGCTCCTATTGAAACGAATGTAGAGTGAGAGTCATAACTTTATTTTTAGTAGATGCCATGACATAAAACTACTTACGCTGTACCGAATCAACATTCACTTGATTACTTTGCCTCTAAATTAGGTTTAAAATGACTCCTTTTGCAAGGATTACTTCAAGGATTACTTCTTCAGACAATGCAACATATTTTACAGCTCAACTCACAGATGTAATGTCCTCAGTTCCAGCCTGTCTTCTGTTGTTCAGCTTTGGCTCCTCCCACATACATTTGTGTAATCCTGTATTTAAGTTGGATAACTTACCTGGTAATGCTTGTTCAAAGTCCAACCATCGGTCAGACAGTCATGAATCGGTTCACAACTGCAAGAAAAAAGTCATAGTTTTGTCAATGAATGAGGGTGTGGTTTACAAAATAACACACAAGTTTACGTTTACTGTTGGACACACACACACACATTCTTCTCGAAAGACACTAGTTAACTTCTATCCATGTGGACAGCCTAAACAAAACTTTATCCCTAACCTGAACCATAATCAGTTAAAGGCCAACTCTAACCTTAACCCAACAACAGTCCAAACCTGTGGCCTTACACTTATTTAGTTCCTCTAAAATGAAGTTCTGCCTCATTAGGACCAGGTGTTGGACTCCATGTGGACTAATAGTCCAGTGTTTATGCCAGAAAAAGAGGTAACAAAGGCAAGAACACACACACTGGGCACATAGCAGTACGTCTTGCAGTAATGCATGCACACACACACACACACATACAGTTACACAAGAGGAATTCATCATTTTCAGATACTCGCAGCTGCCGTTCATGTAGGGTGACATCATTACTTGTTTCCTTTAACATCTGTTTCCAGTGAATTCGGCACAGATGCAGGTGAAGAGGACGACGGCCACCTTATATTTCATCATGTGTTCACGCGGCGTGCCCGAACGATGACTGACAGAGAGACATAGTGATTTTAGACACACATGCATTCACGCACACGCACGCACAGAGCTGGCTCTAACAGGCGTGATGTGCTGATCAGTAAGTGTGTGTGTTCTTGTACTTGCTGCCAAGTGAGGACCAAAAACCATATAAACCCTACAGAGTGAGGACATTTTGACAGAGTGAGGACATTTTGGCTGGTTTTGATTTTAGCCTCACTTTTTTTTGAGGGTTAAGACCTGGTTTTTGGGTTAGTCTTAGAATTGGGTTTAGGTTAGGGTTAGAGAATGTATTATGTCTAGTGTCCTCACTTTGATAGAAGCACAAACATGTGTGTGTGTGTGTGTGTGTGCGGTACTTGTGTACCTGGGTGAGCTTACTCTAACCTTAACCATAATTATTAATGCCCTAACCCTTACCCTAACCCTAACCTAAACCCAATTCTAACCCTAGCCCTAAAACCAGGTCTTAACCCTGAAAACGCCTTTTTAAGGGGTGAAAAAAAGTGAGGACCAGCCAAAATGTCCTCACTTTGTCAAAATACCTTCAGTTTGTAGGGTTTATACGATTTTTCTCACTCTGCAGCAAGTACAAGAACAGTTATTCACATGTAACTGACAGTTAGAGAGCCACTGGGGTCACGATGATGTCACTGGGGTCACGATGATGTCACTGGGGTCACGATGATGTCACTGGGGTCATGCAACCTCTGAAACATTACCAGTGTGTGTGTTTATAGACGTATGACCCATTGTATATGCGTGTGTGCTTGTGTGTGTGTGTGTTCTTGTATTTGTGGCTTTTTGAGGACATTTTGGGAAAGTGAGGACATTTAGACTGGTCCTCACATCTTTAAAGGGCCTTTTCAGGGTTAGAATTTGACTTAGGTTAGGGTTAGGCATCTAGTTGTGATTAAGGGGCTAGGAAATGCATTATGTCTACGGTGGTCCTCATCATGAATGTGTGTGTGTGTGTGCGTGTGCTTAGGTATATACATAAACATTTGCAGTCATGTACATCTTGTGTGCACACATGAAAGCAACAACACAAATCTGGATGATTTAGTGCAAGAGAGGAGGCGGGGGGAGGAGGGGGGGAGATGAGAGGGAGATCAGTCATTCATAGCTGCTCTCTCTCTCTCTCTCTCTTTCCACATTCCTCCCCCCATATATGGACAAAACTACTGGAGCCCAACTTTCAATCCACACGCTCAGAAATGCAGAAGCCACCAAACTACAAACAGTCGGGGTTCTTCATCTTCATCTTCATGTAGCCTCAACAGAACCTCAACAACTCTCTGTAGCCTGACTCCAGACAAAAACAGTGATATCTCTCTGCATCGCTGCAAGCCTCTGTTTGTTTGCGCTGCTCTTTCCCTCACTCGGCCCGTTCACTCAGGAAAATTCTGTTTAGATGAGTTCAGGAGGCTAGAAAACCCAAGAGAGGCACACTAGGGTCCTGAGGGAATCCATCAGTGCCTGCCCGATGAAAAGGGCAAGAAAAGCAGGAAAAACAAAACAAAAACAAAAAAAAACAAAAAAAAAAGAAATCTAAAAACACAACAGGGGGGTGGTGGAGGCCCGTGGGTGGGGGTGAGGAGTGCACAGGCAGTCTGGAAGAAGCAGAAACAAAGTCAAGTTAGAGCGGCAGAGAGAAAGGAAGAGAGGGCTTACCTTAAAAGGCTGTGTTTGTAGACGGACGAGGGCGTCAAAGTGTTTAAATGTACCCTCGTGTTCCCGTGTACTATGTGCGTTTGCTGCTTGTTAAATGTCCCCAGCCTGTGTTACCAGATGGCTGGAGCAAAGTAAAGAGGCCTAATAGAAACAAAACTTCAGAGGGGGGGGGTGATTCAGCAGCCAGACAGTGAGAGACCACCCTCTTTAGAGCTGCTCTGACCTTACGGTTCATTCCTTATCGTAAGCAACAGTGAAGACGTGTGTGTAAGAGGCTGTGGGAACAAATGTTGATTCCAGCATATCTTTGTGAGGATATTTTGGCTGGTCGTCATAGATTTAAAGGGCTTTTTCAGGGTTAAGACTTGGTTTTTGGGTTAGAGTTAGAATCGGGTTTAGGTTAGCTTTCAAGTAAATGACAATGAGTGTCCTCGCTAGGCAAGAATGTGTATGTTTACTTGTTCGTATGTATTATTGTTACGTCTTTTGGACCTTTTTCTCAGGGCCACTAGACTTCATGAGGCAGAATTTAATTTCTGAGGTACTGGTTTATTTTAGGGTTAATATGTGAATTATGGTTAGGTTAAGGTTAAAATTGAGCTTCTGCTTTCAAAACAATTCTGCTGTCATTAAGCCTCAGGGTTCATGACCTGACTTCATACTTGGCTGCTTTTGCAGCAAGAAATTGACAAACATCACCTGCAACCAGTGCTTGAAGTACCCGTGCTTATTAATTTGACTATTTTGAATACTGGCTCTATTAATTGTGTACTGGCACTTCTCACAAGATGTTAATGCTCTATTTAGATTATCTGTCCTACTTGTTATTGTGGCCCAGAATAATAATTTCCAAGGCTGCACTCTGTGATATTCACCATTTCTCAGGAAAGTGTCCAGATTTTGTTCGTAGTGTCCAGAGTTTTTATTTTAATTGTTAAAGAAGAACATTATCTATTGGAAGTAACATTTTTCATTGTATACTTTCATTTGTGTCCTGCAGGATGGCACATCACTAACTTCTGGTATTTTTATTTACTGAAAATGTCATAATTTACTCTTTAATGATTTAGTAATACTGTCAGACATAAAGTATATGCCACATTATTGGCAATTTTTTTTCTTCACACTCTGTAAATGGAAAGTCCTAATAACAAGGGTAGCTGCTCAAAGTCTGTGTCTGTGTACCTGGTATTCCTTATGTTGTGGGGACCTACATCTGTTTACAAATTATGGGGACTTTTCTTCTTTATGGGGACAAAAATCAAGTCCCCATAATGTACATTACTACATTTTAAAGTGAAGACATGCTTTAAAGTTATGGAAACAAGTGTGTGTGTGTGTGTTTGTGTGTGTGTTGGTATACATTTAGATTCATAAGGTTTAATTTTGTGTAAGGGGAATAATCATGTTCAGGCAAGTGCTGGTTATGCTTAAGGTTAGACTGACAGATTTAATTATTTAATTATTGTAAGCTAATCTATCTATCTATCTATCTATCTATCTATCTATCTATCTATCTATCTATCTATCTATCTATCTATCTATCTATCTATCTATCTATCTATGTCTGTCTGTCTGTCTGTCTGTCTGTCTGTCTGTCTGTCTGTCTGTCTGTGTGTTATAGCTCAGCTACTAGTGATAGATTCCTGTAGTCTGAATCATTCAGCTCTCTCAGGTCTCTTTTATCCTTTTAAAGACTGTCTATGTGTCGTACTGATGCTCTGACACTTTTGTCCAATTTCAGTTTTCACAGTCAGTCAGTCAGTCAGTCAGTCAGTCAGTCAGACAGACAGAAAGACAGCACTCACTGATACACGGTCTCCTCACAAATAGTTATACTTCTAATGATGTGCATGTACTGAACACACACACACATTCTGAGTCAAACCCATGTACTTATTACCCAACAGGAACTGAAGAACTGGGCTGAGGTCCAGCTTCTCTCTCTCTCTCTCTCTCTCTCTCCCTCTCTTTGTCTCTCTGCCCTTCACCAAATTTCCTTAATATGGCTGGAAAGGGAGTGAAGCTGAATTTACCAGAAGCGGTCCATCCATCTCCACCCGTCATGTCGCTGTCCAAACCAGAGCCATTTCAAAGCGTTTGTTTAATCTGCGCAGAGTGCATGGGTGGGGTCTGCCACTTAGGCCTGCACAGGCATCACCTAAAGGTTTACACAGTCAGACGTTTTATTTACTTTGACAGCCGGCCTCAAACTACTGTATCTATTGTGATTCTTTAACTCCCTCCATGCAGGTTAAAGCTTGGGTATGTCATTTGTTCCTGAAACACTTGGTGTGAGAGCATTGCCCGCTCTTCAAAAGAAGGTGGAGAATCCTTTCAAAATAAATCAAACAGTACCTAATCCAGCACAACAACACACGTAAAGAATAAAATAAACACAAATAAAATAAAAACAGTAGTAAAAGTTTATTAGGTACATTGGTCAGCTGATAAAGTGGCACGATCCATTTGATCTTCGAGGTTCGACCTGTTGTGTACTCGAGGATGATCTTCTGCCTACATGAGCACTTGAATTTCTCAGCCTGACTCATCACAGGAGAAAATATATTTTCAACATAGTCTGCTTTAATGTCAAAGCACTCACTGATGTTTGAGCTTCACTGTACCTTTGTAGAAGGTCACATCTTCAGTTTGTGTATTGTCCTCAACACCACGGATGACCATGCTTTCAAGGAAGATTCTAATCTTTTTCAATTTCTCTCCGACAAAATATGGATAAAATTCATACAGCTCACTTTAACCTTAAAGGCTACATTAGTCACACTTTGCCAGGTGGAGATTTCACCGTTTATGTGTAGATGGGGAAAACTGAATATTTGGCTTGTGGCGTATTATTGCACTGTGTGTTTATATCACAACAATGAATGCTTTTCTGTACACATTCACTGTACACACCTTCTTACAACCAGACACAGTCGTGATCAACTCAATCCAACTTCAACTTCCTCGACGCAGACACACATTGCGAAACACTAACCTCGGTTTTGGACCAGACCGGGACTAACCTCTGGATGGTGGTGTGATTTTGTTGACAAAGTCGTCCTTCCAGAAGAATGGAGAAAGAATTTTCACATGACTTCTGTCGCTGTTTGGGTTTTCATGTGTTTTTGTATAGATATTTCTAAAAACAAACCAGTGTGGAAGTTTTCTTTACAAAAATTACAGCAGAAATGACCCGTTTTTAGAAATCCCTATGTGTGGACTAGGCATCAGTCTAACACTAGCTGCCTTAAATTCTCAATGAAGGGAGGTGATTAGACACAGAAGAACCACTGAAGCCACTGTTGGACCTTAGATACTCGTGGAGCCAAGAGCAGATCATTCCAGAGAGACTTTGTGGCGTCCAGGTTCTAGTGAAATATATTAAGGCCATAGACTGATGATGTTACCTCTGTTCTCCTCAGAACTGAGCTGCCTTAAGTAAATTCTTCAAACCTAAATCATCTCTGACTCCGGAGACTTCTTCACCACTTTCCAAAGCCTTGGTAACAGAAAATTCCCCAACATACAAAAGTGTGATTTAAATTTGGAAAACAGACAGAAGTCAGATGGTGTCATGGAAAGTGAGTAAGACACATTTGGCTTCTTCTCTCACTGCCACTTTCTTGTATATTTTTTGGTTTCCGTCACCTACCAATTTTCATAGGATGTCACCCGTAAAAAAAAAAGGTGAAAAATATTTGAGCTTCTGTGAAACGTGATGATATGTCTTTATAGTACAGAGTTATGCCCCAGAATGGGAGTTAAGCCTCATGTTTTTGAAGTACCCTTGTATTCTGGTTGTAATTAACCCATGTACTCATTCTCCACTGACCTCTGGCATCAATAAGACATTTTTTCTCGGATGGTTTCTCTCTTTTGCATTATACTCTGTAAACCCCAGATACATGAGTGAATGCTCATTTGGAACTTTAGCTGGTTGTTTTTGAATGCATTAAGTGTACTTAATAAAGTGTCTGGATGTGAAGAGGATCTCAGCAAATAGCATAATTGGCTTGTTTCAGATAAAGTTTTAACCAGAGCCTCAGAAATGAGGTTTTCCTCATTCCCATCCAACATGTAAATATGGATCCCATAAGAGTAACCTTTGGGCTGACAATATGGGTTCCAAACAGGTTTGTATGTGGCTTTGCCACTAGGTTTGTCCACTTCGAACCATTAGGGTTCTATGCAGCCTGACAAAATTGGTCCCAAGCAGATTTGTTCATGGAAGTGGGCATTAAGTGGGCTAATTGTCAGGGTCCGGCTTCCTTGATTGTCTGTTTCTTGTGTAACCTGTCCTGTGCTTTCTTTCCCCAGGTGACTTGACTGGTTGGCTGAGGGGGGGAGTCTTCCCCTTCGCACCTGTCACTCATTCCCTTGATTACCTCCCTGCCTTCTTAAGCTGGGCTTTTCCTGCTGCAGGTGTCAGCGCATCTCACAACCAATGTGTTTTTCCCGGGAGACCCTTGCCCAGCCAGCCAACGAGTCTCCTCGCCTTGTTGTTTATTTTTGGCTCAGCATTTCCTGGTTTTTGTAAATAAATATTCCTCGCTTGCCTTTTACGCCCCGTTTCCGCTCCTTTTTGGGTCTATACATGTCTGTTAACAAACCCTGACACTAATTATGCAAATCCAATTTGGTTTTAGTAACATGGCACACATGGATGAACATGAACAAACCTGGTTGGGACCAATTTTGTCAGCCTGCATAGAACCCTAATGGGGCCCTATTCAGGAAACAAAAAAGAGGTAACACACAAGAAGGACTTTCCCAGAAGAAGACCTCTCAAGAGATATTAGCACATTTTCCATGACATACAGTCTGCATATATGCAGAACACCAAACTATGCACACATGCACGTATGTCCAACACACACACACTGGTGTGCTATGATCTGTCGTCCTGAGTGGTGTGTGACTCAGACTGCAGCAGACATCTGCTGTTTGGTGACTCAGACTTTACTCAGCACTGACACTCTTTTACCATTTCAGGTGCTCACTGTACACTTTACTGTACCTGAGGTAAGAACTGATACCACATATTAAGTGAAGTAAAGGGGTGTTTTATGTGCAGGTGGAGGAGTTTTAAGTGCTGGTTTGTGCCCTAATGACTGTATTACAATGGCTGTAATTGTGTTTGGTGGCTTGTTGCATTTGGATTTACTGTTCACTTCCTTTTAGCATTGCACAAACCAAAAAAATCACACAGCAACAATCAGCACAGTACTGTATATCACAGTATGTATGTTGCAGGAAGGTAAGAAGGGCCTTAAACACAAAATAATTTGAGTATAAATTGTATTTTTTTTAACCTACTGCAGTGGTACCAGCGTACGCATCGACTAAGTATACATATGCAAATAAACATCCATTCACAGAAATGCAAAGCCATATCTACTGTGTGTGTGGACATGAATATATCTCTCTCTGTGTGTGTTCCATGTTCATGTTCTGGGGACGTAAAATTGTTTACACAGTCACCTCGTGGGGACTTATCTTCTTTAAGGGGACAAAAAAAAAAACAAGTCCCCGCAACATAAATGATGTGAAATGTTTTATGGTTATGATGAGGTTAGGGTTAGCTCAGTAGTAGTTGGTTAAGGGTATAGTCAAGTTCTAGGACAGCGATTCCCAAAGTGTGGGCTGCAGCCCCCTAGCAGTCCATGACAGTACTGCAGGTAGGCCACGAAACATCGTTAAACATCAATAAAAAGAAACAGATTTTTTTTCAATTAAAATGTTGTAATTAAGTTTTAAATTGCTGTAAAATATTGTATTTTTAAGAAATACTTATAAGGAATAAAACAAAGCCATGGCATTTAAATAATTTTTCTTTTATCTGACCTAGTATAGCAGGTGTCACCATATTTGATGACCCACCTAATTAACATCAGAATGTAGCCTCTCTCTTTCTCTGTAGGGGATCATAGTTGACAGATCACTTCATCGAGTGCTGGATCATGACAAGATATGTGTGTAACATTTCAGTACTTGCCTTCTGCGTTAATTTGTACATTTTCATTTATAAATTGTTACCACGTGCATGTGTTGAAAGATATGCAAGTTCAGAAATAAAGCGGAATGATTATTAATCCGCACTGAACTATGTATCCTCATATTCACATGAAAACAACAATAATATATATATATGGGAACTATTAATCCTAGTCTTGTGTGATGATCAGAGTCATGATTTCAGGTTTGGGTGTGTTTGTATTGGACAATGTAATATCCTCTAAAATCATGGAAAGCTGTGTTTGTGGGTATAGCTAGAGGAGAGATAGGTCCCATAACAGTAACTGTATGCTTATACAGACCACACTGTTTGGGTATTACTCAGAAATGCACAGGGAGGAATTAGAGGTTCTGCACTGGAACTTTAAGTCTAGTTTGATTGTGCTGTATGTGTGTTGATGTCCTTGTTAATTATGTTTTCAATAGTACTGCCAACTACAAAATAAATATCCCCATTAAAGCCCTTAAGTGAAGTGAACTGGTAAATACAGTACATGAACAGAGTTATAAATGTAGGCTCCCTCCCAAGCCCCCGCACGAGTATAAACTGGACTAGCTTTTAAAAATATCCTTGAGTTTAAATTTTTGTTTTTTTGTTATGCATAAACTACAAAACAGAAACTCAAATTGAAAACTTGTCATAAGTTCAGGTTTGCAGACAAACATCTCTTCAAGTGCATTACACTGATCCTTGAAGCAGATGGTCTACAGCAGGAGCAGCAGAACTCACACTGACACTTTATTAGGTACATAAAGATGTGAGTGTAGTTTCAACTTATTAGGTTGGTACAAACAGTGTCTCATTACCTTTGATAGTTACTGTGATGTGATTTCTGGTCGCATCTACTTTGTGGCCATCCCTCAGCCCATTTTTCTCTTAAGTGCTTTTTTCCATACAACCGATTCAACTGCTTCAGCTGGTCATAAAAATCACATGTCTAAATATGGACTCTGTTCAATTTAATTGGTAGCAGTTTTTTATTCGAGACCTTCTTTCATGTTCATCCCAGTTCCAAAAAAGTTGGGATGTTGTGTAAAAAGAAAATAAAAACAGAATACAATGATTGGCAAATGTCACAAACCCATATTTTATTCCCAATAGAACATAAGCAACATATCAAATCATTTGTTACCTCTTTTGGTATAAACACTGACCTTGTCAGGACCAGTAGTCCACATGAAGACCTAAACCCGGTCCTAATGAGGCAGATCATTTCTGGGGGGCTAAAAACTGAATGTGGTTTAATAAAGGTTAGGATTAGGCATTAACTAGTTATGGTTAAGTTTCAGTATAATGCTTTGTTTTAAGTCAAAAATAATGGAAATGTCCTGAGAAGAATAGCTACACAAACATATGTGTGTGTATGTGGGTTTGTGTACATTTTGTCTGGTCTCCACAATTTTAAAAGGTGATTCAGGGTTAAGACCTGGGTTAAGGGTTAGGGTTAGGCAATTGTGATGCATAAGGTTAGTGTAAAGGGCTAGATAATGCATTATATATCTATGACGTGTCCTCACTGATATATAAATTTTTTTTGTGTGTGTGTGACTGCACAAGAACAGTTTTAGTGTCTCCTCCATCACTTTCCATTAAACAGTTTATCACTTAGCTATTTTTCAGGCAGAGGCTTTGTTATGAGGCTGTCAGCTGCACTCTGACTCTCAGATTTCCCGATCCTCAACTTTTATTTTCGAAACTTGGCTAATACCCTGCCCAGGCAAAACAAGACACACACGTTTAAATATTTAGTTGGACCGCCATTAGATGGGATTATGTAATGCATTTGCTGTGACATTGCTTCCATTGTCATTGAAGTTTTTATTAACTATTTCTATACTTCAACAGACAACATAAGCACATATATGCATTCAGTGTTTATACTGTATCTCACGCTGATGACAGTTACACAAATTACAGCCACAAAATTTATATCAGAGCGAAAAAAAGAGACAGGTGAGGGTTAAGGGAGGAATAAATATTAAAATTGCTGCCACTTTTTCACAGTACTATCCCAATATTGTCAACAGTGGGCAAAACTAACCAATCTGATAATAAACATTGACTCTTTAACACAGGTACCGTCAAACCTAAACATTTTCTAAAACAAAAAATTAACCTCCTTACATTCCCAGATAGCATATATAAATCTTGTGCCTAACTGCAATTTCTGGCGTCTTGTTGAACATCAACTCCATTCTGCAATTTCACAACATTCATTTTTTATTTTGTACCCGTTGTGTTAAATCATATGCAGCACATCCCAAAGATTCTCAGTGGGCTAAAATTCTGCTGAGAAGTGGCCAGTGCATGTGTGAAAATGATGACTCATGCTTGTTCCACCATTCTTTCACAATCATGGCACGGGTATGCTGTATTATGCCCCAAAACATCTGATTCTTCAGTATATTTAGGAAGTCAGCTGACCTCCAGAACAAGCTTGAGATGTTAACTCTCACTAACCACATCGTAGCCAATGGAGAGACAATGAAAAACAGAATTTAGCTTCCAAAATCTGTGCCTACAGTATCTTCAGAATATGATCACTTAAGTTTGTGTCTCTTTAAGTGCTCACTCTTCACACCAAAGTCCATAGAGAAAACCAGCGTTTTCACATCACAGCACGCAGAAGCTGTTGATCCACTGCCAGCTCCATCAGTGAGGTCAAATTTGTTACTTTGTGACTTCTGTCTTTTACAGCCATCATTTTAATTTACCCGAGTGACACAAACCAACCAAAATGTGGCAGCAGTAGAACAGCAGTTCCTGTGTCCTTAAGCTAAAAACATTAATTTTCAATATGGATTTGGTGCAATATAGTGTGCCATAGACAACTTTTAGTTTCCAGCAGAAAAAAAAAATTGTTTAAAATTGAAATACAGTAACAGAGTGATTCTTAATATGTCATACACATTTGGGAGCATAGATTTTATGAGGAATCCCTTCTGGTTGTGGATTATAAACTTCATTTTAAATACGTTTTGCTAATGTCTGGACACACATTGCATCACTTAGCACATTTTGTTTACCTGGAAACACTGACCTTCAAAATTAAACACTGTGGTTGCTTTTGTTGCCCAGAAATGTCATACTGTAAATTAAATTTTGATTCCAAACACCCTCAAACATCGCTAAAACAAGAAAAAATATAACCTACTACCTCTCCTTTGAATGGATTTGAATGTGTAATGTGGCCTCGTGAAGCCAAAACACACATGGACACTTTTGTTGGTTGTGTTTTGAATTTACAACATCAGTGTTTATGTGATGCTCTGTAAGTCATCAGCACATAACAGCTGTGCCTATTGTTCTGATGGAACATGGTGCTGTGCTTCATTTTGCATTTTTCAGTTATCAGGGGAACATGATGGGCTAACGTCAGTTTCAGAAAAGCTCACAGGGCCTCTAACACATCCTGAGGCGATCTAATGGTGTTGGGGACATGCTAGTGATGCGTTCCATTTGTAGTCGGATATCAAATTTCTGTGGTTGTGATGCAAACCTCTCAGGATTCCAAGTTGCCAGCCGCCATACCTACTGGCACTATCAAATCTGCTGTATTTGTTTCACAGTAAATCAGTAAATACAGCTGTGAAATTGTTTTATCTGTAGACTCGATTTGTATTCCTAGCAATGGCTTACCTGGTATATGTATGCGTTCATGTTTTTTTTTTTCCGGCTTCTCTCTGGGATGAACGCGGAATGGCTCCCAGCTCCAACCTCCGAGCTCTGATGTCAATGAAACCCAGGATAACTTTATTCTGTGTTTTAAGGAGAAGGTCTGTTTGTATTTAGGGAGGAGGAGACTTGTGAGGACGACTAAAGCTCCCAGTGAAAACCTCCTGAACCACAGACAGAATCCTGAGCATAAGGAGCCGACGGCATTTGCTGTGAAGATCCCAATGACCCCATGAGGACAACAGTTCCCAGACAGAAAAAAATAACATATTGTGTTTCTAATTTCTGATAGTGGGTTGTGTGGGTTCATCACTGGTTTGTGTCAGGATGCAGATCTGTGTGTCATTAACTCGGGGCATTTGTCACAACATAATAATGTCTATATGTTCTGCTTCTCTCTCCTTATTGGTGAGTGTGTGCACACAAACTAGTGGGTATGTGTGTGTTTACCCCAACAAATAAGCCTCTGGTGGTGATGTAACTTCAACAAGCTGCATGCAGATGATGTCACTGACCGAGTGGACGAGCTCACAACCACATCGGCAAACATCTGGCTCTGATTAATACAATCTGATTCACACACACACACACGCACAGGGAATGAGAGAGTGAGAGAGCATTTGCTTGCCCCTCTTTTTTGGAAAACGAGTTGGGTTAAAAGGATAAATAGGACTCTACATTTATTTTATGGCACTTTCACAAAAGATTCATCAACTCCCTCCCTTTCTCTGTTCATGTCCCATCTCCTCCTCCTCTTCTTTCTTCTTACTGTTCACACAGCCACCCCCCCCCCCCATTTTCCACATCATTCATGTTCATTACCTCTTGTTTGGATGAATGCAATGCCTTGTACTGCCATTTTCCACATCATTCATGTTCATTACCTCTTGTTTGGATGAATGCAATGCCTTGTACTGTGGGTTTGATCCATCTACAGCTGTTTCAAGATGCAGCACACACATGATCACATCACCCAACCCATCACAGGATCCTGTTTAAAATTGTATTACTTGTTCTTAAAGCTCTAAATAACAACATGCCATTTTACTTGTCTCCAGTCAGAGGACTGATGTCACCTCCCTCTTGGTCATTCCATGTTCAAGACTTGAAACGCGAGGAGCCTTTTCTGTGGCTCTTGACCAGTCTGCCAGACCATATTGCATTTCATTCAACTTTAATTATTCCAAGTCTTACAGCGCTTTGTGGCAAAAGAGGTTGTTTTTAAATGTGCTGTATAAATAAGCTTGACCTTGACCTTGACATCCTTCCTCCCTCTTCTACTCCTCTGTCTGTTCTTCCTCTCCGTACTGCAGCTTCCTCTCAGATGACTTTCTCCCACATTTCAAATCCAAACAAAAAACTCGCCCGTTCATAGTGGCATACGCCCACTGACCACACTGCAAATGCATCCCATTTTATTGTCTTTAATTTTTAACTTATTATGTCTTTGTATTTTATGTGAAGTGACCTTCACCTGTCTATAAAGGCATTATTCTTTTTCTTATTATTATAGTAACAATTGGCTTACATTGGCTAATCTGAGGGTTGGGTAGATTCCATTTGGCTCATTCTAAGGTTTACTTAATGCAGTTATATGAGGCAGTGAAACAAGGTCAGCACTGGATTTGCCAGTGGCCTCTTGTCATCTAGGGCCAGCCAGAGACATGGACAGATGTACAGCACTTTGATGTACAGCTTTTTACACCTGGAAAAGGAATTAAGTATAATGTTCACTGTCCTGCACCAAAGTCCATAGAGAAAAATCAATATTTTTAGTTCGCAAGGACACAAGAACTACTGGTGTCCCGCTGTCTTGTTTGGTAAGTTTGTATCACTAAGATAAATCCAAATTAATGATTTCAAACGCTTAAATCACAAACTGACATGTTTGAGCTTAATGATGAAGGCAGCAATGGGTCAACAACTGCTGCATGCTATAATGTAAAATTGCTAATTTTCTGTATGAATTTTGGTACATAATTTTACATTTTACAGTAAAAAAAAATAGAAGACAAATCATGAGGAAAACATAAAAATATTCTTAAGATATCATAGACATGTATGATTTTATTGCACAGCTTTTTTGGTTAGTGTTTCCTTTGTGTTCACACTGGCAGACATGCAAGCATCTACTGTATCTGCTCATTCATATGACCCTCAAACTACGCCGAATTCATGATTTGCTTGAAAAGCAAACAACATCATAATTTTAAAAATAATGGGTGCTTTGTCAAATGTAAAAATGGAACATTGATGCTACAAATGAAACACTTTAGTTGTTCAGCGGACGATGTGTACAATTAAAAATAAAATGATTCTATTTAATTTAACATTGTGTTTCTGAGGTCACTGCACTGCACAAACATTTGATACTGTTAATCTGTCTTTTGCTCTTCAAATAGACAGTGTGTCCTGTATGGTCAGCTGTGAACTAAAGTTGGGAAGCATGAAAATCCAAAGCCGACAAGAATTCCCACTGTGAACTTTTTATGGCACATTGTTTTTCCCTCCAGGGGCAGAGCTGTGGCTCACTGACCGGGTCGTCTTTCACTTGTAAGGTCAGAGGTTCAGTCCTCGACTTCTGATGTGTCCCTGGGCAAGACACCTAAGACCCATTCATGCTCCATGTTCGTCCATCTTACGTCTGTCCGTCCCATATGTTGTCTCCATCACTACCCCACATACAGTACCTCTGGGCATCTTTTGTGTTGGTAATAACATTTAGTCAATACCTCCTCTAGAGGGCAGCACTGAGCACCAAGTTGCAGGCACCAACAAACATAGCACCCACTGAAGAAGTTATAATATTGTGCTTGATCTTGAAATAGACAGAAACACGAGTGGATTTCATAGCAGTGTAATAATGTAAGACCAGTGAATGTAAGTCATCACATTAATGGGGAATATTATTCATTGGTGTTGCCGATGAGCGATTGATGACTAGCGATATTTTCAATACTATTTCTGTAAGTCCACTGTGATTTTTGACAACTTGTTTTTGACAGCTTCTTTGGGTCTTTGTCCTTTATTCTGACTGATTAGACTAGTGACCTTGTCCGTCCTGGAAGAGGAATCCCTCCTCTGTGGCTCTTCCTGAGGTTTCTCCCTTTTTTTCCCTGTACAAGGGTTTTTTGTGGAGTTTTTCCTCACTCCGTGTGAGGGTCTATAAGGACAGAAGGTGTCACTTTCTGTGTAGACTGTAAAGCCCTTTCAGGCAAATTGTGTTGGTGATGCTGGGCTATATAAATTGCTTAAGTTTTGTATTTGTCCTCATATCTGTGGACAGCACTTTGGTCAACTGTGTTGTTTTAAAGTGGTTTATAACTAAATTTGGATTGGAGTGACTCTATACCGCCCCTGTGGTTGCCGGTGGTGTTGCTCCATCACTGTAAGCTCCCCTGCTAGGCAATGACAAACAAAATGAAAGCAAAGTATGGAAGTCTATGTGTTGATGTGTCCCTAGATGTGCTGTATGAATGTAGTGTAAGGCAATACGATTAAAGTGCTACATAAATACAGAACATAAGTCAAGTGAAAAGTGGACTAATTTCCACACTGGCCTCCATTCAAATGGAATAGCAACCATCAGAGTTGCCCCCTGGTGGCCAGCTGCCACTTCCATCTTGCTCCCAAAGCTATGTCCATTTTAATAAACAGTCTATGCTGTTACCTCAGCATCAATCAGCAGAAACCCTAGAAATAAAAGACATATGAATATAAAGTTCAGAGACGGAGACATCTGGTCTGTCATCTCACGAGAAGAGCTGACAGAAAGCTGTGACCCTTAGTAATTTAAAATTTAAAATAATTTAGTAATTAAAAAAAAAAACTAATTCTCCTCAACTCTCACTTAAACCTCCCCAACCCCTCCTCTTCCTCCTCCTCCTCTTCCCCCTCCTGCCTCCATCCTCCCACTAGACTGATGAACTGTAAGTAGAGGGCACAGCAGAGGCCAAACATTCTTGTTTCCTGAGCCAATGCTTAGCTGGAGAGCACGAACACACACACACACACACACACACACACACATGCACACACACACACCTCCCACCATCATGTTGAATCAGAGCAGAGTTTGACAGAGAGAAACCCGACTCCATGTCCCGTTGTTCACTAGTTTTCCCTGAATAATAACAGATAACAGGAAAGAGAGGACAGAGGGTGAAGAGTGATATTAACACACACACACATATGTAGTCACTTCTGGAGATATCAGGTTGACTAGTATACATATCACTACCTAACTCTTCTTTTTTAACACACCTTTATCTTAAAGGTACAGTGTGGAGGATTTAGTGACACCTATTAGTGCAGTTGCATGTTGCAGCTGATCATCTCTCACCTCGCCTTTCCATTTCCAAGCATATTGCAGAACCACTAGTAGCGTTTAATAATCATTAAAACTAGGAATGAGTTAGTTTTGTCCATTAAAAACATGGGAGTGTCGGTAGAGAAGAAAAATAAAGGACCTTTTCCTGTGGTAAATAAAGGATTTTATACTTAAGAAAATATTAGTATAATAACTTCATATTCAAATTCTGCCAAATGAAAATAATCATACATTCAAAAATGCTTTGTTCGAAAGTGATTTTTTTAAACATGTTGGTATTATTTTATCTGTATTGTATCAATTTATTTATCATTTTTTTAACCTATTTCAAATTAATGTTTGTATTTTAACTTATTTTACCCCTTTAAAATGTTAATTTAGTCAACTCTTTTATCACTTTGGTTGTTTTTGTGTCTAGTGTCTTTTATGCTTCGTTTTAACCTGTTGACATTCAGACTGCACTTTGTCACAAATTGTATGTTTTGCAATAGCTTCTCTTAATTCTGTCTCTGTGTTATGTTTAAATGTATAAATGTGTATGAAAAGTGCCTTATGAGTAAAACTGCTTTTTTCCAACTGATCCCATCCAACTTTATTTAGAAAGCACTTTAAAAACAACAACAGCTGAAACAAAAGGCTGTACATAAATCAACAAAACAAACATTAATATACATTTAAAAAATATGGACACAGCAAAGGTAAAAACAGTAAATACTCAAATTAACTCAAAATTATCTCCCACTGGGTCAGAAGTCAAAGAGTAAAAGTGGGTTTAAAGGTACGTTTTAAAGATTGACAGTGAAGGAGATTGTTCCACTTTGTCCTCTGACCTCAAAATCAGCTGATCAATAAATGGACATATGTGCAATAGTGGAGAGAGGGGGGGGGGGGGGGGGGGGAGGAGAGAGAGAGAAAGACCACCTCCAGGTAAAAGACGAAAAGACGATGGGAGAGATAGGTGCACTTTGTTGGTGAGTGACATCATACCTTTAAAAATCCCTTAGGCGCGGTCATGGCGTCATCCATTTCTGAAGAGGCACGTACAGAGCAGAGACAGGGAGAAGAGTAACACCCCCTGCACCTCTGATGCTTTACCCGTTTACCAATTAAGGCTCTCGCTGTGCAGGACAGAGAGAGAGAGGGGGACGACGAGACGCGGAGGTAGAAAAGAGCAAAAGACAAGTGGGACTATCTCTTTCTGCGCTTTACGCCAACGACCAATAAACCCACTTTTACCCCCACTGGGACTGCTCGTGGGGAGGGAGGTCCGGGACCTCGGTGCAGCACACACTCACTCATAGGCTCTCTACACCCCGACTGTGTGACCATAGTAACTCCAGGCTGCTGCTGCTGCTGCGCGCACCGGAGACGCACCGGAGACGCACAGGACCACAGGCTACCACACATGTAAGTCCCACTGGGAGAGTGAGAGAGTGATGATGCCTGTGGGCTTTTGCTTTCACGTGTTTCTCTTTACTGTGGACGTGAGGTCACTGCTGCGAAAAGATTGCGATATTGTGGTGAAAGTGTAATTGGAGTGACAGAGACCGGTTTCCCGGGGGGGTCCGCTTCTCTTACCGGCTGCGCTGCGCCTTTACGCAGCACCAACTTCTCCACTCTCCTTTACCCACTCGCTGACTGTTTATCTCCTTCCATCTCGCCTCGGTCCCACGCGCAGAGACTATGGGTTGGTTTATTGTTAATGAGCATCGCAGCAGCAGCAGCATCTCTCGAGCGTTACAACAAAGGGGCTCCTCACCAAATAAGGTAAAACACGGACACTGACTGCTGCGCTGGAGCGTTCAAGTGTTTTGGGGGGGTGGGGGTGGTCACTTGCGCCCTCCGCCGCCGAGAGCGGGTCTCACAAGAGCAAACTCACCTGATCCATCCATGCTCAAGACGTTTGCGCACAGCCACAGCTCATAATGGTTGTGACAGCAGCCCAACTTGATTTCACTGACACAGGACAAGGCGTTTATCGACATATTTTCCCATGATGCAGAGCAGCTGATACCATGTTTGTGATGGTTTAAATGACGAGGTGAAGAGATGTTGACTTTGTGGGGTGGAGTGTCACCCTTTCAGGAAAAAAGACCACATGTGGCAATGATAACATGTTTGGAACATACTGTATATTCAACGACACACCCAGACTTTTGAGGATGAGCTGATATGATTCTCTGTGTCACTGTCGGTCCAATACTGGTGAAAATGACTGGATCAGGTATTATGAGAAGAAAGAAAAATAATGTAAAATCTGACCAAATCCATTACTAGCTCATAAATATTTGTCTGCAAAGAGACATTTGTTATTGATATGGAATGTAAGTGAGGGATACACATGTAAGCGAAAGCAGTAATATTGTTGAACTTGCTGGTTATGGTTAGGTGGTAAATGCATGAGCACAACTGTGTTAGTAACAACTTATAAATATGTAAAATGACTTTATTATAGCAACAGTCATGGTAGATACTCAAGTTTCAGGTATCAATTTTTAAGTTTTACAAATTTGTCTTAGTAAAACACAATAATGGACACAGGTGACGTTAGTGGATACTGTGTGTGGCTCAGGTCTTTTCCTGCTGATATGCAGTCGGATTTCAGAGGCAGTGCCAACAAACACACACAATCACACACACACACACATTACACATTCTTGATCCATATTTTGTGAAATGTTGGGTGTGACAGTACACTCACCTGCCACTTTATTAGGTACACAGGACACATAATAAAATGACAGGAGTTGAATCTGGTGAGAAATACTTTGCTTTTGCACATGCTGTACATTCACACATGATCTTTATTGTTAGTGTGTGATAATTTGAGTTATTATTTCCTTTCCGTCATCCTAGTCTGGTAATTTACCCCTGATCTTTGGCATCTGTGAGGCATTTTGACTGAGAAAACTGCTGCTCACTGGATATTTTGTAATTTTTTTTGACCATAAACTCTAGAGATGGTTAGGTGTGACAATCCCAGTAGATCACCAGTTGCCAACCAGTCTGGCATTAGCAACCAGGCCACATTCAAATGTACTTAAATCCCATTTCTTCCCCATTCTGATGCTTGTTTTGACCTTTAGCTGCTCATCCTGACCACGTCTATGTGCCTAAATACACTGAGTCCCTGCCATATGATTGGCCGATTAGATATTTGCTTCAACAAGCAGTTTAACAAATATACCTAATAAAGTGACTGGTGAGTGTATAAGCACTAAGAAACACTAAGATCTCTGTTTCACTACAACAGACCAAAGTTTTCTTTTTTTTAATCTAAAAAATGTAAACCAAGGTGGGTTATGTGGAGCTTTTTAGCGTATTAAGCCACAGCAGTTTAATAATAAATATCAAGGGTTAATAAGTTAAGATGAGAAGTGTAACTGTGAGTTTTACTGTGGTCATGACTGCAGTTGCAGCAGGTTTGTCCCCAGTTCAACCGCCTCACAGTGAAGGCTTCCCCGCCCTCTTTTAAACCATCTCCGCTGTTATGATTGAACAACTGGAATGTGCCATGTTTATCCTCTACATGGATGGAAGCGGCAGGTGATTTCACACTGAGCTCATAACATTCCTGAAAAGCCTTCATCTAAAACACTGTGGAGAAAAAAATGTGTTTTCAGATCGCAGCCTGTCAGCTGTTCACTGCAGCTCGAATGACTCTGCGGGTCGGCCAAAAACTGTACAGAGACAGAGGGAGAGACGACTTATCACGGCTTCAAGATGCTGCTGCTGGTTTATAAGGTGTTGAACAGAAAATATGTTTCTTATCTGCTGTTATGTTCTAAACCATGCAAACTCCTAATAACCGGGGACGGAATTTATTTTAAATAAATTAAATAGATTTTCCAAAATGTTTTGGTAACCTTTTATATTACAGTACATTCAAACATGGTAATAGTATGGTAATCATTATGTAATGGGTGGTATTATTATGTAATACCATCTTATGTTTATACCATATTATGTAATACCATCCTATGTTTCCACCTTTTAACCTGATTTTTAAATACAAAAATCAAACTTGTATTTAATTGTCGGAATAAACTACATACTGTATTTTGTATTAATCTAATGTAGGAGTAAAACTTTACAAAAAAAGTTCTGCAAACTTTTTGTAATAATAACAGTAACACAGTGTGATATATAAAGGAGATAATATTAGAATAATGGAATTTCTACATGTCATATCCTGTAATAATTACTATAGACCACAATAAAATGAATCAAAATGGATAGTTACCATATTATAAGTAATTATATAAGGTTATAAGTTGAAATTCATTCTCCCTTATGTGTCCTGCACATTTTACATTGTTATTACCAAGCTGTTGCTCGGTGCTTACTATAAAAAATAAGTTGCTATTACTATAATTACTATATACTATTACTATAATATTGCTTCATGATCACAAATTATTACATATTACTTAAATATATTATGCAATATACGTTTTTTAAATGTTGTGTTGCCTGGCGACATCCCTGTGCCGCACACAGGAAGTGATTTGTTTTATTTCAAAACAGACGGAGGCAACAGCAACATTGTGCCAGCAAAACAAGACAGGCAACGAAAAGTGAAATTTTACTGCTTTACTTAGGACACTGGGTTGTTCAGCAGTTTGACGGAATAAATGCCTCTTGTCCCCGCCCGTCCCTACACTGCTGCTGTATACACACAAACGCTCCCTCGATTATTATGCTATATTGTTTGTGTGCATGACAACCAAAGAGACACAGAATCATAACATAAAAAACAGAAGTTACTTAGTGCAACTTTAAATACAAAAATCAAACTTGTATTTCATTTTCAGAATAAAGTACATACTGTACTTTGTATTAATCTAATGCAGCAGTAAAACTTTACAAAAAAAAGTTATGCAAATGCAAACATCCATTAATAGAAATGCATATGCATAGATACAGTATACACACGCATGCATATGTGTATGTATACTTGTATACACATATATCTACAGCCATATCAAAGTCCAAATTTATGTTCCGAAAAACAAAATAGAGGCAGAGAGAGAGAGAGAGAAAAAAAGACCACAACTTATGCACTGCAGCTTTAAGTCATTTTAATTTCTTTTATTTATATCATTCGACATGCCTTCTTTGTATCAAGAGGAGGAGGTGATTGATGCCATGAGACAAAAAGGGTGAACGTGACAGTTGTAACTTGTCCTTATTTGACGCGTCTTGTCCTACTTTCACCCACTTACCGCCACCAAACACACACATAATGAACGTCTGCAGAAGAGTCAAGAGCCTCTGCTGCAATCTCTGCTTCTGACTCGTGCTTTCTCACCACCGCTCTGTTGCCTGCTTGTGTCAGGTGGTTATAGACTGAACCAACTTCCTGTGAAGAGCTCTGCTCTGCTCTGCTCGACCGTGGCACTGTAATGTCACAAGTATCAGCCCGAAGGAGAGCGTGGGAAACTCGCATTGATCTTAACACTTACGTCATTTCATCTAAATGTGTACAGTATCGTGCCGCAGTGGCACCGCCGTCTCTCAGCACTCTGGGGCTTAATTTGATCATCATACAGTATCATAAAGCTGATCCATCGCCTGACACATATGGAAAACTGGATTTTCCATGTGATTTTCCATGTGATAGGTCATCCTGCTGCTGTCACCTTTGACCCAAGGCCTCACATTTAATAGGAATCTCTGTCTGGATTATTTGGTTTAGTCAAAAATCCACTGTGATGCTTTTGCTTTTGTTACTTTAAATAAATGTGCACAAACAAATGTACACGCCTGTGAATTAAAATGCAACATAAGCATTTCTATAATCCAGTGGCACTGCAACGACGTCAATGCAGATTAATGATGGCCAGAGTGATGAATGGATTCCAGGTTAATGACATTCAAATGAGTAATGATGTGAGTGTGGGTTGACAGTGTTAAAAATTAATGGGTGTTGATTATTCATGTTCGGAGTGGGTGCAAATTGGTAACGTCTAGAGTTGGTCCAGATTAATGATGGGTAGAGTAAGTGACAATGTCTAGAGTAAATCCAAATTAATGATGTTTAGAATAGTGAACAATGTCTGGATCAAATCCAGATGGATGACGTTTAGAATAGTTAACACTGTCCAGATGAAATCCAGATTAATTGTGTTTAGAATGGGTTCAGATCAGTGATAAACAACTTTTAATGTTGTTAGTTCATATGTTCTTCTGACTTTGCTGTTACTTGTTAAAGAGATCCCTGATCTCAGTGGGATTAACTTGGTAAAATAATAATAAATAAGATAATATATGTCCAGAATAATTGCAGACAAAGGGGAAAAGAAGTGAAGAACCTTTAGAAAATAGACATTAAGAGCCATGAGAAGAATGAGACACCCAGCACAGTGAAGCAACGTAGGAGAAAACTGAAAACCGCAGTGCCTCCTGTAAACACTAGAGGGAGGCAGATGACAAACCAGAGAGGTCAGTTCCTCAGTCTCTCTCTGTCCCCGCCCTGTGTTTTGTCTCCTGTTTATTTTGTGAATTCCAGTGAAACAATAGGCCTCCACTCAGTGACTTTTCTTCCAGCTTTAACTTCCAGAGGAAAATGTTTATTCTGCCTTTTTTAAAATCTGAAGTCATGAGTAGACGATTCCCTCTGAACATTTCTGCGTCAATGAGTCCACGCTGTGCTAAATGCTCCTTTTGTCCAAGAGTTTTGTTGCTGTTTTTAATCTCAATCCTCCTCTGATGCAGTCACCTTCCACGGACGCCATTAGTTTTGTACTTTAATTGTAAAATGAGTGTAAAATGGGCTAAATTACACACCCACTGGGACAAGAGCTGAAGTTGGTCTATTGTTTTAATGTTTATGGCCCATTGAATTTAAAAGTGTTTGTAATTCATTAATATAGAGCTCTTTTACTGGGCTTTTATTAAGTCACTCAGAGTTCCAGGGTTGCTATGGGGGGTGAGGGGCATTCTTCAGATTTTCCCTTGACCAGACACACACACACACACACACACACACACACACACACACACACACACACACACACACACACACACACACACACACACACACAGTGAGCCAAAGCATTCTTGATGACTGCTGGCCACACTGTGGCTCCTGGCACTGAGCTCCTTATTTAGTCAAAAAGCTGCAGAGTCACATCTCTCACTCTCTCTTTACAGCTGCTGCTGTTCTGCTCTGAAAATGAATCAGAAGACGCAAACTTTAACAGAACCAGACAGCAGCTAAAGACGATGACATCCAATCCAAATCTGCATCTGTTTCATTAAAGTGTAATCGAATCATTCGGCATTTAACTGATGGTGTTTGTTTCCATCCACCACAGCTAAAAGTGAAGTCAGAACAACAACAAAATGATGTATGTGATTATAATTTATTCAGTTTCTTATCTTGGTTGTGATTGTGTGGATTGACTGATGCAACTTTAATGTCACTGCACGAGTATATTGAAATTGGGCAACGCTCCTCGCCTGTGCAAAAGACCAAGAGCATAAATCCTTTTTCAGCTTCTCCCTTTAGGGGTCATCTGAGAATTGTAATAGATAAATAAATTCCTAAAAAAAATACTGAGAACAGACATATTTCACTCACTCCAGACATATTAATAGTTCTCTATGTTTATATCAATAATCCACCCAGGCTTTTCATAAAAGTGGGATGTGACTTTAACAATATTCTCCTCTCTCTTGAGGCAGTTCTTCTGTCAGAAATGACAGTGGGAACATTTTCAGGATTTAAGGATGAGAATATTTCCCACCTCACCCTCTTATTTTAGCTTCTACCAAAACAAACCACACTAACAATTAAGTCAGTGTGGTTTGTTTAAATCTTTCACTGACTATTTTTTTTTTTTTAGCACAAATAAGAAAAACTGTCCTCAAAGAGCCTTAAGTGAAAATAAATGATTTGTGAATGAACCTGCCCATCAAAACTGTTGTTTCCCTTTTTTCCCTGAAACTGAATTCTGCTGCTGCTTCTGCTATTAAACAGTCAGGCCGTCATTAGTGCATCATATAGTGCATATTTGGTGAGTGATCTCATCCGGCTGTTTGGCCAGTGCAGCAAAGACAAACAGAGGAGGCTGGAGTCTAGACGCTCGACGTCTGGATGACCCAAACTGTAACCTCTTTAAAGATAAGGCTTTGAAACACAGTCAAGAGCTGATATTTAGTCAAAATATACCTATGCGCTGAAATTCACACTGCTCATAATTAGACAGGAAGGGAGAAGCGGTGTGCGGGCCAGCAGAATCAAACAAACACAGCTCTGTGTTTCACACTCTGGGGCCTGAAACCATGAGCATCATTTAACCACTGGGACCCAGACCGTGTTCCCTTTATGTCTGTCACACTGACAGAGACAAAAAAGTTGTGTGTGTGTGTGTGTGTGTGTGTGTGTACATGAGTCAACTGTCATTAGCAGTGACACATGACTGGGGTGAGGGGCGGGGCCTGAGGGCGGGGCCTGAGGTCACCAGGTGATCCAGGATAAATCAGGGCTGGAAATGAGGAAGTATACTGTCTCTATTTTGAAAAAAAAAAAAACGTTGATTAAGTCTTTCCTCTGCACTGTTGTTAAAGCCCTGCCCTGACCAGTGGACTTCCTCGCAAAACCCTCAAGCAAGTTGCCATGGTTACCGTCTTCTTTGTTGTGTGTGTGTTTTTGTTTTTGTTTTTTTTGTGTTTTAAATGAATGAAAACACTACAAACTGGTTGTGCTACAGGGAGCATGTGGAGCCGATGCATACAGGCCCCGCAGAGTCAAACTTGAGATGATCCATTGTGGAAATGGTCAGATGATAACATTTACATCATGTGGACCCTCGTGGAACTCTTCACAAACACACACAGTAGCTGGGCCATACAAGTTGCATATAGCCCATGCACAAGCGGAAGGGAATTGGGCTTGTAAGTGGAGGGTTGCGGAATCGACTCCCCATCAGTTCGCGGTTTGGGGTACTCTTGACCAAAGTACCCAAACCCCATTGCTCATTGTTAACTGGCCACTCTAAAGTGACCCCACCCATGTCAGGAAGAGCATCTGGCATAAAATCTCTGCCAAATCAAATATGTGGATCATCCACTGTGGCGACCCCTAGAGAGGGGGGAGGCCAAAGGAAAGGAAGTTGTGTAAACAGCTTCAAAACAAACACTAAGAGTTAAATCAATTGTATTGGTGGTAGGGCTGAGTTGATATGGTTGATATGGTGTTGGTCTGATACTAGCCAAAATCAAAATAAAATCCGATACAATCTTTTCAATGATGTACATTGATGTACAAAGAGGGATGTGCACCACCTCCACAGTCATAGGACAAGGACATGCGTGTTACCTGCAAATGTCTGCCACGCAGTTGGAATGTTATTTTTACATTTACTATGTATCGGACCAATGTCGGTATCGGTAGAAAATTTAAGGTTGTGATCCCGGTATCGTATCAGACACAAAAAAGTGTTATTGAGCTCATCATTAAATGGTGACGGTGGAAAAGATGATCAGATCAAATTCTGCTTAGGGCTTAAGAACAGCTGATTGCATTAGTTCACATCAATGTTAATTTTGTGAGAACTCTTTCTAAAATGTAAAATTTTGCAGCAGCAGCCTTAATCGGAATCCAGAGCAGGATCTCGTTTGCCTGGAACTCCCATGACCCCAAACTATACTATGTATTAATTAGAAAATGTATTTCAAAATGTGCTGACTTTACTTTTCCCACTATTATTTATAGCTGTGGTCAGACTTTTGTACAAAGTAGACATTAAAGAGGTAGTTCAGGTTTTTTTTGAAGTGTGGTTGTATGTGGTACTGACACATAGTTAGAGCTGATTTTGTGGCTCATGCCACCAGCGTGCTACTGTGGAACCACCCTGACTGAAAAGATGGCTGCCAGTGGGGACAAAAACAGATTTAAGCCACTAATTAAAACCCCCTTTTAAAATCTACTCCTGCTGAATTCCACAATATCTTTACAATATGTTGTACTGCTTTTTCTCATAGAGAAAATGTATGATTTTTACATCACAGTGCACAGACGTTATTGACAAACTGTTGCCTGTATGGTTAAGTTCAAATTAGTTATTATTTGAAATTTTGAAATTTGGATTTACCTCCGTAACACAAACTTATCAAATGAGGTAGCAGAAGACTAGTAGCTTTTGTATCCCGCTACACTATAAAATGTTGATTTTCTCTATGGACTTTGGTGCAGAAGAGTAAATGGGTTAAAGATAATCTAATCATGAACACATAAGATATTGTTGACCTTAACAGGTGTGAATTTTGTTAGAAGAGCCTTTTATTCGGTGGCTAATATCTGTTTTTTCTGGGTCCCCACCATGTTTTCAGTGAGAGCGAGTGTCCGTGTCTCAGGCTGGAAGTCAGTGAAGACAACGTGTCTTTATCCTCATACACCGACAGTAATTGCAGGTTTTCTCTGATCCCAGCGCAGTAAACATTAAATTTGGCTTTGCACGATCACAACCGGTGTTATGTACTCTGAAACTCAGGGTGCACATACACGATGCCCTGGATTTGGACTAGAAGAGGCATTAATGACATCATTTGTCCCACAGACAGAGGACTGCGCTGCTTAACAGCTCTGATCCTACAGTGTTGGCACTTTATTGCACTTGTCACAGACACTCCTTGATTGAATCATGCTTGCTTGTGCAGTTATAAAATTCACTATGACTGACTCACTGACGGGGCCACACGGCTGGTGTAGTGGTTGGCACTCTTGCCTTTGCAGAAAGAAGACCCGGGTTCGTGACCCAGGGCCATTCTGCATGGAGTTCTCCCCGTGTGTGTGGGTTTTCTCCGGGTTCTCCTGTTTCCTCTTACAGTCCAAAAGCATGCAGATTGGAGGATTAGGCCAGTTGGACACTCTAAATTGTGAGAGTGAATGGTAGTTTCTCTGTGTGGCCCTGTGATGGACTGGTGATCTGCCCAGGGTGTGGAAGATGAGTGAGGGTGATTTATTCACTGACTGGTGTTTGTGCAATATAAATTCTGTTTCTAATATACAGTGAGTCATTTCTGTCTTTTAATTTTTTTCATGGTTTTATGAAACTCTCAATTCAAGGTTTATTTCATTCCTAAGCTTTATTTATTGATTTTTTTTTTATTATTTGTTTATTGGGAGACTGAGTCCTGCGACCTAATTCATTTATTTATATCAACTTTATAAGTAACTTTAAAGTTATAGCTTGGGAAAAAAGTCAGTCTCCAGGCTACAACTTTGCAGACACTCAAATTAACTCTTTTCCTTTTCTTTTCTCTCACACACAGTCGAATAGAAAGAGAGAGAGGGAGGGAGCGGCCAAGCAGAGTTGAGCAGACTCCACCCAGAAAAGAAATCCAGCGAACCAAGAGACAGCCGAGACCATAAAAATGAGTGGTTCCCACCCCCGGCTCCACCAGAGCGCCTCGCCCGCTCCCAACGCTCTCTCCTCGGACAAGGACGCAGAAATGCCCGCCACGGAGAAGGACCTGGCCGAGGACGCGCCGTGGAAGAAGATCCAGGAGAACACGTTCACCCGCTGGTGCAACGAGCATCTGAAATGTGTCAACAAGCGCATCGGCAGTTTGCAGACGGACCTGAGCGACGGGCTGCGGCTCATCGGGCTCCTGGAGGTGTTGTCCCAGAAGAAGATGTTCAGAAAGTACAACCAGAGGCCCACCTTCCGCCAGATGCAGCTGGAGAACGTGTCGGTGGCTCTGGAGTTCCTGGACAAGGAGAACATCAAGCTGGTGTCCATAGGTGGGTCACACACGTTCAGTGCAGAACCAGATCCGAGGTTCGATGGATGGATTCACACCTCCACCTTCATTCAGGTGGTGTCTCCACTGCGTTTGGTTTAATTAAAACTATAGGTTAACTTTGAACTGAAGGAGCTGAAAATATGTAAAGTATTTGCGACTTATGGCAGTTAACTTGGATATTGAGACTTCATTTGCGATATAGTATTTTGGCTTTAGTTCAATATTCATCATTTATATAATTAAACACTTAGCAAACAGTCAAAAACATTAAACAACCAGTGAAGAGGATTTAGTGGCCTCTAGGGGTGAAGCTGCATATTGCATCCAACTTGGAACAACATGGTGGAAATTGGAAATTTTCAGGCAATAATCAATAAATGAGAAGATACAGTTTTAAAATAGAGCTTCCTGAATCTGTCACGACACAATTTAACCACTCTGTATTTCCTTTGCAAAGTTAAGAATGAAAAATATGATTGTTATCAACATGTATGTTGTTTCAAATCGCAATTTCAACTTGAAAATGATTCAATGTTCAGTCAGTCATGTTCAGTTGATGGTGTCCTATAGAAATTTGGGCTGAATAATTTGGTTAAAATATCACATTTATTAATATTAACTAATCATTCTAACAATATAATGATTCAGTTCAATATTTCCTGTAATAGATTTGCAGTAATCATGGAGCAATGTCACAATAGGCACTGTCGAAATATGAACTACTACAGTATATAAGAAATTTAAAGGTTCAGTGTGTAATATACAGGAGGATTTATTACTACCCATACTACCCATAAAGTCTCTTTTAGGCACAGGCATTGAAAATTTGCAGTAGCGATAAACATTGCTGTATCTGTGTCTGTTAAATAATCATTAAAATTAAAATAAAAAAGTGTTTTTTTTTATACATACGTATAATAGCTTTTCCCCTTTAAATTAGCCATTAATTAGTGCCTTAGGCCACAGTCTTTGCTTTAATTCTGTAGCAGCCCCTTTAAAATAAAATTGTTTTGCTTTCTTAGCTTTAGAATAAGCCCCACCAAAAAGCCAGAGTGCGAGATTTGTATTTTTAAGTGTAACGATGAAGGGCGACATTGTGGTGCCTTGACACACTTGGAAAAGGGGAGATCGCAATCTGCCGTCTCACCACTAGATGTCACTAATTCTTATACACTGTACATTTTTAAATATAACGACTGTTGTGTGCATAGAACAATCGAAAAATACATTGTATTTATTTACTAAATGGCATCTGTTGTGGTTTGCTAACTTGCATAGTTTCCAGTTGTGGTTCAAAATAGATTCATTGTTCAGCTATGTGTGTGTGTGTGTGTGTGTGTGTGTGTGTGTGTGTGTGTGCAGGCTCTAAAATAAAAAAAATGAAACATGGAAAAAAACCTGTCACCTTGTAAAGAAACATGCTGGAATGTAGAGTTGTACATGTTTCCGGTGTGTCCAGGGGAGCTCTGCTTTTGTCTCAGGCTGTCCAGATTTGAGGTGGGTTGTTTTGGGAGGAGGGGATGTGAGTGAGTGTGCAGAGGGGGCCCCAGGCCCTTCTCCTGTTCCCCCCCCTCCCCGCCTCCAGAGCCGGGCTGGGCCGTGCCGTGCTGCTCCAAGCCAAACTGTGAGGGCTTGGACTCACTTCAGGCCTAGTAGCATAGGAGAGCCGATCCTGTACTCGCTCACACACAGAGAAACACAAGGCTATTGTCTGTGCTCATGTCGTGCAGTGGGCTGGGTCTCCCTCTACAGGACTTGGCGACATGGACGTGGGTTTTTCTGGACTTTGCCTACATGCAGCTGCTTCGCTCCTCACAACACCGATGCATGGTTTTGCATGTGCATTTAAGTCATTTTCTGTTCGGCTGCCGGACGGTACAGTCTTCTTGTGTTGCACTTGCTGATATCTGTCCCGCAGGCATCGGTGATGAGCGGCTCAAGATACAGTTTGAATCATACGTGTTGAAAATGGGCAAATTATCACAATAGAGTGTGAGATAACCCAAGATTAAGTTTTGCTCCTGAGTGAAAGTTGAAGAAACCAGTTAATTTTGGTTTTAATTATCTTTATGGACAGAAAACAACAAACACTTGTTTAACAGAGGAACTAATCTTTGGCAAAACATTTAATAGTAATTATATTTTGTGTCTCCAAGTGTTTTTTTTTTTCATAATTGAAATTCATTATATCAATTTATATATTGGTGTTATTGATATTGAAGATATTGATATAGTGATATATATTGTTATTTCCCAGCCTTACATATAGGATTTTGGATGGCCAAATATACAAACCATTTAATCATAACAAATGACACAAAATTGCATAACTTAAATAAACATTTAGTGAATAAATTTGTGCCCACATGTTGACATTTAAAAAAATACTGTTGAATGCATGAACCTGAATATCAGCAAGCTCATTGGATGGGACTGTGGAAAATATTAGGTTTAAGGGCAGGAATTTAGCATTCATCAATTTTCTGTGAACAGAAGATTGCGTCAAATGATCTAAATGAGTCACAATCATCCAATTGTTATTAACTTAATTGGCTGATTATGGCAAATAATACGGATGATAATTATGCGATTAATCGGTCATACCAATAAAAAGATCTGCTTGTAATTTTCCATTGCATTTCAATGCCATTGTTGATTCAGTCCTTGGTTGAAACCAAATAAGAATGACTTGTACCATCAGATCCTCGTTCTCCGCTCACCTGGGGTGAAGACAGACAACAAAACTATTCAACTATTCTGCCCGAGACAAAAACTTTATCAACAGACAGTCTGTGGTTTGGAGAGACAGGAAGAGGTTTGTGACCGAGTCTGTGTGAATCACAGGAGAACGAGATCCTGTCATCTACAGGGTGAATGGTTTCCACACACACACACACACACTAGTGCTGTCATTTTCTTCAGAAATCAAGTTAGACCAAACATTATGTGCCGCACTTTTATTCTGAACATATTCAGATTCTCAGTGTCTTATTTTCTGACGGGCCAAATTCAAGCGGATCTAAGGCTATGCTGCACTCAGAGCTCCCTCTGCAGGGCGACCTGGTAACTGCTTCAGACAATCTGGTGCGGTTCTAGGCTGTATATTTTCAACTCCAATGTTCACTCACCAGCTCATGCTCTAAAGCAGATCTCATCATCAGTACTGATTGTGGTTATCACACTCATAGACGGTCATATAAGATATCATCTAAGGCTGCAACGATTCACTGATTAATTGATGATTTAATGAATTGTCAGCTATTTTGATAGTTGGTCTGGATAATTAAAATAAAAAAATATAAATAATTTGATATTTCAGCTTATTGAATGTGATTTTCTTGTTTCCTTTCTCCATATAGCAAAAAAATATAAGTAAAGCTGAAAATTTTTGGTTTGTGGATAAAACAAGACATTTGAGAGCATCTTAATTTTGAAGTTTGGGCAACTTTTTTTTTTTGTGCCAAACAAGTAATCCATAAGAATCAATACCTTGCTTGATTTTGAAAGTAATCATTAGTTGCAGCCCTAATATCTGTATAAACATTAGAGCTGCAAAAGTCCTATTTTCAGACAATGTCGCAGTATGAGCGTGATCATTTTTCTTGACCGCAGATGATTGTTTGTGTTTGAAAAGCTCTGTTGCTGGTACTTTTCAGGGAGCAGTACCAGGAACCAGTGAGCCATCCTGCACATCCCTGCATGTCTGTCTGTCTCTCTGTCTGTCTGTGCCTCCCACTGACTCACCCTCATTCAAGCTG
This sequence comes from Brachirus orientalis, assembly GCA_016785285.1. Lineage (NCBI taxonomy): Eukaryota > Metazoa > Chordata > Actinopteri > Pleuronectiformes > Soleidae > Brachirus > Brachirus orientalis. Next base: position 948,869 of record JAFBJR010000570.1, read on the forward strand.
CTCCTTCTGAGTCACATTAATGTGAAGATGAGAGAGGACAGCCTTCTTTGACTTCCTCCTTTCATTGCAGAAAGTAGACACACCCAGTCAGTAACCCTCACCACAAGTTACCAAACAGCCATCACTGGCCGCAGTGATGCACTCTGGTCTCGTCTACTTTCTCTAAAGCTCCAGTTCTATTTTTTTTTTTTTTTTTTTTTTTTTTTTTGACTGTATCTTATCTGCACTTTTCTTTTTCTTAAACGATGACTTCCCCTCTTTAATTTCTTCTACCTCTTCTTCATTTCTCTTTTTTTATGTATCTTTTTTCGCTTTCTAGAAGTATTGATAATGCAACAGTAACCACTGTAACACCCGTCATGAGTTACTCAACGCCAGCCAGTTCTTTGCTCCACCCATAAAAAGCAAAAAAAAAAAAAAAAAAAATGTAGAACAGGACAAAAGCGGCAAACGGCAGTCATTAATAAATAAATTCAAACTGTTATTAGTTGTGAAGTGTGAAAAAGTAAGGAGTTAAAATCGCATATCCATCGCAGTTATAATCAATTGGTTTTTAAAATTTAAAAGTTGAGTATTTTGTAAAAAAAAAAAAAAAGAAAACAATGTCTTGCCAAGAGTTTGATGAGAAAATTGGCGCAGTTGTTGTCATACAGTAAAACGCCTGTTAGCCATAGGTGGGGCTGGTTAGAACTGGGTGATATGGGAAAAAATTATCAAGATAAAAATAATGAAATCAGTCAGCATTAATCATTAAGATAATGGTGATAAATGTCACATTTACTCTTAAGTGAAAGTTGAACAAACCAGTTGAATGTGGTTTTAATTTTTTGTTTTGTTTTGTTTTTATCTGATTACAATTATATCTGTAATTTTGAAATGGTATAGTTTCATCATCCGGTCCTTGGTTTGTCTTTCTAAATACAAGAATAAATGGAGGAAACAGCTCGCGTGGCTCTGGTTAAAGATAAAGAAAAGAAAAGAAATCCACTCCCTTTTGCATCTTGTGGTTTTCCTCCTAAATTGACCTGTCATGTTTAAGGCTTATAGTGACTTGCTGAACATTTCTGTACTTGACCAAAAAAGTGGTCGTCCCTGTTACCCTAGAGAAAAACCACAACTCTCATTTTTGTACAGAGAAATGGGATATAATGTGTTAATTTATGGACTAATCTAAACTAAACACAGCTGGTAAAAATCTTCTGTTTGATTTGATGAGAGCCAAAATGGCCTCACGCTAAGCTAAAGCTAGCTAAACATACTGTATTTCTGGCTTCAAATGAGCCATGTAGATGTGAGTGAATGGTATGAATCCTCTTTCAAATTAACAAGTTTTCTGAATGTATAGTACATGTCTAACTGTTTTTAGAGGATTGTTTTAATCAGGGCCGGTTATCAATTATCAATAATTGTGAAAGTTGATGAGATGAACACGTTTGAGGTAAAAAAAAAAAAAAAAAATACATCAATATGTTGTATTTAGCTTTTGTTGTGTTGCAAATGCTGTGAGTAAAATGTATTGTCATTGAGTTAAGGCCCCACTCTAAATGGAAAATGACAACGTTGGAAAAAATATTCATTGATTAGTCAGCTTCCTTTAGCACCAAAGTGACGGTGAAAGAACTCTCTCGGCTCCACCAGCTTCGATCTGATGACACGAGCCTCGTAGCTGAGATGAAGACTGTTATTTGTTGCCACAGATGATTTATTCTATAGAATGTCTATAGTCTGTATGTCTATAGAAGCTGTTTAGGCTCAGATCAGCTCAGCACTGGCTGCAGTTTAGTAGTTTCAATCCAACAGATTATCTCACTTCCTGCAGGAGCACAGTCACATGTGACATATGGCGCTTTTCTATTTTACAGTTCCAGCACTACTGGACTCGACGCTACTCGGATTGGTATCAGGCGCACCGTTCTCCATCATTATAGTTCCTCGTTAACATGGGCTGTGTCGTTATAGCACAACTGTGTGAAAGTGCAATGACGTTTTATACGCGACGAAAAAAAACACACAAACTAGTGACGAGCAAAGCAGTTCATTTCGGTGTATTGAATCATTAGAATCGGTTAATTAAAAAAAAAGATTAGTTCAGTACTTCCTGCATGACCGGAGCACAGACTGTTTAATATTGAGATTTTATTATTTTACTTGTTAAATGTCCAGCGAGTGGCGTGAACAAGTCAGTGTTAAGTCGAGGATCTTTCCTGAGAAGACCGGATTCTTGCACGACATGTCCTACAGGGACGAGGTAAGACGAGGTAGACGAGGTCTCTTGCTAGCAATCGGGGAAAGCATAAATGGAGGACGCTGGCAACTGTCACTGTGTCATTGATTCTTCTTGAACCATTAGCTTGGTTGAAATTATAGGCGGACATTGAAGCCTTTCTGTGCGAGAAAGTGATTTATTATATTTATTTCAACTTCTGTTGCACTGAGGTTGCACAACATATGCATTGATGTAAATTCACTGTGCACAGGAATGAAATGTTCTGAAAGGTTTTAAGGAGTTTAAACATTGGAGTCTTTGGCCGGTGTCTAATGATGTGGTGTGTGTTTCAGGAGCCTCCCTTGATTATGAGAATCAGTAAATTCACTTAGAATTGTCAAATCTAACTGTATTAATCTTGCCCAAATTCACAAATCACAGTCTGTGCCTGTCCTTATACCCTCACTTTGGGTCTGGAATGTGCTTTTCATGCTTTTCCTTTGACTATATTGGCAAAATATTACATTTATGCATCTCTCCAGTTATCTTTAATTATTAGGTTGCATAATGTGTTGTGTACACAGCTTCCACACTTGCCAGCATATTCCACTGTGATCATCACACCCATGTTTGAACAAGTTCAATCATTTCGCTTGGCTTCATTCCGCGTGTGTTTTGGGTGTGATGAATCTTAAACACCCTTGCTGTGTTGAAGCAGATCAACACCCAAAAGAAATTCTCTTAATAAGGCAATGTGCTTTTCATGCATTGGTCACCTCCTTGTATGTGTGTGTGTGTGCGCGTGTGTCATCTCTGCTAAATTCTGTCAGCAGCCCCAGTTTGAACATTGTACAGTTTGTTGAAACAACTCTTCCCATCATCCACATGGGCAGGTTGTGAGCCGAATAGATCTGTGGTCTAACTATGTACCTTGTTACCTCCCCTGTCTTTTAGCCTGGGAGGAGAAGAGACGCACAGGTTGGGACAGACGCCTGTGTGGCAACATCCAGGCTCCTCCTGTTACATAGTTACATAATAATGAAACGTGTTCTATATTACTAATATAAGAAGAAGCCTGGAGAAGCAGAAGTTGTGTCCTTGTGAATGAGACCCAGGCTCATTTGTACACTCTGTTCAGTGCTGCGGTTTCTACATGGTCTCATGTGACCTGTAGTATTTCACTACATGTCTAATATACTACAGTGGTTAATATAATAGCACTGTTATTTTTAAATGCTAATCAGTTGATTTGACACTTTGGTTGACTATCAATTATTCAATTACTAAATTAATCATAAACTGTTGGGATAGTCGATTTTTCGGTTTCACATTTTTCAAAAATTTCAGCTTCCTCAATGTGAATACTTACTGGGTTCTTTGGTCCAGTTGATCTCTAAAACTGAAAAATGTTGGTCTGTGGACAAAACAAGACATCTCAGAACATTTTATTTCCAGGTTTGTTAATCACCGATAAACATTTTTCCACATTTTCTGGCATTTTATGGACCAAACACCAATTGTCAGTATAATCTTTAGTTGCAGCCCTAGTACAAATTAGAAAGGTGGCGGTTTAATTCATGTCTCCTTCATGACACACGGCAGGAAAAAGTTGTTGCAGTTTTTATTTATTCTGTCTGACATGATGGTAAATACTATTTCTGGGTTCTGGAATTTGAGTCATCATTAGCCACAGGCTCATGTTAAATATTACCATATAACTGACACTGACATAGAGTTTGCTGTGCGCTATTGTCTTTTGATTCACTAGTGGAATATTTGCTTCATGTAAGTTGATTAGCCACTGCTTTGCTCTTGCTCAGAAATTTTAAGATTTTTCAAATTCACCTGTATAGAGCATGAAAAAAAAGAAGCAAAGGAATCACAGTGTAGTTTGGCAAAGCGCAAACGTTGCCCCATTCAAACTGATTGGTATTTCAGTTGATGCCCTTGCAGCAAGAAATGCTGTAGATGCATAGAGGAATGTTGTGTTTTTCTCAGTTTAAAGTTACATCGTGCAGTTTTGGGAGAGTGTATGTGTGTGTGGTTGAAAATGAATTTGATTTAGTGTAGCTGGTTTCAGACATTTTGACTTTAACATATGAGGAACACAGCAGGAGATTGTCTAGGTCAGATGTTAAGATGTTCGGCTGGATGTTCAGAACAGCAGGAGAATGTCGTGAGCGTCTAGGTGAGGCGGCATAGCTTGGGTTGATTGTTATCGGGCAGGACACTCGCCCACTCTCTAGCTGCGAGGGTTTTCCTCCTGTGTTCTCGCCTTGGTTCACTCAAACACCATCTGCACATTTGACAAGTTCCTGAAAATGTCCGAAAAACAACAGGATACCTGTCAGGATAACTGTGGGTCTCTTCAAATGGTGCCATCGCCACATGGACACAATTTTCTGTTACACAATGTGTCTGTGCTGAAAGTTTAGAAGAAGCACGTTCTAACACACTGATCTATTGTAACTATCAGACTTCCAGGCCAAGTCCCAGTATTCACTGCTTGGCTTGTTAAGCACAACGTCATGCGATGGTGCCACTGTTTCTAAATTATCTTAAACACATTTGCACGCAAACTAAACCTGGCCTTTCACAAGCACGATCTCTAGTTTAAGCCAAAATCATTCTTGTGTGTCTAACCCGAAACAGCAGATAATTTGTTAAACAGAATCTAGTTCTGGCAGAGCTTTTTCAGAAACTGTGTGGTAAAGGGATGTGCTATAAAAAAAATAGCAATACAAAAATTATGTTCTGAATTGAAAAGTTGACCATAAAAATGTCCATCAGTTTTTCCCAACCCTCAAAATAACAACATCCTCAAATGTTTTCTTTTGTCCACAAACCAAAGATATTAAATGTATATTTAAACTGTTGAAATCACAGAACTTGGTTTATTAAACTTATTAAACTAACTAAAAATGTGGCAGTAACTAATTGACTGATCATTTAATTGTTGACTGGGCAAACCATTTGTTTGTCCTTATTTATCATGGGTGTAATCAGTCATTCAGGAAAAGAGCAAAAAACATCACATCCATGTAAGGAATTCGTAATTTTTCTCTATAGAAACACTATTTATTTCAAGAACTACAGTTATGCTCTTTGTTTACACCTTGGTTGCTAACGTCTCGCTGTTGTCACAACTAAAAGACCACATTATTGGTCAGAACCACTTTGATTTAACCACCAGCAAAAGCTTGGGGAAAATCCAGTTTCCTCCCAAGATTAGTATAAATTTGCAATAAATTCCCCCCGTGTGAATCAGTGTGGATTTACCTTCGTCGGTCTGGTTCGATGAATCATTGATTAATATTTAACGTTCAGATGAATCATATGGAATCATATGGACTTTTTTTTATTATTATTTCAGGTGGTGATATATATAATCAAACTAGTACATTTCTACCCTAAATTTCATATTGATCGTAAATCCACCAAGAAAATCTGTTTAGATAAAATTAGCCAAAGGGACTATTAGTCTCCAGCTGCTCCAGTGACTCACACACCCACCAGTTTTAGTCCAGTTCCACAGAACCAGTCGATCACCTTTGGCTCATCCTTAGAGACTATAGCCATGTTTACACCGAGGGGAACAGTTCAGTCTGGTACAGTACGGTAAGTATTTTTTGTGTTTCCATTGGAAATTGTACCAAAATAACCAGCCCCAAGCGTACCATTCTTTGGCCCCCTTACCAGAGTAAAATGGTACGATAAGGGTGGAGCTAAGTCAGCTGATTGGGCAACAGAAAAATTGTCATTCCCTTCCCTTTTGTGTCATGTTCAATGTCGGCGTTTGTTGTTGCACCGGTACGACGTCACGCTGCATCCGTACTGTTCTCAGTCGAAACCCAAGCCTGACCCAGGTTTTTACCATTCCAAACTGTACCATCCTCTCTCACATATACATCCTATGCTTATATCTCACCAGCAATGTTTCCACCAGCCGCAGGCATCTGTTTTCTCAGCCAAAAACAGAAGACAGACACAGTTGGAGACAAAGCTGTATGTTCAGAGTGGCCAAAAACATGAGTTAATGCAGTTTTAAACCTATTACTATTTTACTATGAGTGATTATGATCCAGCAGTAACGCTAAAGTAGCTCCCATGGCCCCTTTAACTGCACCGTCTCTCATCAGGTAATGAGTATGTACTGGACCTACTGGGACGTGTGACTACAGTAGTTTGTTTACTGAGAGTCTGCTTGTTCTAGTGACGTCAAAAGCCGTCAAATGTAATCTTCCATTTTCAGGAGCCGGATGGAAGTGAGAGTGTGGTAAGTAGGGCGGAGAGGAATTTTGTGCTGAGGGTGTGATAACAGCAGAGTATAACGCCATCACATTAGGGTCAAAATAATTCGCTTCCTGCTTGTTCATTATCATATCATAGCTTCCTGTGTGTGCAGGCGGGAGGGGACTGGTCAAGTGGATAGTGAGGATCAGCACAGTGCACATTTGCATTCAACGCAGTGGTATTTAGGCTATTGCATTACATCAGAGTTGGAATTTTGCCCCCTGCACCCATGATGCCTCATGTCCAGACAGCAACGCATTCTTTAACCTACTCACGAAAGCTGCACTCGTTTTAAACGATTCACTGATTTAAGTGGCACGTAAACCTTTTTTTTTTTTTTTTTTTTTTATAAAAATGTTCACTCTTAAACTGAGATTCATGCTCGGGATAAAGGGCTTGTTGCTTTACAAGATTTTTACCTACAAATAGACACATGCTGGTGTTCCTGTGCCAGAAAGCATCTGGAGGGGGATCTACTTTTCCAGACCTGAATCATATTTGCCAGACCGAGAACTATCAATTACTTGGAAACCCATGCTCTGCTCTCATGGTTGATCGTAGTTCTGAGATGTTTCCTGGAAGCAAACAGTTGATTAAAGCCGCATGGTATTTATAAAACCTCCTCATTCATCATTTTTTTTGTGGTGCCCGTGTCCTCCTCTCACCTCCTCAGCCCCTGTTTCAGCCTGCCCCCACTCACCACTCCCCTCGCGCTCTTCGCTTTTGTCTCTCCCTGTCTGTCACCTCCAAAACTTCACTTTCTCTCAGCCCCTCTAATGTCCTCACTCGCATGAACATATCTCAGCACATCCTCAGCGTGCACTCCTGTCGGTGCAGGCTTTAAAAATGTCCTACACGGCACTTTTCCCCTCCGTGCCTCTCGATTCTTTTCTTTTCTGGGCCCTCCACCCCTTCTCCTCCCTTGTCCTGTCCTCCCCCCTCCCTCTGTCTGTAACAAGAGCTCAGGGAAAGGGAGGGCTGCCAAGATCCAGTTTGCTTCTGCCCTTTTAAGGCTAAAAAACCAGGAGGAACTTTTTTTTTTTTTTTTCTTCAGTGGAGGGAGTGAAGAGAAGGAGAGCAGAGGGAGGGAGGGAGGATGACTGGAAGGAGTAGAAAGGAAGAGGAGGAAGTGTAGTAGCTGGCTTGTTGCATGGAGTTGGAGGTGGGGTGGGGAAGGAAAAAAAAGAGAAAGCTCCAGGTCAAAGATTTTCAGCTTTTGTATAATAAACTGAATTCATGTCACAGTTCTAAAGCGCTTTGCATACTTTTCTGAGTCTGCTTCTTTTCTATATTTGGGTTTTATATCCCGTATTTCATGTTTATTTCGTATATTGTATTAAAACGGACACTGCACAGGCTACTATATTAGACCTGTGTAAATGACTGTGTGTGTTTGAGAGATAAGGGCAGTGTGGAATGTGTGACATTTCCTCACTGTGTTCTGTCTGACGCGCTTTTCTTCACCATTTTTTTTTCCAGACATGACTTGCCTCTCTCTCTCTCTCTCTCTCTCTCTGTGTGTGTGTGTGATACCATTGTTCTGTAAAAGACCTTGCTTACTTTGACTTGTCTAATTGGCTGCAGAGTATGTCCAGTAAATGCCAAGTTGGTTTGGACAATACAGTAAACAATGTTTCCATGAGAACTGCAGCTTTTGTATGTGAGAGATACTCTCTTAGTTTGGAGTGTTGGTCAGCGCTTTACTTTCATATCGTGTACGGGTTGGTCAAAATATTGATTTGGTGATATATCGTCACACTTCCTAAAGCAATATGATAATCGATAAGCCAGGGCAGATATACATATTTTACTCTATATTTTAAAATATATATAATTATTTTAGGTGCTCTAAAGAAAACAGTCCCTGCCAGTTTCACTCGCCGGGCGTCGCTGCTTGATGTGTCCTCATAGGTTTCAGCAATGGTGGTAATAAAGTAATTCGCTCTCGCTCATCTTCTAACACTTTATCCTTCACATGAAGATCGCTGGTACCTAATCCCAACTTATCTTACATATTGCGACTGTAAACCTCTCTTCCAGAGGGAAGAAGCTCAAATTCACTGTGTAGAAGGTGAAATACATCGTCTAAATTGGAATTTGCAGCTCTGACTGTCTTCAGTACATTTTTGACCACTTGATGATCAGATTGATAGCATTTCTGCTCTTAACCATGCAATAAGATAAAAATATAAGAGGGAAACCGGACGGCCTTGGCATAGGTTTGCACTTTCGGAATGCTTTCTCGCGTATTTTATGTGTCATATCTGACGTATAACAATAATAAGAGAGAGAGAGACCTCAGGACTGTTGTGACCTGCTGTGAGTTTCCATTCTTCTCCCAACCACAGCTCAAAACTAAACTTCTCCAGATGTTGTTAGTGTGACCTTAATATTGTGCAGAACCATTTACACCCCCCCCCATGTCTTCTCCTTCCCCCTCTCCAGGTCATGCTGTGGGTTCAGGGGTGGTGATGATGTCATAGCAGAGTCTCTGGGGTAGGGGTGGGTGGAAGGTTGCAGGGGTTGGAGCAACGAGCCAAACTGATGAGTCATGGGAGTTTTTTGGGGGTAAAAGGGCCATCGACAAATCAACTGACACATAAGCTCTCCATAAGGTAGCTTCCATACTCTCATTCACACACACTAGTACAGGGGAATGTATATGAGTCAGCAGAGGGAGAGTTTGGGACCAGTCTGTGTCCGTATATGGCCTCTCCGTCAGACTTTTATGCTGTGGTGTGCCGGGAATGCTGGCAGATTCTTTGCATTTTTAGTGGCTTTGTGTGTGTGAGGCATGAATCAAAGAGCAACAACACATTTAACCACACATTATTAGACTGTGTCAGTGTGAGAAAGTGAATGTACACATGTCCGAATTGTACCCGAGAGGGTCCAAACCTGAAAAGCTTTGGGTCACATCCTTTGATTAGAACTGACTTTCCAGAGAGGCTCTGCGACTGACTTTGTCACAGTTCTCATCAACTGCTCTGCTATCATTTTTCATTTACAGTATTTAACATTTATTTTTCTAGGAAGTTGCCTTAAAATCTCTTTTTCAAGTGAGACCAAGCCAAGACAAGGTCAGTTTGCTGTATCATATGAAAGAAAATAATAGGTACAAAGAGAATGCAAAGAACAACGCACAAGGCAGCAATACATTGGCATTGTTTATCAATTAATCGCATAGATTGTATAGAAAAAATGGGCTTAGGGATTGCTGGCAAGGGCAACTTGGAAGTGAGATTAGTGAGGAGTTAATGGTCGTCATCAAAAGAACAGGATGTCAGTGATGTCCAGAGCAAAACGGACACCAGTGTGATTGACATGGCACTGTCCAAATCACAAATCTTTGCTTCCAAATATGAAATCAGCTTTTCATTGCTGACGTTGCTACCAGTTGACGCTTGGTTAATTAAAACCACTGCAGTTCACTGCAGCAACTGCTTCCTTAATTTCTTGTTTAAAGCCATTTAAAGAAGTTATAGGGAAACTTCCAGGAGACGGGCCCTTGTATTGGCTCTGAAATGAACAAATCATAGCAGTTTCTCAGTTTTCTTGGCCCATATACACAACTGATTATGCAGTTAAATGTAAAAATGAAGATATACAGTGATCATTTATTGAACCCTGGCATTTTCCGTGTTGGCATGTTCTGGTCCTGTCTGTGCTGGGCTGCTACACTCAGTGACACACCCCTACTTTTTGCTCATCTGCGTTCCTGCTGCAAGTGCCAGCCTGTGATACACACCGTTCCCTCCTCCCCTGAAGATGTAAATTTATAGCCGTCAGTCTTTTTGGCCTTGTTAGTCTCTGTCTGTCTCCCTCCCTGCTGTCTGCTTCTTTCCATCTCTCTCTTCCTGTCTTATCTTCTGCTTTTTGCTTTTCATTCCAATTTTTCCCCCCTCTCATTCCTGAGCAAATGAAGTTGCCACTCTGTCGCTGTAACGACGCAGCTCTCTCAAAGTTCCCATGGTGACGGGTCGTCCAAACAGGCCTTGTGTCTGACCCGACTCATTTTATCACTGTGTGGAGTGTGTTTTTCCACAGGGAGCAGTCGACATGTCATGTATAACAGTGTTGGCAGCCTGTCAGCACATCTCTCTGCTGGAGCACAAATTTGAACGAGCAACCAACTGAGAGGGTCTGAAACATGTTTGTCCCACTTCTGTATCTGTAGGTGAAGAACTGCTGTGCAGAACCCGGGTAAATTTAGTTCTTGGTGATGATTTTGTTCTGCCTCTGTTTGGTCTTTGTGAACAGAAACAAACACTGTTGCACCTGAAAACAGGTGCTTCCAAACAAAACTATCAGAGGGAACGTTTGTTTAAATATGCTTAAATATAATGCTTTTTTTTTCTTTTTTGGCAATTTTTAATATCGTAGGGCTAACTACTAAAAGACATTAAACATTTTTAAACCTATATCTCAACATAAAGCAAATCACATTCTCTGTGCAGTACAGAAATGTCACTGGGCAACATGAGCTCTAAACACCCTTTTCTGAATACATGTACGTATATAAGCAGATGTTGTACTTTATTAAAAATATTCTATCCATTCTGTGGTGAGTTTCTGTGCATTAGATTTAACTTTTTTCATGCAGGCTTCACTTCCTGAGTGGCTCTGCCTTCTTGATCATGCATCAAATTCCTCCCCTCCTCCCTTTTGGTTCAGATCTACATTCTATCAGACCCCCATCCTCAAACTTTTGCTGCCAAAGAGCTTTCAGTGCCTCCTATACTGCAGGCGTTAAATATTCAGCCCTTTCAGTCGCCCCAACCCCCCACCCCCCGAATCCACAGCCTCACACATCCCCTGTAGTGTTGAGGTTACGACCAATTATTCCAGTCTAGACAACAATAACAAACAGAATTGAGTGGACAATGATGTGAGTAGCACTGGAAGCAGAGTGGCCCGTGTTTCTGCAGCTCTTATCAGAGTGTTGAAAAGTCTGAGAGACCGCCAACTGGACTCAGCTGCTGTCAGAGGTGAAATTCACACACTTGTCTCCATGGACAGACCTGAAATGCTTCAGACACAGCACAGACGCTGCAGCCTCTCTGCACATACTCCATGGCCTCAGATCCCAGTTTCCTCCTTAACTATGTTCTCATCACCATCCGCTCAGAGACTCACTGCTCCACCCTTTTCCTCAGGGCTGGACATCCCTTATCAACCTTCCTGATCGAGTGCTACATGTGTGTGTATTTGTGTGTGTGTGTGTGTGTGCAGAACGGGGGTGGTGGTGGCTTTATCTCCCTCATGCCCAGGCTGGTTTCTGGTTGCATCACTCTCTCCTCTGCTGTGCAAGCTGCACTTCTGTCTGAACACAGATGAATGCCTCTGACGGAATTTGGAAGTAGCAGACATGTTTCTAGATTTGCTGTTGTTGTTGTGTCATTCTGTTGCAGCCTGGACTTGTCTGTGTGTGTGTGTGTGTGTGTGTGTTTTGAATATTTATGAGTTAACTGATAAAGGTCGCAGTCCTGATCTTATAGCACATATTTTATTAGGGCTGTTCATGTTTCTTATTAGATGTGAATAATAGCGGTTGGTCAAAACATTGATTTAATGATATATCGTCATCCTTCCTCATGCAATACGAGAATCAATACACCAGGACGAATATTGATATTTAATTAACAAATTAAGGCGCTCTAAAGTAAACAGTCGGTGCCAGTTTGACTTGCTGGGCATCACTACTTCATGTCTCCTCATGGCGGCGCTGCTCAGATGAATGAGGGGAAACTTGGGTGGAAGTTATCTTGCCAAAGAAGTTACGGCGGGATAAAAAAATTTTCTCTGTGTTGTGAATAAATAGAGAAATCCTGCTCTTTTAACTTTGTTGAAATAAAAATATTCATGTGAATTTTTAAGTACACCCATTTATTAGAATTTTGCAATATGATTAATTCAGAAAATTCCCTTTTCACATGCATCATGATGTAAAATTTTCACTGTATGCCTCCTTCTGATTAATTAGTTTATGTCTGACATGGAGAAAGGTGGATTCATTTCTAAAGGTCTTGAATTGCGCAGCACATTGAATCATTGGGACCACATTCTTTTGGGCAGAGAGCTCAAATGTAAATTCTGGTGTCATCTGCGTAGGATGTGATTATCTTTCATATCTTGTGCTTGAATCATCTCGGTGACAACATATGCAGATCAAATGAAACCCTCAACATAATGTGGACTTGCTAAAATTACAGATCGCCGCTGGCAACATGTTTTTTTCCCTTTGAGATCTCATCTTTAGGGCTGGACCAGAAACTTTAATTCCATTCTTAAAAGTAACAAAAGATGAAACTGAGATCAGGCAGCAGTGGAACTCCTTTTTACACCTGGATCAGTATTCAGGCACATGTCATTTAACAACTGGCCTGAATGAATTGAAATCTGTTCAAAAAAAAACAAAAAAAACTATGAATTACTGTGGTGGAAGCCAACATAAACTACCTTTATCTCTCTGCAGACCAGAGCACAGTCTGTGACTTCAAGGTATGCAGTCCCTGCTTATTTAAAGACATACTGTAGATTAGATAGAGATTTGAAGCAAGGATCATTATAGAGCCGCAATTCAGAAACATTTAGAGGAGAAGTTCACTTATCAAATGTGTTCTCTCCTTTTTATATTCTATGCTTTTAAACCTGACAACATTTTTGATGGACATAAAAAATATCTTTTAAAATGTCCTCTGCAATGTGTTTGACTGTGTTTCATAGTAGAATGTTTCAGCATGGTAACATGAGTTTTAAATCTCCTCTTCTTCCCTCTTTCTCTCCATTCCAGACTCTAAAGCCATTGTGGATGGGAACCTGAAGCTGATCCTGGGTCTCATCTGGACCTTGATCCTGCACTACTCCATCTCCATGCCCATGTGGGACGAGGAGGAGGAGGCAGATGACGGCAAGCAGAAGACTCCCAAGCAGAGGCTGCTGGGATGGATTCAGAACAAACTGCCCGAGCTTCCCATCACCAACTTCAACAGAGACTGGCAGACTGGCCGGGCCCTGGGTGCCCTGGTTGACAGCTGTGCTCCAGGTCAGTGTGTGTGTGTGTGTGTCCCAATGCTAGGGACTGACGTCAACACCAGCCACGATTTAAATCCTAGAGACACAGTGGTGATGAAGAGCTGATCATTAGGAGAGCTAAACTGTTCCATTTAGAGACTTGTTACATTAGCAAAGATAATATCCCATTCCCATTGGACAAAAAACACCTTTAATCCTTTGGTTTGAATGGGTTTTTGATCAGTAGGAATGAGTTTAACTGGCATTCACTCCGGGGTCAAATGACTCAATTAATCTGTTGATTATTTTCCTTTTTTTTATATTAATTGAGTACTTGTTCTGTCCATAAAATCTCACAAAAAAGTTGAAAAAAATGTAGTATCAGTGTTTACCAAACCTGGAAATTACAAAGTTCCCAAATGTCTTGTTTTGGTCCACAAACCAAAATTATTATGTTTTAATGATTTATTTGTTAAATGGAGCAAAGAAACCAGAAAATATTCACACTGAAGTAACTAATTATCGAGAAAAACTTCAATTCAATTATCAAAATCATTGCAGCCACACTCTGCAATGCTTGTGGGGGTTTTTTATTGGCTTTGGCTACAATCTACAAAATACAGATTTCTCTTTTGTGTGATTGGTTTTGGCGATGGTGCAAATTCCAACATCATTTCCGCTGCAAAGATGAGATTTATCTTTTGACCATAAGCACAACTGTTGACCATCGCTGTTCTTATCAGGTCTTAGTTTTTTATTATTTACCTTTTCATTTCACCTTAATTCATTTTGTTAGTGTCTTCAAATAATTCATTTGCTCTCGACTTGTTTTGTTTGAGGCGTGTTTGTATTAATATTTTTTGCAAATTCACCTGGGTTCAAATATCCCATGTATACTCAATAATTTTAGTGTGAAAGATGCTTAAAGACAACAAAGGCTGTAGGTGAGTGAAAGTCAGGCATAAAGGAGGTTTCTCTTTACATACCCAGGATGTTTGGCATACCGGTGGCTCACTGTCAGCCTGGAGCTACTGATAAGGTTCAACCAAAGCCTGTACAAAGATTTCACTACAGTGGCCAAAAAAGCAATATACAGAGTCAAAAATTAACAAATTTGGGGGGGGGGAAGACTGCTGACACAGATACGGTGGGAGGATATGTCTGTGTGATAATCAAGGAATAATATGCAATGGAAGAATTCAAGGGCAGACATTGTTTTTGTGGAGATGCATGAGCCCACACTGTAGTTACAGCTGCAAATTCACCTTCAGACGCAGATTAGGCCTGTTTTCCATTCTGCCTTTATCTTCTGGATGTCGCCAAGGCTGCAATTCTGGCGTCAACACTTCGGCCATAATTTAATGGGACGGGCTACAACTTACTGTAAGAAGCTCTCAACCTCTGTGATGAGTGAGGTTTACTGGATGTCTCTGTTTTACACATACACACTTCCCACTGCTGCTTCTCATGCATTCATTTAGCCTGAGACCGAAAGTAAGACTATGAATAATGCAGAATAATCTAATGTTTTTGTAAAGTGTGTTTCATGATTCACCAGAACTGACATCACCCTACTTATCTTCTTTTTATGTTTTAAATTTGCACGATAGAATTTCCTTTTATTTTCATTATGAAACGCTGCATATTGTCATGACACATTTATACCTAAATACATAAAATAATGGGTTATGTTTCCTCTGCTGCTTGTACTAAATCAAACCTGTCCACTTTTCTGTCTTGCAGGTCTGTGTCCTGACTGGGACCAGTGGGATCAGACCAAGCCAGTGGACAACGCCCGCGAGGCCATGCAGCAGGCCGACGACTGGCTGGGTATCCCGCAGGTAAAATAACAAAAATACAGATGAAAATTCAATTCATTATGCTCCTTTTGCCTCTGTATTGGTGACAAATAATGTTAAATTCTTGAGAACTTGACATCTCAGCTCATTTTTTTCTGTTTCTTTGTTTACACATGTACAAAATATAAACAATGGGAAATGTAATGGGGTGGTGCAAAAACTGGACAGAGGCAACCGTGAATCAGGAATTGTAAGGATAAGAGCTAAAGAGGATGCACTGATAAGATTTTGGTGATTAAACGTCAAAACAAGATCACACTGACCTCAATGGACACTTAATGTTTTCTTATGAAATCATTCAAACAGTGATTCTTTTTGTTTACACAGCTGTTGATGGCAAATAACCTCTTCAAGTGGGCTGTGTAAATAACAAACTGATGGGGGTTTTTTTTCACTTCCCAAACTTTGTGTGACTTTGGGTCAAGCAGCGCATTTTTGTTGGTATCTGTAATCATGAAGGCGTGGGATACAAAGAAGAATCCTAGAATAATGATTTAAAAACATTCCCACCCTAGTAAAGCATAAACTTCACTGACCCACTGCTGCGGCGCTTACCAACACCACCCAGACCTGATAGTAAAATCCATCTTGAGAAATCTGGTCACATGTGGACAGCACTAAGTTTGATCGCTCATATCTGGCATTAAAATAACTAGATGAAATCAAACCCCACATTAGTCCCAAAATCACCTAATGTGGTTTTTGTGACTGATGCATTCATTTGGTGTTTGGAAATAAATGATTACTGTTTAATACTAAATGTATTGCCTTTAAAATATGTTCATTACATTATGTTTATTATCTTTATCCAATTAGTTGGAAAAGAGAACTCATCCAAAATAGTCCTTATCCTAGTAGTTCAGGTTATTTGAAGTGTTGTTGCTTGAGGGGACACAAAAACTGATTTTTGCCTCTCAAAAAGACTAACCTTGTAATATCTATGCCTGTTTAAGTCCACAACATCTTAATAATATGTTCTTAAGATAAAAATAACCTTCTCTGACTGTAAACTGAAGTTTGTGGAAAACTCACCCTCCTGAACCAAAGTCCATTAAGAAAAATCATTGTTTTTAGCTTACAGTGACACAGGTGCTGCTGGTCTATTGCTGTTTGTTTTGTAAGCTTTTGTCACTTAGGTAATTTGAGCAAATTTTTTCAAACAAAAAAGTCACAAAATAACACATTTGAATGTACTAGTGGAGGCAGCAGTGGATCGACAACTCCTGCAGGCTGTGATAGAAAATCACTGATTTTCTCTATGGACTTTGGTTCAGGTAGTGAGTGGTTAACAAATTGACAGTAACATAAGACTTTTTAAAGGTGAAATAAAACCACAAATCTTAAAATTATAGTAGGTATAGATTCCATCAGTAGCATCTGTGTCTTAGGCTGGTTCTCATTGAAGTCGACACTTCTAGTACCTCAAACAGTCACACAAAAATCCTGAACTATCCCTTTAACTACAACAGCGTAGTATTGTAGTGTTTCCACAGAATAAAATGTTTCAGTGTTTCAATGTATACCGTCTGTGCTGGCCTGTGGGTTGCGTTGCTGTGGTGAATGTTTGACAGTGTTGTGTTGGCATGATTGGCACAGCACAGGCAGCTGGCGCAGCATCGCGTGCTGACAGTTGGCTCTGTGGTCGCCGCTGTTTCCGCCTTCGGCTCCGCTTCTGCTGAGAAACTGTCTTTGTCTCTGTCCCTGCTGTTTCTGTGGGCTGTAAATTCAGACAGTGAGCGCGTGCGTGTGAGTTGGTGCCAGCCGGTTTCTGTGCGAGTTTGCCACAGGTACTTTCTTCAGAGGTTAACATGTGTGATATGATCAGTAAATCACTACGCAGCTTGGATTTGTTTTTGTGGGTAGATGTTTCCATGACAACTAATCAAGCACTGCCACAGACTCTTCTCTGTCATCAGCAAACATGAGAGAACAAGGGGAATTCGGACCTTTTGTTCCTTTTTCTCCGTCTTATAGGTGATAACTCCAGAGGAAATCGTTGACCCCAATGTGGACGAACATTCAGTCATGACCTACCTGTCCCAGTTCCCCAAGGCTAAACTGAAGCCTGGAGCTCCTCTCAGACCCAAACTCAACCCCAAGAAGGCCCGTGCCTATGGCCCAGGTACAAACACTGACATGCATTCTTGTACAGTATTCTTAAAGAGGACACTCGTAGACATAATACATACACTCAGGCCAAGTCTTAAACCTCAAAAGCCCTTTAAAGTTAAAGATATGATTGAAAACATGGCTGCCTGATTCTTCCACTTGACCTAACAGTGTCGCATAATACAATACAACTGCTTAATTTTGCAAAACCTCAATAATATGTTCACTGCTTTCATTTTGCTGCCTTGTCCCAACTCAAAACTGAAGTTTGTAAACTGCCCACTCACTCACACCAAACTCTGTAGAGAAAATAGGCATTTTTAGCCCATGGGGATACAGGGCCTGCTGGTCTACTGCTGCCTTGTTTGGTGAGTTTGTGTCACTGAAGTAATTCTGAAAGAAGAATTTGAAACATCAGAGTCACAAAATTACACATTTGAACTTAAATATTTAGTCAGTAGGGGATCAACAGCCCCTGTGTGCCACGACATAAAATCGCTGATTTTCTCTATGGACTTTGGTGTGAAGAGTGAGTGCTTTACAAAATGATAAAAACAAAAGTTTCGAGGTGGGAAGGATTGTCCAACAGCAATAGTAGACTTGATCACAGACAGACTGTATTTGATGTGTTTGCTGAAAATGGGATATTTAAATGTGTCCCTGCTGGCAGCCATGTTTTCAGTGAGAGTGAGCATCTCTGTCTCAGCTCATTCAGCATGCTCCGTGAAGCCAGAGCGGACAAGACAACATTTTATACAACCTGAGCTGTTCCTTTAACCCTCAAAAAGCCCAACTGAACCGTTTTTGTTTTTTTACATCCATGGAAAGACACACTAAACACACCTCCAACTAGACTTTGACAAGGAAAAAAATCATCCATGTACTATAATTTCTTGTTGTTTCTGTCTTTTGAACTTCACACTACCCTTCACAAATCAGTCCATGATCTTATCTACTGTAATATTTGCGCAGGATATTTTAAATGCCCCAACTCACCTGCCTGCTCTTTTCTCTGCAGGTGTCGAGCCTGTAGGAAATGTTGTGATGAAGAAAGCCGAGTTCACTGTGGAGACCATCAGTGCAGGGATGGGTGAGGTCCTGGTTTACGTGGAGGATCCTGCAGGACACAGAGAGGAGGTGAGACACTGAATCCTTTTTTTGTCCTCTTTTAGATACTGTCTTTTCACCTGTTTCGTCATCATGGCAAACTATTTCTTCTTTAAATGTCCTGCAGGCCAAAGTGACAGCCAACAATGATAAGAACCGCACCTACTCTGTCTTCTACATCCCTAAAGTCACAGGCATGCACAAGGTAGGTTTATTTTTGAATATAAGGCTGAACATACTGTACACCACCACTTCACTGAACCACTGCAAACACCTGAGATGGGTTCAGCCTGTTTCATATTCTACACACTGTGGTCAAAATTCCTCAGCTCCACTTTGATCACATGCCATGGTATATAGAGTAGAACAGTATTTCTGATTTTCCTCCAGATATTGCCAGAGGAAGCTCACGTACCACTGGTTGTACACGTACCACGGTTTGAGAACCATGGCTCTACGAAACTGTTTACTGACGTTAAAAATCAAATGAGTTGTACGCCTCATTTCCACAAAGCATTATAGTGCCATCCAGCTTGCCGCAGTACAGTTTGGAATGGTTACCTCTGCGGGGTATCTACATAACTATTTACATAATATCCATCAGCTACACAAATAGTGTAACGTCATAGCAGCACGGCACAGTGTAGCCTGTCAATAAATTCCACAAAAAAGAAGAACACGACACAGTAAACACTGGAAGACATCCATCTTTCCATGTCGTTTCTCCTTGGCATGTGGCTGTTTATCACAAGAAGAAGACAAGCTTTGTTTGAAAGAAGACTGCAGGGAAAAACAACGCTACTTTTCCTAACAGTCGCACGTAAGCGATGATTCTCTGTCAACAAATCATCCGACTGCAGTGTGACTGGCTCTGCTCTTTGGTCACTAGACCAATGTGCTTGGTTCCCCAGCAGAAGAGACGGTAGTGATTAATTATTTTGCTACCATTTTCAACATTTGACAGTGGAAATGCACTTAAGTGTGTTCTGTACAATACTGAACTGAAGTAGACCGTTTGGTGAAAACGGGACTTAATTAACTTGTATACAAACCTGTGAAGTTGCCCCCTAATGGCCATGCATGAGAATACAGTTTTAGGCCCTTCTGCATTGGTTTCACATACTAAGACTAGATTAGACTTTGTTTTTTTTTTTAATACAGTTTATGGATTTGCTCAATTTCTATTGCCGAATTACGCACAGTGTCCTTGAAAAAAGTATTGCCAACTAGTGCTATATTGGCGTAATTACAGAACCACACACACCAGCACCCTTGTCATGGATTTATACTACAGTGTGTTAATTGTACTGCAATTAATAACAGTGATAATATCCATGTTGTACGTATCTTACTATCTGTGCTGCTGTAACATTTCAAATTCCGTCCTAAGTTTAATGTTAGTGTGCCTGTGAGAGAGACCTGTGACTTCACTCTGTCTTCTCTCTCTGCTTGGTAGGTGACGGTGCTGTTTGCAGGGCAGCACATCTCCAAAAGCCCCTTTGAGGTGGAGATCGGCATGGCTCAGGGAGACTCCAGCAAGGCCACGGCCCAGGGACCAGGCATCGAGCCCTCAGGGAACATTGCCAACAAGGCCACCTACTTTGACGTCTACACAGCAGGTTAGTAACAGGTTGCATATTTTAACATATTCTACTGTTCTTCTTTGTCCTGGTCTTGTGTCCCCCTCATTGATGCATCTTTTTTGTTTTCTCTCAGGTGCTGGTGTTGGTGAGGTGGAGGTGGTGATAATGGACCCTGCTGGTAAGAAGAACACAGTGACTTGCAACATCGAGGACAAGGGCAACAGTAGCTACCGCTGCACGTACAAACCCACGCTGGAGGGACAGCACACCATCTACGTCACATTCGCTGGTGGTCAGATCAGCAAGAGTCCCTTCACTGTCAACGTTGGAGAGGGTAAGAGTTACAGATCTGATCATAGTCTAATACAGTTCAGTTAGAATAGCACTGTTTAGGTTTGTAAATGCTCAAAACTGTAGAGCATAGCTTTTATGTAATGTATACAAATGTCGGTTACATTTGTCACATGAGTTCATACAACACTGCTAATCAGCTCCACACGACTCTGTGTTTCTTAGTATAGCAGTGTTTAGATTCTGTGTCACTCAGCAACATTCTTACCCTGCAGGCAGGAAGTGATTTGTTTTGTTCCCTCTGTCAGGTCTGATAGTATTGCCTGACGGAAGTGGCATACAAATTTTGTTGCATCGTTTCTGTTCAGGCGGAATAACCTCACCAGCAATAACAACAACAAAAAAATATCCCAAAGTTATGCACTGCAGCTTTAATTTTTTTTCCCTGTAAATTACAAATACTGCAATTGAGATCAATGTTAAAGTGACAGTTCATGTTTTTTGAAGTGTGGGTGTGGTTCCTCGCCCTCACTGAATACATGGCTGCCAGTGGCAACATGAAAACAGAATTTAGCCACTCGACAAAAGAATATATTTGCATCTTTATCACATTATTTGGCATTTTCGAACTGAAAAACAGTAAACTGATCACTCTCCCACACCAAACTCCATAGTGAAAATCAGTGTTTTAAACTCACAGGGAAGCAGTAGTTGCTGGTCTACTGCTGCCTTGTTTGGTAAGTTTGGGTCACTTAGGTTAATCTGAACAACAGATTTTACACCGAAGTAACATGAGATAACATATTTGAACTTACCGATAAAAGCACGATGCATCAACAACTCCTGTGTGCATAGATGTAAAATTACAAAATATTTCAATGGACTTTGGTGCAGGGAGTTTACAAAGAGACACAAACTGATGATTCCAGTTGGAAAAGACTGTCTAACACTGACATAAATCAGTGAACAGATAGATCTTATTTTGGTGAGTGGCTAAAACCTCTTTTTCCATGTGTTACCCTTGGCAGCCTGCGAGCAACTGTGTCTCAAGTTGGCTTCCGTCAATGGTAGCAAGCTGATCTGTGTCAGTACCTTGTATTACTACAGTGGAAAACCTGAACTTTGTCATTGAAGCTGTTGTCAGTGAAAGTTTAAATCTGGGTTAAATGGCTCTATAATCTGACAGCTATCACTGATCTAGAGCAGTGTTTCCCAAACTTTCTATAAGGAAGACCCACTTTTTAATACTTAACACTTAAACATAAAGTGTGACTAAGGATGCACATTATTGGACTTTTTGCCGATATCTGATATGCCAATATATCGGGAGTACTTGGGTCAATGACCAATATGATATACAGTACGTCTTCCTTTTGCCCGACTGCAGAGGTCATTTAGTCTCGTCTAGAGAAATCAACATAACATTTTTCACACTCGTGTCACAGCAGATGTGGATATGAAATACCTTCATTGTGCAAAATTAATGAGCATTGAAAAAGTAATAACTTTAGGGGCACTAGCATAGAAGTCAAGGAGGTAGCAGCTTATTCAGCTCCTGTTTTTTTCATTAGACATATTTTTAACAATGATATCATGCATCATGAAAAGAGCAAATTTGTGCATAATGAAGTGACTAATTTACTGGTTATAGTGGTTATAACTCCACTATATAAGGTCCAGTTTGAACCAGTCTTTGTGGCTGATAATAGCCCTGCCTGGAAGACATCGATGGTGATATGGTGCAGGGACGCTGCCGTGAGCGCCCGTTATAGCTGCTTGCAGGTATATTTTTATGCATTTTATTTAAAACGTATACACAGAAATCTTAACGAGGGTTTGGAAAATTCAGCAAATTTGTTGGTGGACCACCTCCCACCCCACCCCATGAGTCTCTCAGTCTCAGTACTCACAGTCATTCAAAAAGAATGACGTCTCACAGCACTTTATCCAATCATTTGTTGGAGAATATTCACCCCAAACTTCATCAGTCACATTCATGAGGTGATACAGGGAGAAGGTAGGGGAATGCTAACAGCAGCAACCGACAGGAAGTTAGTCAAAAGTTAGGAACAAAACAACATCACTGACAGCAGCTTTAAGTATTTGCTTACTCTGCTGTTTTTTTTTTTTGGTTTTTCAGCGTCGTCTAATGCTTTCCTGTCTCTTCCTGTCCCTCTACTAGATGATGCGTCCTCTCTCGTCCTCTCCCTCCTTCCCCTGTTCTCTTTGATGGAGACCTGGTGGTATCTGTCCTCTCTCTGGAACCTCCACTTCCTTCTGCTGTCATTTCCTGTTTCCTGGGATCTCTCTTGGGTACCCACCGTGTTTTTGTGTGTGTGTGTAATTGCATGTCTTTACTTGCTATACTAAGCTCCCCGTGTGTGTGTGTGTGTGACTCAATCATCCCCAGTGCTTTGTCTCCTTATTAGGAGTTTTCAGCATGTCCATGAGTAAATAATCCACTGACACGTTCAGAACCGTCACGATTACGTTACTTTGTATTTGCCCAGAGAAGGATGCCTCACTTCTTCCAGCTCACTAATGGTAATTTGTTTACACGCTGACACAATTCATCAAGAATTGAGATTTTGTATTGCGTGACCTGCGTTGTCAAAACTCCAGCCTTTGGCACAATGTGGTTCATGTGTTCTTGAACTCCGTGCCTCCTGGGGCATAAAACAATATTGAGGTTTTATTGGGTGTTTCCAGCCTACAAAATCAGCCCATAAGGAACAAACTGTTTAATGAAGAAGAAGAAGTAGTATATAAAAAAAAAACCCTGTAATATTGGCAGTATCAAACTGATTCATGGATAATAAGCCAATTACAAGGTTTGCCATGTATCGTACAAGATAAAATAATATTAACAGCAATAAAACAAAAAAGTAGGCCATGAGAAAGAACATTATTATAGCAGATCCTATTAAATATTTTGGAGATTTTTTTGGCAGAAATTGAATGTATTACCCATAAATATGTTTATGTAAGTGTATAATAGCTTTAAAATAAAATTGTTTTGTTTTCAGACAAGCCATTGTGAAGTGGAAGCTTATTCTACCAATGACGAATATGAACTCACAAATTCCTACCCACTGGACCTTGAAATGCAATTGTTCAATTGTCGATTATTTTCTTGATTAATCAAATACTTGTTTGGTTTCACAAAATGTCAGAAAATGTTGATTGTATTTACCAAACCCCGAAATGAGGACTTTCCTCAATGTCTTGTTTTATCTACCTACAAAATTTATTCAGTTTTAATTATTTCTTTTTCATAGCAAACAAAGTTCTTTGTTGTGGAGCAAAGAAACCGGAAAATACCCACACTCAAACTGATTTATCAGTTATCAAAATAGTTGAGGATGAACTTATCAATCATAGATGAATTATTCAAATAATCATTTCAGCACTAATCTTATTACTTATAGGTTTTTTGTCCGGTATATCAGCTCTGCTGATTAAATATCTATACATTTGATAAAATATAATTGAACCCCTTCTTTGCCAAGTTTATGGTAAGTGCCAAGTTGTCCACTTACCATAAAATATCGCCTGTTCCTTTGGGGTTTCCTTTGCTTCCTGCAGGGCGTTGAACTGTTATATACTTTTAATGAGGAGATAAGGATACGCCACTTCCTGTGCTGTGTGGATATTGGAGGCTCACTTCCTTCACTGTGCTCTACGATTTCACTCTGTGGAGTAAGATGGATGGATAGGAGGCACAGAAGTGTGTGCAGCAGCTGAAAGGTTTCCAGCTGCCCTTCACTGTGATGGATGTACCATTAGTATGGAAAATGTTTTGGTTTCATATCATTCGCTGTGCACTTCATTCCTCTCTCTCTCCCCTCACTGAAACCACCACTGAAAACTCCTGTGGTAAGAATGATGGAGAGCTCACTCTGTCTGTCTCTGCAGCGTGTAACCCCAGCCTGTGCCGAGCGAAGGGCCGTGGTCTGCAACCAAAGGGCCTGAGGGTGAAGGAGACTGCAGACTTTAAGGTTTACACCAAAGGAGCCGGCACCGGGGAGCTCAAGGTCACCATCAAGGGCCCCAGTGAGTTACGCCACAAACACCACTGTGTTCACGGATTGATTAATCAGCTCCATCTGCGGTAACATCCCTTCAGGCAACGACTCATACACTCCGAATTAGATCAGATAAACATGAGAAGATGAATTCTGTTCCATTAATGTTAATGCCAGGCAGAACTCTCTTGAAAAGCGTAGGACAGTGGTTCTCAAAGTTTTTATACCAAGAACCACTTGGGAAAATACTGATCTCTCAAATCAATGTGGTGTAAAAAGGCCGAGCAAAGTCACCTACATAGATAATTTGCCCTCTCATCATCCTCCTCTTCCTCACATACTGTATACTTCACAAACTGGTATAGCCAAATTATATTAAGGTGGAGCGAGAGATAAGGGGACTCTCATTATTATTAGTAATTTATTTAAAATGTTTTTATTGTTATTATATTGTGTAGAACAGTACTACAAAAGCAAGGTCACATATCACAGTTGTGTAGGAGGTAGAGCTGCAAATTTCCTAAACTGAAAGTTACACGTTATTAATTGTTCGTCTCTTATCAATAACATTGTATAAATTATAGAAAGTATGGTCGGACAGTTAATTTTTAACAAATTGCCATGGCTGCAATTCATCTTCATTCACCAATTTATATCTATTAAACAGTAAATAGTGAAATGAAGCTTGTCTTAAAAAACACATTGCAAATTTCATTCAGGAAACACAATTTTATTATTATTATTATTATTAGTAGTAGTAGTAGTAGTAGTAGTAGTTGCTGTCTGCTTTGCTTATGACTCTATTTGATGTACAGTAGGAAAGAATTGTCTAAACATTTGCAATTTAAAAAAAGATAATATCCTAAAAACCACTTTAATTACTAAAAAAGTGACAGTATGTTATATTTAAAGTTGGATTCATTGCCCCCAAGTGGCCATGAACATTTATAGACTATGTTATTTATCATATTTTGTGATGGTGGCTTGACTCTGTGTGTATACAGAGGGTCTCGAGGAGCCGTGTAAGAGGAAAGATCTTGGAGATGGTGTGTATGGATTTGAATATTACCCCACCACACCTGGGACGTACAGCATCACCATCACCTGGGGAGGACAGCACATCCCGCGCAGGTGCAAACACACTCTCACACAGCCACTACTCACAAGTGCTCGAGTGAAAGCGCATTGTTGTGGCTCATCACTCGCTGCTCTGTTTAGTCCCATTGAGGTCAAGATTGGCACAGAGGCCGGTCAGCAGAAGGTGAGGGCCTGGGGTCCAGGACTGGAGGGTGGCGTTGTTGGCAAATCTGCTGACTTTGTGGTGGAGGCTGTTGGAGACAATGTCGGTACACTGGGTAAGTAGACATGACGGATAACTAACAAAGCTTTTAACCTTCAGTTTCTCAGCGAATGGTCTCTTACACTGCGTCATACCTTTGTTTTTCCCCCTGTGCAGGTTTTTCCGTTGAAGGTCCATCTCAGGCCAAAATCGAATGCGACGACAAGGGAGACGGATCCTGCGACGTGCGCTACTGGCCCACAGAGCCTGGAGAGTATGCTGTGCATGTGCTCTGCAACAACGAAGACATCCAGCACTCTCCCTTCATGGCCGAGATCGTCAACCCACCAGGCAAAGACTTCTACCCAGACAAGGTACGCAGACATGCAGGAACATGTGCACCCGTACAAGTTTGATTATTAATACAAAGAGAGGTTCAAATCAAGAGCTTGGACTGTTGTTTCTGACTCTTTATCCAAGTTCCAGTTGCTTTTCTGCTTCTCTTTTTCTTTACTTTAATGATCGAAGACCTTATTCTTCTGCATTCCTGTCAAAGTCAGATACTTCATATTTACATAGTTCATGTTCTGATATTTAGCAAAGCAGATTGTTGTGATATGAAGTGATATTAGTAATTTCTCTTAATATTTGAACAATTCTTGTTTGTGTATCGCAGGTTAAGGCGTACGGTCCAGGCCTTCAGAGCAGCGGCTTGGCTGTAGGAAAACCCACTGAGTTTACAGTTGATGCCAAGCAAGGAGGAAAAGCTCCTCTGAAGATTGTGGCTCAGGTACGACTGTGTTTCACTGCGTTTCAGCATGTGACCATAACTTTACTACATGTATTTACTACATATCATCTTGTCCCCAAAGACACTTCAGTCTTCAAATTTTGGCACTAGATCTTTTCTGCCTTAGTCAAGTTCATTTATTTATGCAGCACATTGAATAATAGAAGTTGACAAAAACAGTACAAATAGCAGATCAAAACCATAACGTAAAGTCAGTCACAACATCAATGGACAGTAAAAATCTAACGTGGGAGACTATTCCAGTTTAACAACAGAGGAAGCTTCATTTCCTGTGGTTTGAAACTGGTTTTAACGTTACTCTGTCTTTAGTAACATCTTAAATCTTTGGTTTTCCACACCCGCTCAGGACGGTGAAGGCAACCCTGTGGATGTGCAGGTGAAGGATAACGGCAACGGAACATACACCTGCAGCTACACCCCACGAAAGCCTGTGAAACACACTGTCATGGTCTCCTGGGGAGGAGTCAACATTCCTGACAGCCCATTCAGGGTCAGTACACGCACACATTCACACATTCACACATTCACACATTCACACGTGCACATTTAGCTTTTTATCTGCACGGAACCAACATTTTGGGAGCTCGAAAATGCTGTTTTTGGAAAATAGAATAGAATAGAATAGACTTTATTGTCATTGTACCAGGAGGTACAACAAAATTTGAGAGAAATACTTCCTCTTTCCACTTACCATTAAATAGCACAGTTAGATACCTCACTTTAGTTGTGAACGTTGCTGTAGCCATTAATGTCTGTGCGCATTTCTCAGTAAAACTCGAGTCAATTTAGTCTAGCAGGTTTTTTTTGTGCTGTTTACATTCATATTTCTTTTCAACAAGGCTTTTATTGTGAAATATTTTACCCCTGGCAAAATAAAAAATGTTTTCATTCATTTTATTGTGAAGGGAAACCATATATAGAACATAGGAGCATCTCCACAAAGCAGATGAATTAATTAAATGGTGTGTTACCTTCAATATAAATATGAGTTTCTATTGATTTAGCTACATTATTTTTTTGTTGGTTTTAGATACAGTATTTTCATACAGAAATATTATATTCTGTATCTAAGTCTTATTAGTTTTTTATGTTAGTTGTGTTCAAAGCCATCTATATTTTTTTGTGGACCACAGATGAACATCGGAGCAGGCTGTCACCCAAACAAGGTGAAGGTGTCGGGACCTGGTGTAGCCAAAACTGGTCTCAAAGCATTCGAGCCCACATACTTCACTGTGGACTGTGCAGAGGCTGGTCAAGGTAAGACCCCAGGAAAACCCAACAGGAAATCATGAGAACACTGGATGAATCCTATTTTGGCATTGTTTAAAAGACTAATTTAACTTCACAAGAATGTTTCTACAGTTGCTTTGATTTTGCTGTTTCCCCTCGTATCATTTCTGGTGAATTAAAGTCCATGAGAGCTCCTTACCTGGATCTGACGATTCAACCCCTCACTTTGGTGATCATATGCTCCGACCCAAATCTAATCTGTTACCTGATGGTTCACGTCTGAAAATGGTTAATGTTATGATATGTTGTAAGAATAGACCATAAAAAAAATTGGACGAGGTCTTCCAGTTTGCAGCGGTGAATCTCAAAAGGAAATAAGAGTTTCCCGAGTTTACCATCATAAAAAGACACATTTTTGGTGTCTTACATTTCCGTGAGGCGTTAAGTCTCCGACGCGGGTTTCAGCTCTTCTTCATTAGCACATAATGTCGATTTTGTAAATTATTTTCCAGTTTGGAGGAAAATTAATGACAAATAACATGTGTGGACACCAGTGTTGATTGACGGCTGGCATTGTCCAATAAAAGCCTGGTTGCATGTGAAATGTCTGTGAAAGTCCAGCTTCATATTTTATTTCCACGGGCTACATTTTTCTCTTCATAGGTTTATTTATATCCTCTCCCCATTAATTGCTGAAAAGTGTATTCAACAGAGATAAACTGGCTCCAGTCGGCGGCTTACGGCATCAGCTGACACGGATGTCTCTGCCTCCCGTCCACAGGTGACATCAGCATAGGAATCAAGTGCGCCCCTGGAGTGGTGGGACCCGCAGAGGCAGACATCGACTTTGACATCATCCGTAACGACAACGACACGTTCACGGTGAAATACACTCCTCCCGGAGCAGGAAGCTACACCATCATGGTTCTGTTTGCCGACCAGGTGAGCGGGAACCACGGACCGTCATTAACGATGAATGAATGAATCGGGGTGTGATTGAGTGACGGATTGAAGGGCTTGTGTTCGTTGTCTAGGCCATTCCCATGACGCCCATCAGACTCAAAGTGGACCCTTCGCATGACGCCAGCAAAGTCAAGGCAGAGGGACCAGGACTCAGCCGCAGTGGTAAGCCCCAGTTTTGACTTTTGTTGAGGCAGTCCAGATGTTTTGGCATTAGTTTATGTGTTGTACACTTTTAAATTCAGTCATTTGTTGTGACTCTTCTCAACAGTCGTCTCCGTTGTCGTCTTCTCTCTCTCTCTCTCTCTCTCTCTCTCTCTCTCTCTCTCTCTCTCTCTCTCTCAGGTGTTGAATTAAACAAGCCAACTCATTTCACTGTGAGCACTAAAGGAGCAGGAAAGGCAAACCTGGACTGCAGCTTCAGCGGCCCGACCAAAGGAGAAGCTGTCAAAGACTTTGAAATCATCAATAACCATGACAACACTCACACTGTCAAGTATACACCTGTGCAGCAGGTAAGATATGAACAAAACACCCTGGTTGGCGCCACTTCCATGTCAGTCCACAGAATGAGCTTAGCTTTTACTCCATAGTTAATCAATCAGTCTTACAAATCCAGCTCTTGGCAAGAAAACGATGTAGCATATTTCCCAAAAGTTTAAATTTTGGCAGGTTTAAATGTATGAGACCACAGGTAGTTAACAAACGGAGGACTCCTCCACTCACTGCTCCCTATTCCACACATGTCAAGGCACTACGGTGGCCTTCACATCTTTGTTTGTGAAGTAAGCGTCTCTGTTGAAAAACAAAACACACATTTGGCCATTCTGTCTGCTGCAGACGCAGTGTAGCGCAGAATGGTGGACAAAATGATTCAGTTTCAGTGATTTCTTTTGTTACCAGAAAAAAGTCGCATTTAAGTTGCATTAAACTTCTTATCTGTTCTACCACTATGCATATTATGAAGGTACTATATTACACTTCATACACTATTACTATATATTGTATATTGCATATTGTGTGTATATATATATATATTATTATTATATGTTTATATATTTATATATTTATGTATTTACATATTATAAACTAGCATTGGTTTATACTTAAACTGTTATATATTTAAATTATTCACTTATATGTTTTTTGGTGCTGTACTGCTGCTGGGGCCGTAATTTCCTGAAGGGAACTCCCAAGGGATTAATAAAGATCGATCGATCTGTCTGTCTGTCTGTCTGTCTGTCTGTCTAGCTGAACAATCAGATCACTTGTTTTAATTGTCAATTAAAATGAATCCATTATGAAAATTAATTTAATTTAATTGTTACGGCACTAATAATTATTTATAGTATATTAAATGTCTTTCAATAAATGCTCCTAAAGGTTTATACTGAACCTTTTAATAAATTAACCAGTCTAATACTGTTGCAATGTTTTAAATACAGTTTTCATATTTTATCAGATCTTTTCAGACAGGATGCTTAAATTTCACGGCTGTAATTTGTTTTGTTCGGTCAGAAATAGAATTGTAATTTGTGCGATCACACCTGAGTGACTGCTCTCCTTCCTGCCTCAGGGACCTCTGGGAGTCGCTGTGACGTACGGTGGAGATCACATTCCCAAGAGCCCGTTCAACATCGGCGTGGCTCCCTCACTGGACCTGAGCAAGATCAACATCACAGGCCTCGGAGACAGTATGTACCTACCTGTTGGGATTTCACTCCTCAAAATTAAAAATGATATTGATCCCACCCTATAGTCTTGTTTTTATAAATGTCCATTTCTGCCAAAAGAGGAATTGAATAAAAGAATAGTAATGCCTGGTAGATAATAAATCATCTTAGATATTATTATAAATATGAAGTCAAATCTTGTTACTTTTAAATGTATCTATTTTTAATCTAAATGAAATAATGTCTTTGAATTGGAGTAAAAATATTAATGATTTAAATCAAATTAATTGCTCTTTTAGGGCTGCAGCTAATTGTTTTCATAATCGAGTCGTCATTTGATTATTAGTTGTTTGGTCCGTACAGAAAATAGTAAAACATGTCCTACATGTTTTTAGAAAACTTCAAAGAACCCTCAAACTGTATTTTTCTGGTAACTGGTCATGAATAAGAAATCACTAAATATTTGAATTAAAATTTTGTGCCACTTTAACCACCTTATATTATATTATTTGATTATCAAAATAACTGGCAATTTATTTGGTAATAATTGATTAAAAATTGATTAAGTTTTGCAGCCTTAATCTTTATACTTAAGCATTTTCACTCACTAAATGAAGAGTTTGGAGTAATATATCAAACACTAGAGAGTTAGTCATCAATGAAAAGATTTTGTATTTATTTATTTTTTTGTTTGTTTGTTTTTCTCCTCTAACAATAAGTTTTTGTTTTTAAATCTTGTTTTTTTTCTGTGTGTCATTGTAGAGATGACCGTTGGCAAAGACCAGGAAGTCACTGTCAAATCAAAGGGAGCTGGAGGTCAGGGGAAGGTCGCCGCCAAGGTCACCGGACCTTCAGGAAAACCAGTGTCCAGCAAGGTACGACACGTGATTTCCCCTCATAAAAAAGTCTCCAGAAGCTTGTGATGTTCAAGAGAAAACCAAGATTAAAAGTTATGAATACAGCCCGTGTTTTCACATCTCAACTTCTTTAATCAAATCCTTGTCAAATTTCTTGCTCCAGGTTGAGCCAGGTCTCAGTCCAGAGACCAGTCAGGTGAAGTTCATTCCGCGGGAGGCGGGGCCATACCAGGTCGAACTGACCTATGACGGAGCTCCGATTCCTGGATCACCTTTCACCCCCACAGCTTACCCTGCTACAGACCCCTCTAAGGTTAGCCACCTTTATCGACTGATAGTAAATGTACACATCTGTGTGCATGAAAAACATGTGATAATCATGTAGCAAGTATCATTATACACCTTTTACTGCCCTTTCATACTTGTAAGCGTGGGAAACAAAACATGAATTCTAGACAAATAACTCACAATGACTACCTAAAAACTCTCATTTTTAAAAATCTGGCAGATTTGAAAAGTGTACAAATTATATACAAAGCTGAAAACGAGCTATTACTGAACAGTATAATAGAAACATGAGAGGATTTTACTTATTTAACAAGCAAATTTTCAAAGTAGTTGATGAAGTAAAGTAAGAATAGAATGGAAGACAAATTCTGTGTGTGACAAAATGGCTTCTCAACACCCCCTAAAACATTTAAAATTAAACGTGTGTCAGGATAAGATTTACAAAAAAGTCTCTTGGACCATGTTCTTAATCCAACAAGTGGGATTTTGCAGATGTGGTCTTTGAACAAATACTTCCTAGGTCTTTACTGTCATTATATTCAAATTTGATTTTATTAAAATGATATTTTGATGTGATGCTCCAAAAGTAAGATATTACTTTATATTATTGTTTCATTTTTCATCTTTTATTTGTACTGCTTATAATTTTTCTTCTAATTTGTCAGAATAAGAATTCATTAGTGGTCATGTGGTCACTCATTTTTCTTTTTGTCTCTTCCCCTCTCTGCTCAGGTTCTCTGCTCTGGCCCAGGCTTGGAGCGCGCCAAGGTTGGGGAGACAGGGGAGTTCATTGTGGACTGTACCAACGCCGGTCCCGCCGAGCTGACCATCGAGATCATCTCGGACAGCGGCACCGAGGCCGAGGTTCACATCCAGGACAACGGAGACGGGACCTACACCATCACCTACATCCCTCTGTACCCAGGCTCTTACACTCTCACCATCCGCTACGGTGGCCAGGATGTGCCCAACTTCCCAACGCGGCTCAACGTGGAGCCTGCGGTCGACACGAGTGGAGTCCGTGTCTTTGGACCAGGAGTGGAGGGCAAAGGTAAAATAATATGTTAGAGGTGTTTTGTTCAATATATTTTATGTATTTTTTTAATGGTGTTTTCATTGCGTGAATTTCTCATTTGTTCATATTTTAAATCAAATTTTGGAGCTTTGTGGGTTTTTTCTTCATCCCACCTCCTTTTGTTTGTTCTATTATTGTCACGCTGCAACATTACTGTTATTATAGTTTGATTTATCAATAGAGATGCATTGAATTCTGGTAGTTATCAGGGCTAATATTGATGAAACGGATCCACAAAATATTACAGGTTTTTGTCTGTGTCTTTTAGGTAGGTTGTTTTTATGCAAATGTTTGATTTGTACATAAAAACTTTGAATGAAAAGTTAAAAAAATCTTCAGACATCACAGAAAGATTGATACTGGTATATTTACAATTATATATTACATGATAGTTTAAAACTAAAAAAAATTACTGTATTGAATCAATATTGGTATCAACATTGTGATATCAGTATTGGTATCGGGCACAAAAAGTGATCACGCACTTTAAAAATGTAGTTCACCTTAGCAGCTATATACTGTATATTTTAATCCAAACCAGGTTATTGTTAATCTCTGCCCATATTTACATTTACACAGTCAGACTGCCGCACCACAGCCGTCACATACAGTACCTCATGATTCCTCATATGATAAAACGAAACACTGTCTAAATGTGACGTAAAACTAGATCAGCAGTATGAACAGTATAATTCGCTGATCTGTGTTTTCTTTTTAGGTGTTTTCCGTGAGGCGACCACAGACTTCACTGTAGATGCTCGTGCTCTCAGGCAGAGCGGAGGCGACCACGTCAAAACTCTCATCAGTAACCCGTCCGGCAGCCGCACAGACGCCCTGGTCACTGACCTGGGAGATGGTACTTACAACGTGGAGTACACTCCCTATGAGGAAGGTGAGTATGACTGTCATAACTTGTGCTGACCTTGCGGGTCCATTATTGAATTTTCTGATGGTCTTTTTATATCGTGTGTGTGTTTCAGGCCCACATAGCGTGGAGGTTTGCTACGATGGCTCTCCAGTGCCCAAGAGTCCATTCCGTGTTGGTGTCACAGAAGGCTGTGATCCGGCCCGTGTCCATGTGCACGGTCCAGGCCTGAAAGGCGGAATCACCAACAAGCCCAACAAGTTTACAGTGGAGACCCGGTAAGTGGCGTGAGACGGAAGATTTAATATGAAGGGTTTTTTTTTTTTTTTTTGCTGCACGTATTTAACGTCCATCAACACTTTCTCTGCAGTGGAGCAGGTACTGGTGGTCTGGGTCTGGCCATGGAGGGTCCATCAGAGGCCAAAATGTCCTGCACTGATAACAAAGATGGCAGCTGCAGTGTTGAGTACATCCCATACGAGCCTGGCACATACAACCTCAACATCACCTACGGAGGACAGCCCATCACAGGTCGACATCAACTGCTGGATGCAATTGTTAGATCTATTCACCGTTGTATTTACAGTAATAGTTTTCTAAATCAAAGTGAGCAAATGTCGGGCTAATCTCACTGTTTGATAGACAAGTTTGTTGAATAATCATTGCATCTGCTGCATTTTGTACATGTCTGGTGTTTGCACAAGAAGCAAAGCTGCTCCGTGGTTTACACAGAGTTTGCCTTTGGAAAATTGCAACAAATATAACTTTTAATAAATGATATTATTTTAAAATCCTTTGTGCCCCACTAAAACCTAAAATCCGAACTCTGGTCAGCACAGAGGACCAAAAGAAACCAGTATTTCCACATGTAAATCATGCAGAAAATAGCATGTGAAGTTTGAATTCTTCCTTATAATTCATCCACAGATGTTTTTTAAAATCACGCATAAATATTTTAAGGACAGTTTACAGACAGTTTTTATGTCTTGTTAATGACCACTTGCAGTACCTCTGGGCCACATCTCACACTTAGCTTTACAGTATGAGGCAGTGCATGTGCTTGCCCTTCAAATATTTCACAATAAAAGCCCCCTTGAAAAAATAATTAGATTCAGGAGACCATACGTGCTTTTACTCACACAGTGAAACTGATCAGTTTCACTGTCCGTTTTACTATGAAGCAGCATATGGAGAAACTTGCCAAATGCGCTGTTGTCAACAAGAGTATCATGGATAACTTGGTGGAAAAAGTAATTTAATGCAAGTCTCACACAGGCAGTGTGACTGCTCTAACCTGTTAGGATGTGCCTGTGGCCCAGGCAGTTCAATAGCAAGAGAGTAAGGTTTTCCATAAGATAAAGATGCTGCTAAACAGCTATGACCTTTGCCCTTCCCATGAAAATGTATGTTCTAAATTCACTGATGTTTTGTCCGAGCAGGCAGCCCATTCTCTGTGCCAGTCAGCGACACTGTGGACAGTACCAAAGTGAAATGCCAGGGTCCAGGCCTGGGCACCAATGTCAGGGCCAACATTCCTCAGGCATTCACAGTGGACGCCTCCAAAGCTGGGGTGGCCCCGCTGCAGGTCCGTGTTCAAGGACCCAAAGGTAAGTGTGTTTTCTGACAGCATTAAGTTGCACATGCCAGGAGTCCAACAGGTGAGAGCACCTCTAATGCTGCGCGTGTGTGTGTGGGCAGGTGTGGTGGAGCCGGTGGAGGTGGTGGATAACGGTGACCAGACTCACACAGTCAACTATGTTCCCACCAGAGAGGGACCTTATTCCATTAATGTATTGTATGCTGACGAGGAGATCCCACGCAGGTAAAAGAGCAATGTAAATTATTAAAAGGTCCAGTGTGTCAGAATTAGTGCTCACCCCTTCTTTATTCAAGCACTTCAGGCAACTACAATGGCCTTTGCACATCAGGTCTCAGCTGTCTCTCACACTGACGTCCACTCATATGTGTCTATAATCCTCTGAACAGGAACGTTATTTTGAAAATTGACAATGTGTTTTATTGAAAAAAGACCTGAAACTAGTGATTGAGACCATTCACTCTATAGGAAAATGTTTACTGACATAAATCAGGTGAAAACAAGACACATTTTCCCTTTGCGGTTAGCAGGAGGTGCTCCCTGGTACAAACAGTAAAACTACCTCCATTTTTATATATACAGTCTCTTATTTTAACAAAAAAGCAAAATACACATCTGTTGTGGAAACACTGTGGCACAAGTGGGCAACCCTTTCTAATGTACATATAATAGGTTAAATCTAAGGCTATGGAATCAAACTAGTTTGCTTTTAAAGCATTTATACACTCACACAAACATATTCGATTTCTGCCAAATACATCATCCTAATTGTCGCACACTGGACCTAAAATGGTTCTTGTTCACCGACTTTCTTTGACACATTCATTTCAAACATCTAAATACCTGTGTTCCTCTTCAGCCCGTATAAGGTGAAGGTGCTGCCCACTCATGATGCCAGTAAGGTGCGAGCCAGCGGGCCGGGCCTCAACACCACCGGGGTTCCTGCTTCTCTTCCGGTTGAGTTCACCATCGATGCCAAAGATGCAGGCGAGGGGCTTCTGGCCGTGCAGATCACTGTGAGTGCTCACATCTTAAAAACAGATGAAGTCAAAGATGTCTCTGCGGTCTAACGGTGGTAACTCTTTCCTTCCACCACAGGACCCGGAGGGGAAACCCAAGAAGGTCAACATCCGCGACAACCACGACGGCACCTACCTGGTGTCCTATGTGCCGGACATGACGGGCAGATACACCATCCTCATTAAGTACGGAGGGGACGAGATCCCATATTCGCCCTACCGTATCAGGGCCCTGCCTACCGGAGACGCCAGCAAGTGCACAGTCACGGGTATGTGCTTTTTTTTTCCTCTCTGTCCTTTACCGGAATTTTACGTCCCTACATAGACAAGATCAACAAGGACAGCTAAGAAATTATTCTTACTCTTTTAAAAAGATGCAAATGAGATGCTGGGTATCTGAGTAGATAGGTTCTTTCACAGATTTCAGTTACTTATGTTTCTTTTGTTTAGATTTTGACAGTTTTTGTAAATCATTACGATGTGATGATTTGTTTAGCCTGCAAGTCACCAAACTTTGTGCCATAGTCGAGCACTGCATCACTGATTTCAACTGTTTACCATTATACTGAATTTTAATCATTTAATCTTACATTTTTTAATCATTTAAACCTACATTTTTTTTTTGTATGTTTTCCTTGTGTGAAATACATTAGTGTGACGACACAAAACATGACAAATCTTCACTGTGACATTATCATATGTTTCTGGCTGTTACTCAACAACATAACTCAGACAAATTTCCTGCAGCCTGACTGGTCGGTGGAGCCAGAACCTTTGCAAGGTGCTCTTTGTAATGGTGGGATAAATAATTGGGGACAAAGTAGTCTGTTTCTTTCAGCAAATCTGCTGCTTCTATCTTGTCTCATTATTTATCATGCATTGGTGTGTTGTGTTCTTCACGCTGTGCTCCTCAGTCATACTGTCACTCAAGTCCCTGCTGTATCCAAACACACACACATACACACCACCACCCCCCCTCGCTTCACACTCCACCATCCCCGTTTGTTTTTCATCCAAGTGTTTGGAGCACAGTTATTGCCTCCCACCACCCCCACTCCCACCTGACTGTCTTTTATTTGTCACTTTTATTTGT
The DNA here is from genome assembly GCA_016785285.1 of Brachirus orientalis. Classification (NCBI taxonomy): domain Eukaryota; kingdom Metazoa; phylum Chordata; class Actinopteri; order Pleuronectiformes; family Soleidae; genus Brachirus; species Brachirus orientalis. The sequence continues at coordinate 986,103 of JAFBJR010000570.1, forward strand.
TTTTTGTTTTTTCTCGCTGCCCCTGCTTCTCACCGTTCCTATTGTCAGTCTCAATCGGCGGTCACGGTTTAGGTAAGCCCACGGAACGACTTTGTCATGTAGACGAACTCCTCTACCTTCTCTCTCTTCATGTTTCTGTCAGCATGGAGGATAGTGGCACCGGCTTTCAACAGGATGATCCCGTCTCTGTGTCTCCTGCTTTTACTCCTTCTGTTTCTCTCCCCTAACAGATTTTCCTTTCTCCCATTTATCTCTCATAAGTGACTCTTGTTTCCCTCTCACATTTTTACTGGACAGACTAATGGACTAACAGAGGAGGTAGGATGGCATGGTGGAATGGCAAAATCTAGCTTTCAGTTCTCCATGTAAAGTGTATGATAGTAACATGAGTCAATGGTAACAACAAACTGAACGATAGATCATGGAAATAACATGACTAGATCCCATCCAACTTTAACCTGGTCTCATGGTTGTGGAATGTGCATGCTGAATGTTGTGTGTGTGTGTGTGTGTGTGTGTGAGTTTGTGTGTGTGTTTGGTGTCTATGTTTGTGTCAATGTAAGATGAAAATGTTGCTAAACAAATACTTTTTCCTGGTCAATTCTTAAGGCGCTGGGGTCGGACCAACTATCCAGATTGGTGAGCAGACGCTCATCACAGTGGACGCTAAGGCAGCTGGGAAAGGCAAGGTGACGTGCACCGTGTGCACACCAGAGGGGGCGGAGCTGGACGTGGACGTTGTTGAAAATGAAGACGGTACTTTCGACATCTTCTACACGGCGCCACAGCCTGGCGAGTATGTCATCTGCGTTCGTTTCGGAGGGGAGCACATCCCCAACAGTCCCTTCCAGGTCACGGTGAGTCACGTGCATTTTAACTTGTCCCCCCTGTAAGTAAATACATGCTATTGTACCGCAACAGTGTAGTAGATTAGGAGAAGAATAAAAGTGGAGTGAATTAATAATAAAGAAATGATAATGGATGAATCAACAATCGCAGCCAGAGAACAATGAAGAATGACGGTGATTTCAAGCTGTTTATCAACTAGTATTTCAAAATGCTGTAGGCAAAAGCCATTCCGATATATTTATACATTTGCGTATAAAAAGCAAATCAAAGTCTAATAATTACCACCAGAAATAAATGTGAGAGTGCAGAGTAATCTCAACAATGCTCCCATCTGTCTCTGTTTACTAAGAAATAAATTATCAATATTAAAACATGCCCATTTAAGTGTAATATTGCATATTTTAAATTACAACATGATAATAATGTGGTGATTTCTCATTGACTCAATGGACAGAATCAGTAACACAAGATAAACTCATCTGTTGTCTGCATAAAGATTGATTTTACACCTCAGAAACGATTTTGTTTTTTTTTTATCCAGGCAAATTCAAGCAGAATCTCAGCTTTTGAGAACTTTTTTAAATGAAGAATTAAAGGTCTATAGATTCTGTACATACTGTATAAGTATAAAGGTGCAGTAAAGCTAACTTAACTGTGATCACACTGTCCTCTACAGTAAAAGCTGAGATGATGGTGTCACTTGCAGTCAAAAAATGTCTTTATCTGACTAGTAATTTTGTCAGGAAGGACAGTTTTAACTATAAACAGAGAAGGTGACACATGTTAACTCTGTTTCTCTCTCTGGTGTAAAAGTACGAGTTAGAGTTGCTGTATGGACCAGAATTCCCTGTCATGGTTGTCTCCCTACGGAAGCTTTGTGATTTGGCTCCTGGTGGAACCAGACATTTTCTATATCACTCTGACTCACTGTTTTATTCCCCTCCAATCTCTTCCATCCATTGTACCCTCTCCACCCCCCGCCTACCACCTCCCATCCCTGTCAGGCCCTGGAAGGAGCCCCATCAGACCAGCTCATGCAGCAGAGCCAAATGCCCCAGTACTACGCTCAACAGCCCTGGGTACCCACAAACTCTGTCTCCAGCCTCTCTTATCCTTTTTATTCTTCAACTTTTTCTTTTTCCCCCCTCTCTGGTCTACATCATCCTAATCATCATTTCACCTCTACCCACTCACCATCAGCCTACATCAGCGCTGGCTGTCTCTTATTGCAGGTGTTTCATCTCTAAAGGGAGCTTTCTCTCTTACTTCACTCCCTCCATCTCAGGAACAGGATTCCTCCTAGACATGGACAATGCAACACAGCTGCATAATCAAAAGAGAAAAAAGAAATCCCACAAATTCTCCTCGGAGTTTAATTTTCAAAACGTGTGCTCACAGGTTTGATTCAGCACATGCAAATGTTTCCGCTACAATTTGGGAATCATACTCTTTATCTTCCAACAATAACGGTGCAGCCCATCTGTGTAGCAGTGCTCCATGTCGAGAGACAAAAGCAGCCATTTTGAGAGTCACCAATGTGGCCAAGTCAGCTGCTCCACATTTTACAAAATGGCTCCCTGCGCATCTTTGAGTTTTTGTCCTCATCTCATTCCCTCTCTCGCAGTTTGTGTCGGTGTCATCAGCCTGACCATGATCACCATTGTCATCTCCATCATTTCATCTCATGATTGTCTCGTTTGTTTGGTGGTTGGAAGCTTGTCTGCCCTCTGCCGTGCACTGCGTTGTTACCATATACTCACCCATCCTCACAACCGCTTCATGGGCTGTTTATCTGACCTATGACCTCTGTCACCTCAGGCAACAGACAGGCCAATGGGATTGAATGGTCTGGACGTGGCCGGGCTGAGGCCGTTTGACCTGGTCATCCCGTTCACCATCCAGAAGGGAGAGATCACAGGTATCATCATGGATGAGTAGCGATTAATTTCCAGCCTTGTGTTGTCATCTCCATGTTGAATGCGTCTCAACGCGTCTTTTTACGCCTCTTTTCTTGTCCTGAAGGCGAGGTGCGAATGCCATCAGGCAAAGTTGCCAAACCTGACATCACGGACAACAAGGATGGCACAGTTACTGTGAAGTACGCTCCCACCGAGGCCGGTCTGCACGAGATGGACATCAAATACGATGGGATCCACATCCCTGGTACAGTTGAGCTTCTGAGGAGTTTATAAGAGATTTCCTCACTTCTACATGGATAATTATGTTGGAGAAATTGGCATCATAAATCAACAGTATTTGATTTGTTGTTCTTCTGCTTGTCATGAACAGGAAGTCCCCTGCAGTTCTATGTCGACTACATGAACAGTGGTAATGTCAGTGCCTACGGCCCGGGCCTCATCCATGGAACCGTCAACAAGCCCGCTGTCTTCACTGTTGACACTAAAGACGCTGGAGAGGGTATGTACCAGTCACCAGTGGCATATGTGTGTTGACTTTTTAATGCTCGTAATGGACTTATTTCAACGTATTGGATTTGCTTTTAATCGACAAATCATCTATGACCTTCAGGTCATGGCGTAGCAGCCATTGAATTTCCCCAAAATTAACACAAAAATATACTGTGATGCTTTCATTCACTGTCTTTCTAGATTCTTATTTTTAGAGCAAAGCAGAAAATGTAGATGTTTCTAAAAGGAAACTTGTGACCTACTGTTTTAATCTGTCTTTTAACTGACAAATACTTGTTTAATAGCCTTTTAAATTAAGTAGCCTTTTTAAATTATGTCATTTATTTTTTCCACCTTCTTAGCTTTGCTTGTAAATCATTATTTTATCTTTTTCACAAAATTTTGTCTATTTAACCATTTTATTTTGTAATTTATTTTTTTTTTGCTTAGTCAACTTTATCTACTTCATTAACGTTATTAACATTAACATTACGACGGTTATATTCATGAACTATATTATCATTACTTATTTTTCTCCTCTGTTATTACTGTGGATTTTTTGTTGAATTTTTAGTATTTTTAATCTAAATCTAAATGAAAAAGAACTGAGAAAACACCCCTAACCCTAACCCCCACATAAATCTCAACAATCTATAAAATGTTAACATACAAAGTGCAGTATAAAGTATTTCACAGATCGACTGACAGACACGGACATTACCGCAAACTCATGTTTCACCTTGATTTTTATTCATTTTCCTCTAAAGCTTGTATTTGCAACAAAAAAAATTGCAACATTCGTTTCCGGTCTTTGTAGGTGGTCTGTCTCTGGCCATCGAGGGTCCATCCAAGGCTGACATCAGCTGTGTGGACAACCAGGACGGGACATGCACTGTGTCCTACCTGCCTGTCCTGCCAGGAGACTACAGCATCCTGGTCAAATACAATGACAAACACATCCCTGGCAGCCCCTATTCTGCTAGGATTACTGGTAACATTGTCCATTCCCTCATAATCTCATGTCATTTTATCAATGCATTTACTGCAATAATAAACTAAAATAACAACACTGTCAGTTGGGTCATAACGGAGATGATTCGGGAACCACAACTATGTCCTTGTCTCTGAGTGTCCGTGTCACTGCTGTGTCTCCAGGCGATGACTCCATGAGGCTGTCCCATCTGAAGGTGGGCTCAGCTGCAGATATTCCTCTGGACATTGGAGAGCTGGACCTCAGTCAGCTGACTGCCTCCCTCACCACACCCTCAGGCCGCGAGGAGCCCTGCCTGCTGAAGATGCTGCGTAACGGACATGTCGGTGAGTGTGCGTCTGATGTGAGGAAGGAGAAACGGGATGTCCGTCCTTCTAGTCTTTGCTTTGACCCCTTTCTTTTCTGCAGGCATCTCTTTTGTTCCAAAGGAGATTGGTGAGCACCTGGTCAACATCAAGAAGAACGGTCGCCACATTCCCAGCAGCCCCATCGCTGTTATGATCAACCAGTCAGAGATCGGTGATGCCAGCCGTGTACGCGTGAGTGGCCAGGGCCTGAGCGAGGCCAGGACCTTTGAGCCCGCCGAGTTCATCATCGACACACGTGATGCAGGTACGCACATGGCAGAAGAGGTGTGATGTAGTTTTAGTTTGGTTTATTTGCACATTTAAGAATAAAACATCAGAGAATAATTACAAGGTAGAAACCCATTATGGGCTTATTTTAAGACACACAATAACAATGCAAAGTAAAATATCAAAAAATAAACATTATGGAATAGATACTTCTCTGTCTTTGTATATTATGTATATTTGTAAATGTCAAAAATATTAAACCACCCTCGTGTTTTAATGCAGGTTACGGTGGCCTAAGTCTGTCCATTGAGGGACCCAGTAAAGTGGACATTAACACCGAGGACCAGGAAGACGGCACCTGTAAGGTCACCTACTGCCCCACTGAGCCTGGAAATTACATCATCAACATCAAGTTCGCAGACCAACATGTGCCAGGTTGCTTCTCTTCTCAAAAACAGCCAGAAACTACGGAGCAGCGCGGTGTTGTTCTAATGGAGTGTTTGTGTTTACAGGGAGCGCGTTCACGGTGAAGGTAACCGGTGAGGGCAGGATGAAGGAGAGCATCACCAGGAAGAGGAGAGCAGCATCGGTTGCCAACGTAGGCAGCCAGTGTGACCTCAGCCTCAAAATCCCAGGTGAGTAAAACAGGGAATAACAAATGTCATGTTGGATGTGTCACTGTCACAGAAAACCCTCAACGCTGTTGCTGGTGAAATGAAGAGACCACATTGAGGATGCCGGTTGAGGGTTTTTATGTGTAGACTAACTTCTGGATCAGTCAAATAAATTTACTCCGCAGTGATGAGAGCAGTTTCAATGGATGGATGGATGTATTTTATTGATCCCTGACTGGGAAATAGTTCTGTTACAGCAGCATTAGACGAAACATAAGGATACACTGTGCTTTTAAAAGGTAGACAAGAATAAAATAATAGAATACAAAATTACAACTATATATAAACATATGACTGTATAAACATGAAATATTAAACTGAATGCTGGTAAAAACTTTACAAAACTGACGTCATATTCTGTTGAAGATGTAAAACTAGCTAACTCCTTTGGAAAATGTTTCCTGATGTTATAAATCAAGTGAGAATTAGAAGGTAATTTTCCCATAGATTTACCTTTTAAGTGACTACTTTTTGCAACCAGTAGTCGCCCCCTGGTGTCTGTCTGCTACTTCCATCCAACATCCTGGGGCTTGAGAAACGCCCCATCAAATCGGACATTCCGACCTGGAACACATCATATGTCCATTTTTATATACAGTCTGTCCTAAATCCACACAGTCTCCAACAGAGTAGGAAGCATGTTTTCACTTATTCATACATGTGTCTCTTCAGAGATCAGCATAGCAGACATGACTGCTCAGGTGACCAGTCCATCTGGACAGGTTCACAAGGCCGACATCATGGAGGGAGAGAACAACACCTACTGTATTCGCTTTGTCCCCACCGAGACGGGGGTGCACACCGTGTGCGTGAAATACAACGGCGTGCACGTCCCCGGCAGCCCGTTCCAGTTCACTGTCGGCCCTCTCGGAGAAGGCGGAGCGCACAAGGTTCGTGCAGGAGGACCAGGCTTGGAGAGAGCAGAAGCTGGAGTACCAGGTTAGTGTGGCAATTTGAATTATTAGCAAGTGTGTGTTTTGTTTTTTTCTTAACACGTGTGCCTGACTTTGTCTTGGCTCTTGTTTTTTTTAATAGCTGAGTTCAGTATCTGGACGAGGGAGGCCGGAGCTGGAGGCCTCAGTATTGCTGTGGAAGGACCAAGCAAGGCTGAAATCGCCTTTGAGGATCGAAAGGACGGCTCCAGTGGAGTGTCGTACATCGTACAGGAGCCTGGTGAGAGAAGAGTTGGGATGAGACCTGAGCATGTGCTGTAGACAGAAATTTACTGGATTTATAAAAATGTTTTTGTTTTTTTGTTCCACTCCATGTAGTTTTCCTGAGGTTGTATTTTCCTTTTTATCAAAAAATATATATATGTGTACACCGTGGAGGCCCGTCCAAGTCTCTCTTGTTGATTTTATTGTTACATTCTGATGTGAAATCCATGCCCCTGCAGGAGACTACGAGGTGTCCATCCGTTTCAACGACGAACACATCCCCGACAGCCCCTTCATCGTCCCCGTGGCCTCGCCTTCGGATGACGCCCGTCGCCTCACTGTTGCCAGTCTTCAGGTGAGGCTCTGAGACACACACACATCCGTGTGCAAACACACCAGGCCACAGGACACTGCCCACAGTGCAGCAGCAGCAACAAACTGAAGGAGTCTGGGAGCAGAGGGAATATCAGACAACTAACACGTCCTGCACAGTGCAATCTAAAAGTTCCATTTTTGTGCAGCTACGCTATAAACAAATCTTCATTCTTGAGGACTCTGGTAGTGTGCAGCAAAGGCAGATGGTGCTCTTATGCTCTTATTTTAAGTTGAGTGTAGTAGTTTGTTGTAAGGCCAACTTGATGGAACTTCAGAGGTACAGGTGTAGGATCAGCAGCTGCTACTGCACTGTTGGGCAGTGCAAGGGCTTCTGGGATATCGAGAGGACTGTGTGTGTTTCTCGTGCCTCATTCTAAAGGCTCTCAACAGCCTCCCGCCTATAAAAGTGACATGGGGCGCTAAAGGGTTAAAGAGGTCTGACAGGGGCTGTTTTTCCTTCTCATTCTGTTTCCGCTCACAGGCGACTACAGCTTAATCTGTGGAGGCCTTTTTTCTGACAGGACAAACAACAACACAGATCAAAGCTACAGTACTGAGGTGCAATACAAAAATATTCTGAATTATACACAAAATAGGTGCAATTCAGAATATGATTTAGATTATTGTAAAATATAATTTTACTTTTCAACATAGCACTAAAACATGCTGAAAATACACAAATCACTTTAGCTTACATTTTGGTGAGAAACAGTATGTACAGTAATATTACATCACAATTTCTACAGTGCTACAGGTGGGATACATGTTTTAAAGTTTAACACAAAAAAAAACAAGAAATCTAAGTTAGATCATTATAAAATATGAGTTAATGGAATGACCTAAAGATGCAGGCTTGTGGCACTATACAGCTACACAGCATTTTCAAGTCACACATGGAATTTTTCTCTCATCCACAGTTTTCCAGATAATGGAAATTAACTTTAATTGACTTATTGTGAAGGCTGCTCACGGCAACGTGCGGTAAAATTATATATTCTCACATCCCCAGTAATATTTACAGCGTTGTCACGCATTTCTCTTCATGTGCAGTTAACATAAAAATTCTTACTTGTTCCTGAATGAAAAATGATCTATCTTCTTTCTGTCAGTAACAGACTTTCACACATTCTATACATTAATATATACTGTATGTAGCTGTATTCATCTGTATGCATCCACAGGTGAGCTTGTTCTTGTCCCTCGTTTTGCACGTTGGCACATTTTCTCCCTCTATTCTATTCAGCTTCTGTTAAACTGCAAAAAAACCTCCTCCCTCTTTCTTCTCACTGCACAGCCCTCCTCTTTAGCCTTGTTAGCGACCTCCAGGTAAGGTATAAACAGTAGCAGCATATATACAGTGTCATCGGAGTGTAATGCTGTGATAATGGTTTCACTGTTAAAGGTCCACCGTGTAGAATTTGGGGTGGAATCAGTCATCAGTAATTTTAAAAGTTTTAATTTATTATGTTTTTGTTGCCATTATGAACACTTGATGAGAGAGGACTTTCTATGGTTTTATTCTTTGTATGTGTGAATGAATAGAATACTATTTAAATGAAAAATGCAACTTCACCCCAGATGCTGCTAAATTCTACACATTGGCCTTTTAATTAGGCAGTATTGAGTGTACCTATTTTTGTGGTCATCTGGAGGAAGGTTGGTTAGTTGCTTGGCTGGGGTCGCATAATGGCGAACGAGTGTTGAGTTTGCGAGTGTGTGTTGTCGAGCAGGAGTCAGGGTTGAAGGTGAACCAGCCCGCTTCATTCGCCGTCAGCCTTAACGGAGCAAAGGGCGTGATTGATGCAAAGGTCCACAGCCCATCTGGAGCCCTGGAGGAGTGCTGCGTCACGGAGATCGACCAAGGTACTGACAGCAGTGGCTTCTGAGTGCTCGCTCTGCAATAATGTCACAGTTTAGGGGAGAACATTGACTTTGACCCTTTTTGTTTTTTTTGTCTAGATAAATACGCAGTGCGGTTCATCCCCAGAGAGAACGGCCTCTATCTCATCGATGTGAAGTTCAACGGAAGTCACATCCCTGGTAGTCCGTTTAAAATCCGAGTTGGAGAGACGGGCCAGGCTGGAGATCCTGGGATGGTGTCTGCCTATGGACCAGGACTAGAGGGAGGTGTAACAGGTAAAATGTAATGAACCAGCAATGTAAAGCTGTGTCCCACTTCAGGCACTGCACTTCTGGGTCGGTTTCCATGTGTCAACGAAGAAACCAGAGTTGTTGTTGTTTTTTTTGTTTTTTTAAAAGGAGCTTGTGAGTTAACACTTCTGTTGCGTCTGTTGTGACTAAGCAACCAAATCCTGGGAGCTGCTGAGATGACTCAAGTTGCTGCACCGTCACCGAATTAATGAATGCATTCGACTTAGAACAAAATCAAAAGAAAACCAGTTGATTTGTCAGAACTGCATTTCCCTCACAGCAGCTTTGCTTCTTGTTGTTTATGTGAAGGGGAAAAAACACCTGAAGACCCGTGTGACCTTCTTTTTCCAGCAGTATAATAACATTTCAGTCTCACCATTAATAACCATCAGTTCTTCTTAATTAACTCTTTTTGAAACATAACCACTGATAACTTAACAAATTATTCATTCACTGTGGTTTATTTTGCGTGTGACACTTAAGTGTCTTATCTGTAATTACTCAGACTTGAACAGCGTGGCTGGTAATCTGATCCATTTCCTGACTCTGAATTCTGCAGTTCTTCTCCCTCTAAACCTCACACTCGCCTCCATCATCTCATTCCTCCCCAGGAACTGCTTGCGATTTTGTGGTGAACACGAGCAACGCAGGCCCCGGTGCTTTGGCTGTGACCATCGACGGGCCGTCTAAGGTGAAGATGGACTGTGTGGAGTGTCCAGAGGGCTACAGGGTCACGTACACCCCAATGGCCCCAGGCAACTATCTCATCTCCATCAAATATGGTGGCCCTTACCACATCGTTGGAAGCCCCTTCAAGGCCAAGATCACTGGTGAGGAAATTTTCAAAACGCCTAAATAAAATAACAATAACCTCAGTCCTCAGTGGGATTATATCCAAAATTAATCCAACGCTCTTTTCTGCCCTCCAGGTTCCAAGCTTGTATCCAGCCACAGTATGCATGAAACCTCCTCTGTGATGGTTGACCCTGTGACCCGTGCCATCAGCTGCTCTCAGCAGGGCGCTCCCGTCCAATCAGATGCCAGCAAGGTGGTGGCCAAGGGTCTGGGCCTGACCAAGGGCTTCATTGGTCAGAAGAATAGCTTCAGTGTTGACTGCAGCAAAGCTGGTGTGTATGACTGATTGCAACCACAACACATTTTTATAAAATCTCCAGTAGTGATTCTGGACCGCCTGAGAAAATATCAAGCTTTAAGTATCACCAACGTTAAAATGCAGTGGGGTAAATAGGCCAAGGAAAATCAGCTACAGAGTTTTCACAGGAGGCAGATTTATTCCCAGTAAGATTTATTTGTTTTATATTCTACGCACTCCAGTCAAAATTCCTCAGCCCTACTCCGATCACATACCCTGGTATATACAAAAGTATTTCTGATTTTCATCCAAGTACCACCAGAGGTAGCTCACGTACCACAGTCTGAGAACCATGGGTGTAGAGAATGTAAATTGGAGTCTATGACAGTGACGTTAAAAACACAGCTGTGACTAAAACTGCACTAAAACCTATTGAGAAAATCTGCTCCTTTGCATCAAAGAACACAAGAGTTATAATCCACTGCCGCCTCCATCTGCAAGTTCAGATATATTATTTTGTAACTTCAGTGTTTGAAATCCTTCATTTGGATACAAAGAAATGACACAAACTCATCAAACGAGGCAACAGTGAACCAGCAGCTCCTTGCATTTTGCAAACTGTCTGACAGCGGAATAAAGCATCAGTCATATTCTTAAGATGTCGTACACTCAAGCAGGTGTAGATTTTATTTAGGGAGCCACTGGTTTAGTGGCTAACATCTTTTTCCCTCTGTGTTGCTAGTTATAGTAATAATGTGCTGATGTTCTGTCTGATCCGTCTCCATCCACAGGTCGTAACATGCTCCTTGTTGGCGTGGACGGTCCAAAGGTTCCCTGTGAGGAGATCCTAGTGAAACATTTGGGAAACCGCCTGTACAATGTCAGCTACCAGCTCAAAGAGAAGGGAGAGTACATCCTGGTGGTCAAGTGGGGTGATGAGCACATCCCTGGCAGCCCATACCACATCACTGTCTAAATCCCTACCCACACCCAGAAACTTAACCCAGTGTTTAAAAAAAAACAAAAAAAAAAACAAGTGAAAGCCCATTGTTAATCTAACAAAAAAGAAGTTTACAGCTACATGGCCATTTCTACATTACAGATATGCTACTTGTTTTAGAGTGCAAGTATTTAAAGGTGAAGTAGAAGCCCCTCTGAATTTCAAAAAAGGGGTATTGGATTTAGATTTGCTGATTCCACCTTAAAACACCTAGGAAAAACAAATAAGGAGATTGTCAGATCAGTCAGATTTCACTTTTTTCCCCAAGTGAGTATTTTGAAACCAATAATTTTCACTGGAAACTCCAAAAACGATGAACAATAGACAATGGTTATTCCTCAATTTATGGCCATTCACTCCTTATCTCTGTTAATCCCTCCATTATGTACAATAATGGAGGGAGAAAGATGCACCTTTTTCATTACTGTAAGCTGGCAGTCAGTTGTGCCTTAGGTTATTTTCCATTTTATGCCATGGACATTAGCAGATTAGTCTGATCTTAGATTAGGATGATAGCAGTAGATGTTTAGCCCATCTTTGGACGGAAGGTTACATTTTACACTGGAGGAGCTACTCTTGTATAAAAAGAATGGATTCAGTTTAATATGAGCAAAGAGTGTCTGCACCTTCCTGACCTGTGGGTTTAATCTGTGACACTTTGTTTTAACTGTGTCAGGTGAGCTGCCTATCGATTACTTAGACAGTCTTCATAGTGTTGGTGCCCAGTAAATGCTGAGCACGGGCCCAGTCCACTCCAGCACATGGTGTTCATGATGTTCTTTCACTAACCCAGTTGTTTTACCTGCTGCTAGTGTGATCCACTTTTAGCCACTGCTGTTCTGAAAACAGGGATTAGATCTAAGAGTTTCAAATACTTTAAATGAAAGAGTACAGGTCAACAAAAGTCAGCGGAGAGAAGACGCATTTCACAGAAGCTTTCTTGCTCGTTTCCCCTGTCACATATGCTCTCCCGACACTGCCGCTGGGAAACAATGCTCTCTGTGTGTTTTTGACGCGCGTGACGCCAGCATGTGCTCTGCATGTCCAGGAAGGCCGTGAAACTTGTCACATAACAAAAGAATTTTGGCGGTGGCATCAACATGACCTTTGGCTTGCTTTACGTTTGACTGTGGAACTTTTAAATTTAAATTAAAACATTTAAAAAAAAAAAAAAAGAAAAAGGGAAGTACCTTAAGGTTTGTTCAAGGACAGAAGGGCTGACGAGGGATGTTGTGGTTGGTCATTTCATGACAAAGAAAACAAACACATTGAAAACAAAACAAGACGACTGAAAACACAAGAGAACAGATGCCGTTTTTCTGCTCAGTGTTTATCTCACCCCACCACCTCCCCTCTCATTCTTTCAGCTTGCTATGTGCATAATCTATATTTCAGAACATAAAAATGGATCTTGTCCTAAATAAAAGGCTTTAAACGTGTTTGTAAGACAGTATTTTGATACACAATAAAGTTGTCTAAGTATTTTTCTGTCAATCTAACGGGTGTGTGTTTTCTGTCTTTAAAGGCCCAATGTGTTTGCATAAGTATATGTTTAAAGTAGGGGTGGAAATCACAGGGCATCTCACGATAAGATATGCGATAAATGCTCCATGATACGATTCTGTGATTATCAGTGTATTGCAAATCAATCATGTAGCATTAATTAAAATGTCAATTATCGTATTGCACGAGGAAAGACAATGGTAAGACTTTTCATCTGTCATGAAGGCTGCATTTTGTTTTTTGGAGTGAAAACTTACAACATAAGCCAATAAGGAATTTGTTAGAGATGCAGTTCCTTGATTTGCATGGGAAAGTGTCACTAATTCTTACAGTGAACCTTTAAACTTCTGACACTGAGTGTCAACCAGATGAAACGTTCAATCAAAATGCTTCACATTTTAAAGTGTCTGTGCTCTTCTGCACTGTCTACATTAACTGCTAAATTGCTTAGAGTGCTGTTATGAGTTAATCCAGATATATCCAGATTTGAAAATCCAGTATTTTGGTGTCCAGGATCATGTAATTAATATTACATTTGGATTAAAGTTATCCCATCCCACCAAAACGTTTTTAAACAACACATACCGGGTTTTAAAAGTTTACCTGTGGCAAGTTGAATTGATTAACTGTTGAATATAGTACACACCTTCTGTGGTGTACTGCAAGTTTGAGCAGGAAAAGCAAAGGTGATATTGGTCTCTTTAAAAGTGGCTCATTTCATATCAGGTAAGTTGGTTCAGTGTGACAGTGAACGCTATATGATAATACTTGCCAAAATTATAATTTTTTTAGATATGTAGTTTAAAGTAATCTTCATTACCAGGGGAATTATGATTTGTTGGGATGTGGGTATCTCAAATTGGAATTATGGATCCCTGTAATTTATTTACAAATGTCCTTTTCCTAGCCCTAGTTAAAATCAACTTTTTTAAATGTCTGCCATGCATCCTATGCTCAAGTTATTTCACACCTCCACAACTTCCTTCTTCCCAGGACAAATGACAATGTCAATTAATCTCAAACTGGAATAGGGCTACAACAATTAACCTGAGTTTACTTTTCAAAAACTGAAACAAGCTTTGAGACTTTTCAGGTTCTTAAATATTAATATCTCATGGTTTGTGTTCTCCATATAACAAAAAAAAAAACTTAATAATTTTGGTTGGTGGACAAAACAAGACATTCGACAACATCAGCATTTCCTGGTTTTGTAAACACCGATCAATGTTTTTCAACATTTTCTGGACCAAAAAATTAATCGAGAAAGTAATCGACAGATTAATCAAAAATAAAAGAATGGTTACTTTGCCGCCCTAAACTGGAATCAGGCAGATTAATTCAAGATTATTTCAAGATAGTTCCTATAAGCAAACCCCATCCACTTGAAGGGAAAAAGGTGGCACAGTTCGTCCTAAAAGGTTGTAAATATCGGAAATTACAACTTTGGAGATGAAGAACATTATTGTACTGATCCGAAATGCTAACGTTAAAATAGTAATTACTTTCAAACTACTAAATGTAAAATCCAAACCGGCGACCTTAAACGCTTTATATCAGCAAAGATTGCTTCACTTCCCCTGCGGTTTTTTCCCCCCACTTCCCTGTCGAGTTTAAAAAAAACAGGGTAACGTGACTCTTTCGCCTAAACCAATAGGAACGTCAGAAAAAAAGCACGTGTCTTCTTTAGACCAATCACGTTCATTTTTTCCTCCCGCCCGGTCTGATGGTATAAAAACTCCGCCCAGGTGAATTTCATCACTTACTTCTTACACAGGATCTCTTCATCCTCTTCCGTGAGAGTAATTTCCCTTCAAATTCCGCAGACCCCCTTCAGTAAACATGGTAAGTGCGAAATTACAAATTTCCTCTTCCATTTGACGTCGAGTTTTCGACGAGAATCAACTGCCTGGAGTGTGTTATTCACATGACTGTTAAGTGTAACTGGTTTGCCTGTTGAATGGGGCAGTTTTATGTCGACATTTTATTTTTTTAGTCCGAAATAAAACGTTTACATGGCGGAGTTTGTGCGGAATACGTCGTTTTTGCCACCGTTTCGGCGACGACGCGTGACTGTAATGGCTTCAGGTGGCTGTCTGGTTCCTGATTCTCTAGTTTTTCCGGTCTCTGTCTGTTCATTGACCCAGTTATTGAAGAGCAATGTGCTTATCCGGAGACGCTCCTCAGTTCTACCGCCTTTGTGAACGACGTTATAGAAGTTGTAAAAGAAGATAAAACCGTTCTCCACACCACGAAATCGGCCTGGATTCCTTTGTGGTAGTTTCAGCTCATATTTGGGCCTGTGGAAACCTCTAGCCGTCAGTAAAACTCCTCAAACATGGCTGAAAATGAACTAGTCATGCTCTCATGCATAAAGACTCTCACCTGATGTTATTTGTCAAGTGCTGTTTGAGATATTTTTAACGTTGTAACAGTTTTTAAGAATTAAACCGTTTATGTGTTTTTTTTTTTTTTTTTTTTTTATCAGATTCTTCATTGTGAATATTTTCTGGTTTCTTGCTCCATTTTAACAAAAGTCTTAACTGAATAACTTTGATTTGTGGACAAAACAAGACATTTGATAATTTCTTGATTTGATCAAAATTTTATGGACCAAATAATAGATTAATTAGGAAAAATAATGGACAGATTAGTTGATTTGCAAATTCCAGCATATATACATTGATGCTTTCTGGTAATGTGCTTTGTTAATGTGTGTTCTCCTAATGCACCAAACTTGATTATAATGACCTAGTAAGTAATCGTAACAATACATTTAAATGAATGAAATGACTAGGTGCAAAAATATAGTCTTCTATGGCCATAAAGTGATGTGCAAATATGGGTTGTACATACGATTTGTTATTAAACCCTCAATTAAGTACTCTGTATGTATGTACGTAGAAAAGTTTAAAATGTGTACACAGTGTGATCAGTTTAAGCCTTTTGTTGAAGAAAATTCTTGTTCACTTTACTTAAAGCACATACCTGGAATTAGTTGGTCTAATGACAGGTTTAATCCACAGAGGGAGGGTAAATAAGTGAGCAACATCCGTCAGGTGACGTGAGTCGTGACACTGGTATCTGGTCTGTTCCTCCCCCTCCCCCTTAGATCTTGCATTAGTTACAAAACAAGCTTTGGCAAGTGATGACTTGTTTAAGAGGATTTTTAAAAAAAAAAAAAACAAACAAACTTGTATTTGAAATGAAGGTGGTGTCTTTTTTTTTTTTTTCTTTTCCTCAGCGCGAGTGCATCTCCATACACGTTGGTCAGGCTGGAGTCCAGATTGGCAATGCCTGTTGGGAGCTTTATTGCCTGGAACATGGGATCCAGCCGGACGGACAGATGCCCAGCGACCAAACTCTTGGTAAAGCAGATGATTCCTTCAACACCTTCTTCAGCGAGACTGGATCTGGAAAGCATGTCCCCAGAGCTGTTTTTGTCGACCTGGAGCCCAGTGTTATTGGTGAGTGTTAATACTTCTCACTATCAAATTCAGGTACTGCATTATCATAAGTGCCATGCTACTTTGACTTTTACAGCCACATCTTATTGATAGTTTTTTTTTTTTTTTTTTTTTTTTAATACTACTTTTCCTTAGATGAGGTGCGCACTGGGACCTATCGCAGCTTGTTCCACCCTGAGCAGCTGATCACTGGGAAGGAAGATGCTGCAAACAACTACGCCCGAGGACACTACACTGTTGGCAAAGAGCACATTGACAATGTCCTGGAAAGGATCCGCAAACTGGTAGGTAACTTAATATTGAGGAATATCCTAATCTAAATCATAATAGTGTGTTTCATATTTGATCACTGTCTTCTTCTCTGTCCTCAGTCTGACCAGTGCACTGGTCTGCAGGGCTTCCTAGTTTTCCACAGCTTTGGAGGTGGAACTGGCTCTGGCTTCACTTCCTTGCTAATGGAGCGTCTTTCTGTTGACTATGGAAAGAAATCCAAGCTTGAGTTCTCCATATACCCAGCTCCCCAGGTGTCCACTGCTGTGGTGGAGCCCTACAATGCCATCCTGACCACCCATACCACCTTGGAGCACTCTGACTGTGCGTTCATGGTGGATAACGAGGCCATCTACGACATCTGCCGCAGGAATCTTGACATCGAGCGTCCCACCTACACCAACCTGAACAGGTTGATCAGTCAGATTGTGTCGTCCATCACCGCTTCCCTCCGTTTCGATGGTTCCCTCAATGTCGATCTGACAGAGTTCCAGACCAACCTGGTGCCATATCCTCGTATCCACTTCCCTCTGGCCACCTATGCCCCTATCATCTCTGCTGAGAAGGCATATCATGAGCAGTTAACAGTGGCTGAGATCACAAGTGCCTGCTTTGAGCCGGCCAACCAGTTGGTGAAGTGTGACCCTCGTCACGGCAAGTACATGGCCTGCTGCCTTTTGTATCGTGGTGATGTGGTGCCCAAAGATGTCAATGTTGCCATCGCCTCCATCAAAACCAAGCGCACCATCCAGTTTGTGGACTGGTGTCCCACTGGTTTCAAGGTCGGCATCAACTACCAGCCACCCACTGCGGTTCCTGGAGGAGACTTGGCCAACGTCCAGAGAGCTGTGTGCATGCTTAGCAACACCACTGCTATTGCAGAGGCTTGGGCTCGGCTTGACCACAAGTTTGACCTGATGTACGCCAAGCGTGCTTTCGTTCACTGGTATGTGGGTGAGGGAATGGAAGAGGGAGAGTTCTCAGAGGCCAGAGAGGATATGGCAGCGCTGGAGAAGGATTATGAAGAGGTGGGAGCTGACAGTGTGGAGGATTTTGGAGATGACGAGGAATATTAAGCAGGCATGTGTTTTCCTTTGTGCTGTATGTGTAGTTAAATGTGACCATTCCATGCAGTAAGGAGGCCTCTATAAATGCTTGTGGTAAAGGAGTTATTTTAATTGGAGCAGTGCAGTATTCCATGTGTCTGTTGTTGAACAGTGTTGGGATTAATTATGCAAGAATGTTTCCCATGATACTGTCCTTTTTAATGGTGAAGTTTGTTGCCAAAGAGTTTTGGAGGGGGACTGGAAGAATATAAACCAGGCATTTTCAGAACTATGCCTTGTTTTAATAAAGTTATTTGGAAAATACTCTTGTTTCCTCTCTTGAATGCTCATCTTGTGTTGAATTATTAGGGATATCTATCAAACTGTTTGTGTATATGCACACACACTACCAGACAAATGCTTGGACGCAACCTTGGATCACATTAAATGAGAAGGTGTGTCCAAACTTGACTTTTTTTTTTTGTCTGACTTGACGTACTCCACTCTACCGTTTAGCCACTTGGGGGCTGTCGTGCCAAGCATATATTAAGTTCGCACCATGCGTCTGTGGGTAATCTGTGTAATCTCACCCAAACCTTCTAGTAAACCATTATTGAATCAAACTAGGCAGGTATTTGTTTTGTTTTTTTTAACTTGGCATTGAACATGTTTTTTTTGGACTAGCTTTAGTTAAGGGTCAAGTGTGTAAAGTGTATGATATTTATTGGCAAGTAATTGAGAATAAAATAATCATACCCAATTTGTATCAGTGTACAAATACCTGATTGAACAAAAGTGTTTTTCATTAACCCAAAATGAGTTTTACATATACACTAGGGGAAGGGTCAGCTGCTGTACAACGGCAGCCATTGCTACATGGAACCCTGATTTTACAGTAGCCCACAGGGACCTAGCTATTCATGCTTTTGATACTGACTAAAGGCTACATGGGTTAAATGTCACACTACAAATGGAAGCTCAAAGTGATGGACATTCACCTGCAACATGTGACTTCCCCAATAATAGCTGCTAAACTTTGCTTTTTTTATTTAAAAATAAGTGGAGGGTACTTTTCAATGTGAGATAAAAAAAAAATCATTTACCACTTTTTTTTTTTATAGCAGTCATTCCCAGTGATTGGGTCAAATTTATTTTGGGTTGCATTATCACACATTTACAGAGTTTATTATTATCCTCAATCGTAAATATTTCTCTTGGAAATGCCCGGTCTACCTATTCAAAATAATCTAATAATCTTAGCTGTTACAGAAAAACAAATGATGTGAATGGTTTGTCGTCTTTAAAAAGTGGGTCCCCATATAAACAGTTCTATAAGCATAATAACAATAAGAAGTAGTGGTAGTACCATAAGTAGTAGAAATGTGTACCTTTTTGAATGAATGAAACTTTATTGCTCCGTGTTGCCACGCCACTGTTGGTTATGTGGGTGTGGCACTAAGACCGTTTGTGCAGATAAGTTGCGCCTCTTCTCCGCTCCAGTCTCCTCCTGTGTCCTGGTGATTCTTCTGCCCAGCACAGTTTTGCCTTTGTTTTCCTGAGGTAAGGTAAAGTTTTAAACTTTTATAAAACAACGCACCATTTCGGCCATTTTCTTTTCGTAAATGCCTCGCTCTTTGTTGTTCCCGCGATATTTCAAAAAACAAGGAGTTTGGGAAGTTTTTTTTCTATCGCGGTAGTTAACGAGCAATGTGATTTTGGAATGTGTTGTTACTCACTGTGAAATTACGTTGTTTCCTGCTGTTTCACTGTAGTTAGTCCACTTCACAAGACTCCTCCCTTTTTTAGTCTCCATGTTCTTTCTAACATCAAATTAGGCACATCTATCTATCTATGACATTTGTATCTATCCAGAATAAGCCACAAGCTCCATCCTTTTTTGCTTATTAGGACGTTTGTATTAAATGATCTAACTCTATGTTAAAGTTTTATACGAATGTAACCGAAATAAAGATATTCCTTCATTCATTTATTCATCTATAATATTTGTACCTATCTCTAACTGTTACCCATCTCTCTTTCAGATAAATGTTATTTAAATAATGTCTATTGACTCGTACTTATGAAGCAGAATTTAAATGTACTCCTTTGACATAAATAATTGATATTTTCAACGTCGACTTTTTCAATGTAATTCACAGGTCAACTGTTTATCTACTGTCTGTTTGTCTGTCTCTGTCTGTAGATGTCATTGAGTGAGAAAAGTGATGAGGAGATCAGCAAGCTACTTACTGAATATGGCATCAGACATGGACCCATTGTGGGTAAGAAAAACACACACAATGTCAATTTTGTTGTTGTTGTTGTTTGGGGTGGGTCAAAATATCGATTTGGTGATATATTGTTGTCCTTCCTCTTGCAATATGAGAATCAATTTGCCGGCAAAAATAACAAAATTTGTATTAATAGACCAAAGCACTAAAGTAAACAGAATCGCCAGTTTCACTCATTGTGCACCATTACTTGGCAGAAGTTACCTGCCTGAAGACGAGGGAGATTACAGTGGGATAATGGTGGAGAAAACTACATTAAGAAATGCCTCATCCACGTTCAGTACATAGACTTTCTGCACTTTGTTCTCTATGTTGCGAATAAATAGAGAAATCCTACACTTTTTTAACTTTTTTGTTAACATTTAGTTTTCTTCAGTTAGACAGATAAAGTCTTCCAACACCAAATTGTTGTATCATGACATTTTTGGTATCTTGGACCATGTATCGTGAGGTAACTTGTGATTCCCACCCCTAAGTCACAATATTTATTTCTGTCCATAGTTGCATTCACTTTTCATCAAGGTCTTATACTGATGATAGCAGAGTTGGACCGCTGTGTTATTGCGAACACAGACCACACAAATTCAGGCCGATGTGTGGAACTATTAACAGACGTGTAAGTGCTACATAATTGAAGAAAAGATATGGTATCTGGGTCCATAAAGGAGACAGGAAATGAGCAACAGTTTAATCTTAAAATTCATCATGATAATTATTGATATTAACTGATTTGAAAACGTGGTGTGAACATAGACTCCACTCGGAGGTTGTATGAGAAGAAGCTGGAAACGGCCATGGAGAATGTTCCAGTGAACGCTTCATCTGATAAGACCTACTACAGAGAGGAAGGTAGGGAGCTCCTCAGTCTGCTGTTATTTATTACCTTATGTTTTCGCCAGCAGTGGTTTGTCTTGTCCTTTAGCAAAATAACTCAAAAAGTTTTGGCTGGATTTTCATGAACTTTTCAGAAAAGGTGTGTAATGGTACAAGGAACAGATGATTAGATTTTGGTGGTGATCCAGATCGCCGCCTGGATCCAGGAATTTTTTTGAAGGAGTCTTTATCATTGCTTGACAGAGGTCTGCACTCTCTGAGTGCTTCTGGTTTATAAATGTTAATAACATACGTATTTGTTTTCAGTGTCATTTTTAAAAGTCTAACTAAACCCCGTTATGCAGGTGTAAACCAGTGTGGGTATCTAGTAATGTTATTTGCCGATCTTTTTGAAAATCTTCACAGTTTACTGTAAAGCACTGAAATCATGTTTGCTGAAGAAAGATGTCTTGAACAAAATAAAAGCTTATCATAGTTAGTTTAATATTATATTCCTAAAACAAATGCACATAAAGTTGTTATGTTTTATATAATTATTATTATTACATTATATCATAATGTTTTTTGTTTTTTTTGTTTACAGAGGAGGAGGAAATAACCTACATCACATATCACAATCCGGTGAGTCCTTGTCATTGTCTGCTTATACCTGACTGTGTTTGCCAGAATGATGACACAAGTCTATTTTTCTTTATTTTTGCAGGTCAAACATGAGGGTTATGAGAATGTGTGAGTACAGCTTTGTAGCAAACACAAACACACACACACACACATACTGTACATATAATAAGTATAATTATCCAAGTAAACACTATAATTCAGTTTGGTTCAAAACACATTCAGGGGCAGTTCAGGGGCAAAGAATAGTAAAAGAATAGTAAAGACAAATGAATTACGAAAAATGGCAACAGAATGTGAAAAACAGCTGAGTAACCAGAACCTGAACTTAACCTAGTTCGTTTTACAGTTTTAGTTTCTAAAGTTTGAAGATATTTAAGTGTACTTTATCCCTCCATTCAGTGTGAAACGAAGAGGCAACACAGATCCAGATGAAGAGGAGGAATCAGACCAAGACACAGAGTGAGTCTGCTGGCATATAATCTAGTAATATGTGTTTTGTTGAAAAGATTTATTGGCCTGGTTATTGGTCTAAATCTGCCAGTTTTTGTTGTGCTTCAGACCTGCCATACAGATGACCAGCTCAAAAGCCAATCACAGCGCGGTCCAATCCAGGAAGCCACTCAGAAAACCCGGAGGCGGCATATGGACTGTGATCCGGCTGCTGTTGTCGTTAGCCGTGTTAGCAGCAGTCCTCTACTATGTCTACTACCACGTGATGAACAAAGAAGAAAATCCCACAGGTGTTCAGTGATGTGATATGTTGTTTAAGGGATAGATACACATCGCTGTCACTGACAACATGGCTGCCAGTGAAGACACAAGGGAAAAACGTACAATAAATGCCAGCTTAAATCTCCAGCCACTTGCCATTTGGCAGACTTTCTTCTGGAAAAGAAACTTTGTAAACCGCTCATTCTCCTCCACCAAAGTCCACAAAGAAAATCAGCATTTTTATCTTGTTGGGACATGGTAACTGCTGGTCCACTGCTGTCAATTTTGTTAAATATTTTCCACTTAGGTAAATAAATGTAAAAGTGATGATTTTGTGGTTTACAGGTGAAAGCCTGTTAAGTGGCAAGTGCAGCGAGTGTGTTGTTTTCTGACTTCAGTTTCCAGTTAGAAAAAACCAAACCGTAAGATAAACCAACAAACACATTCTTAAGACACTGCAGACTTAAGCAGACAGAGAATTGATTCTTTAGTAGCTTAAATCTAATATTTCCTGTGTCACCACTTGTAGACTTGTTTTCAGTGACACCGAGCCTCTGTTTGATTCCAGCACAGTGCAGTCAGCATTGAATAAGTGTCAGTACTTCTATGACCACAATTACTATCACTTTAAGGTGTTTGTCTACCCCTTTAATATTTAAGTGATCTTTGGGGTTATTGTTTACGTTTTACTTAGTTTAATTTCCTTGTATTCTTATTTCAAAATGCAGCTTGACCGTTGTGGACCATAGACCACATTCCCTGCACCTTTTTAAGGCCAACCATCATCTATACATTTTATTGGTGTCACCAGATCCCATGAATTGAAAACAAAATGCTTTCTGCTTCTCTGAATCTTCACTGTGGCACCAAATGTGGATCATTCCACCTCTGAAAATAGTTGTCAACAACTATCCTGGTGAATATTTTGTGAAAACCACATTGCCCAGGTGTTTTTATAATAATAAACAACAGACCAACACATAGTTTATCTGCACGTGGTTTGGTCATTGGATTTGCTGACACCAACAAAAACTAAGGATGATGCCCTTGCTTTCCTTAAACTGTTTTGCTTGCTTGCACTAAATGTTTTCTTGCCATGCAAAGATTTGTGGATTTTGAAATCCAGCAACTTAAATGAAGCTTCCCTGTAATGTTTTACTTGTGATGCACACAGTACTTCCATGATATTATCATGTAACCCGCCAGGCTTGTGAGCTGAGGTGTTCTGAACAAACCAAAGTCTTTTTTATGTTCATTAAAAAATGAAATTGAATCAGCTTCTTTAAGAGTATTTTGTCTGAACCTTTGATCAAACATGTCAGTGAAGAGTTCATATAGTACGTAATTTCTAAACGATGAAGCGATACACTTTTTTCAATATAAAAGTCACTTTTTTATTAAGAAATCAATTTGATTACAAGAATATAAACCAGCTTAATTCCACCAGTCGTTGTAGTTTGGTAAAAATGTGCAAATTGTTTGACAGGTAACAATGCAAAGGCCAGGGGGCAGAAAAGTACACCAGAGTGTCATGTAAACGAAGATGAGTCACATGTGATGTCTTCAAACTGAGGTCTTTGGTTGTCAATCCCTGAGTTGAACTTCAAGGCTGGATAATAATAGCGCGATCGATCAGTAATCCCCACAATAACCTGTACATACTATGTATAGGAGCTAAATGTGTTCAGGAGGTGTAATTCACTTGGTGTACATGTGGGGTCACTGTGTCGTTACCTGGGGGCACGGTTTCTTCTTGTGTGGGGGTTTTGGCCCGGAAGGGCAAACGGGTTTTGACCGCTGTGGCGCCGACATATTGAATATACCGTTTTGGATTCGTTTTTTTTGTTTTTTTGTCCTTATCAATAATTTCACACCATAATAAACCCACTGTTGCAACCTAAGGAACCGTCGTGGGCAGTCACTTATTTGGTATTGGTTTAGGCAAAGCGCGTCAACCAGGACCACTGGAGTCAAATCCCTCAGTAACTCAAAGTGTTAGACTGAGCTCCTCTAACACTATGTAAATCAAGTCATCTAATACTAGATATCCTGTTCTACTCAGGATATATGCATACACTAGGTCAAATGAAATGCTGCTCGTTATCTTTTTTAATGGCGGCATCACGTTACTGAACTGCATCATGGACCGGTTGCTTTGCTTTGGTTGTGCTTTTTGCAGTAGAGGTTGAGACATGTCCAATATTCCAACGCAAGCAGCAGTCAGAGCTCATGCTAATATTATAGCACAGGTGTTAGCAAATTTAAATAACATTTATGCTCAAAAACTGAGTTCTTAGACAAGGCAGTGTTTGTCATTGCTGGTGTTTTTGATGGACAAAGTGCACACAACAATGGGGGACACCATAGCTTATTAGCAAGTGCTCTGCTAACTCCCAATAGCCACCTACGGCTCCTAGCGTCAGGCAAGCGGTGCAAACCCATTAAAGTCACGGGTACGCATGAGAGACAACTGCATTTGCAAAGAAACCCACAACAGAAAGAGACTGGGGCAGGAAATACAATAAAACTTTACAATAATTAAATAAATAGCGTCAGAGATTGAAAGTCTGCTTCCCATCATTCATCATGTATAACATTTTGTCTGTCTAAAATGTTAGTATTTTAACAACCTGGGGGTCAACAAATTTTCTAGAAGTCCAGCCTACTGCAGCTTTAATGGCAGTGATCCTGAGTTGAAGATATACTTAGATGGTGGTCCTACTTCAGCTTCAGACTAGATCCTCAGTTGATACATAAAATCCATTCAGACGTCAAAGTTTTGTTCCATCTGGTGAATTTACGCCACTTCAAGTCACACTTTGACCAGAGAAGTTGTATGGTGTTCCACCCCAACCAAAGCTGAGATTACATGAACTATGATATGTCTCATTTTGGTCCAAAGACGGGTCTTAAATGGCACCAGTTATATTCAGGTCATCTGGCAACAGGGAAAGTTTCTGCTCTGGTACTGAAACCACAGGTGAGGCTGATGTCCTGGGAATAAAAGAATGAATCGTCATGAGAGTATAAGGTAAATCATAAAAAGTGAAGATGATGGAGAGCTTCAACTTTTATTGCGATATGTAAGCATCTATCACATATGCTCTGTTTCCATTATGGTACAGTATGGTTTGGAATGGTAAAGCCCTGGGTCAGGCTTGCGCATCGACTAAGAACAGTACCTTTACTTGGTAGACAGGGTGTGGCCCAATGGCCACGACACATCATACAACATCCAGCAGCTCCTTTTCCCCCCTGCTCGGTTTGTGGCTGTTTGCCTCAACAAGATTTTAAGCTTTGTATGAGAATAAACTGCGGGCGGTGAAGAAACACTGGTCGCAAGGGAGTCATGGCCTAGCTCTACCCGTACCATTCCATTTTACGCTGGTAAAGGGAAGGGTGGCAAAATTTGAACATTTGGGGCCGGTTATTTTGGTACTCTTCCTAATAGAAACACAAAAAAGTATGTACTCTACCAATCCAACCGTTACACTCGGTGGAAACACAGCTAAAGCTGAAGAGTTTGGTTTACTCTAGGTCTGGAGTAATTCCCGCTCTACCTGTTTCCATATTTCTGTAAATCACTCACATTGTTGTCACATTGTTATGGTGAGATATAATAACTCTGTAAAGTTCTGCGACATATTGCTCGAGCCCTGTGTATTTAACGTTTGCAGTGATCTCTGATAGCTTGAACCTCGCAGTGGTGCCATTCATTTTTCCAGAAATGTTTCCTGCCAATATGGTGGTGTAAACAAACTCAGTCATGTGACATCTGGTGCTCTCGCAGTGTGATTTGGAACCAACAAACAAGAGTTGTAAAGTCACACAGTGTTGACCCAGTGTGCCGTATGGGACTGTGTGTGTTCTGTGATGGTTTACCTGACACTGTGTCCTTCAAAGCCAAGGGCTGTGATGAAGATGTTGACGAGGACGGTGAAGAAGACGAAGACCGTTGCTACATTATTCATCCTGTCAAGCTTCCTGTGTTTCCTCACGTCGTTCAGATCGTACTTCACTGCTGACAAACAATCGCAACAACGCAGACGATGTTAGCTCAAAAAGAGGTTTTATAGGACAATATGAAATTTTGAGTAAAAGAACGGCAGTTAAAGAATTACTGAAAAATATACTAGAAATTGTGAATTTAAACTTGAAGGAGAAGGAATGACAACAAAAGAAGAGATGCAAAGAGTCGGAGTAACTTGCCAATGAAGACGAGCAGAAGCCCCACTACCACCTGCAACGTGATGGACAGAGACAACAGGACGATGAGGGGGATGTAGAAGCGATACTGAGGCCCCACATACAGAACAGTCTTCAGCTGGGACGAGTTGGCCATCAGCAGGGCCACGTCCAGCATACTCTGAGCCGCGCTCTTCTTAGTGGCGTAGTGATTTATGTTGATGGGGCGATACACTTTTTTCGAGGTGGCTGTCCCGGCCTGCGACTGCAGAGAGGACATGTTAGGAGGACAAAGTCAAGTTTCAGCAAATTTGGACGCTTCCACCATTAGCATGATTTGGAGGATAACATGATGATTTTCTTGAGGAACAGTACATGTTTACATGCAGAAGGAGGAGGTTTTCTTTTTGGGGCCATTTTGTCTGTTTGTTAGTAGCATAACTCAAAAATTAAAGGACAGAATTGAAAGAAGTTTTTTTGGGATATAGGTCATGACCCAAGAAAGAAAATATTTTGATTTTGGTGGAGTTTTGCACTCTCAAAGTGCTTTGCCCACTTCTAAACATGAGAGGTATTCGGGTTTCGGGTCGAACAAACTAATGTTTCCCAAACTATTTATAAGGGCATCCACTTTTTAAAGATGACAAACATACTTGTACACGTTATATAATGTTTGTGACTATTTTTACTGCAATTTCAGTCACAACTAACATTATTTTGAGTAGGTAAACCAGCCAATATGATTGGGAATCCGTACCAGTAGTGGTAACTTGGTTTTGTAACAGTACCCAGCTATACCTTTTTCAGGTACTTAACTGTTTTTGTAACAACAAAGGTTGTATAAGTCATGAGAACTAAGTCCAGGCTTCTCAGTTTCATTAGAATAAACGAGTTCTCTACCTCGCTCACAATTAGCAGGTCAGGATTCTCTCTGTCTTTACTTAGATGCAGGTATGTTGCTGTTGCTGTGAGTGGTAGGTGATCAAAAGATCTTTAATCTGGGTATAATGTAGGGAATATTGGGCATGGGGTACGTCGTCAGTTGTGTACCATTGCAACATTGGGTGTTTCGGGTCTTTTAACATCAGCCATTTATATATGTAAATGAGACTGACACCACTTACATTTCTCTTAATGTTTAAAAAAGAAGGATTTGACCCTGTTAATGTGTGCAAACATCACAGAAATGAAGTGAGACTTAACAAACGTAAGACCAGTTACTGAAGATGACTAAGACCTGGATGACTGAGAACCTTCAGAGACAAACATCACAGTGTTTTTTATTCCAACCACAGATGTGTTTTTTGTTACACAGACTTCAGGTGTGGCTGTGAGGGAGTGGCAGAGCAACAGGTAATGACTCACCTGGGCTGTGGAGGAAAAACAAGACACAACACGTTGGATTTTTTTTTTTCCCTAAATGTTCTCTAGACTAGGAACCGCAAAGTCACCACATGAGGAGAGAGCAGACCAGCGGTGATGGCCCCATACAGAAACCTGGGCATGGGTAAACTGCTGTTGTTCTGGCCATAATGTGGCTTCCTTCATCTCCCACTGAAAGAAGGTTACTCTGTGGTACAGTAGGAGTTCACACCTGGGTATGACTGTCTTCATTCATCTCTATACACAGGTGACAACTGTGGGAGGAAAACCCACCACTACTTTCACGTGAACCTGTGTCACCACTGACATTTCTGCAAACAGACTTTACAGAAGTGGCTCAACCTGAAAGTCACAGACCTTGTGACGGGTCAAAGGTGAAATCATAACAGTTGCAGGACTTTCTTCTTTCTCTTTGTTTTTTAAAATATCATTTTATTATTTTTGTCATTTTAGACGACCCCTTTGTTTTAAACGTGTATAAATGTATATATATATATATATATATATATATATATATAACCCTAATGCACTAAAGGTCTGATGTGGCCCATCATTTGTAAGCCAAATTAGATATACAGGCAGACAGACAATAAAAACAAATACCATGTCTGGACTTAAGAACAGAAAAGAAGCTGACTTTTCCAGTGTGTCACTCACCTCTATGTCGTCCAGTTTGTTCAAAGGTACGTCCTGTCCGTTGAATCTGTCCATGTTCTGCTCTCTGATCACTCTCCCCCTCGATACCACAGATGAAGTGTGCTGAGCTCACAGCAGCACAAGCCACAGAGAAAGTTAAGGGAGTAGGCAAGACAAACAAGTCAGACGGCTGCTCCAGTTAATGACACAAGAAAAGACCCCTCCCACCGAGTCCTTCAAACACAGCACATCTTCCAGCTATATACACTTAACTACTACTACAGATCAGTAAATATCTATGTTTTTATTTGTAGATTTAGTTTCCTCTTGTTGAATGTGAATAACTTTTTTTTCCTGGCCTCTGTATGCATAAACAAAACAAATGAAAAAAACAAAAAAAAACAAACATTTAATCATTTAATCTATTTAATCATAGAATGCTGTTGATTTTAACATTTAAACAGTGAGTAACCTTATTACTTATGTCATTCATGGGGCAACAGACTGGGCCTCCTTTGTTGTTTACATGTAAAAGGTAGATAAACTTTGCAAGTAAACACAGTAAATTTAATTGCCATTTGCATTTTTTACATACTATACCTATAAAATATGCAAAAAGTACTTAAAAGCAAAAATTCAGACAGTCATAAACAAATTTTAAAAAGTTAAAAAAAAAGTGTTTATTAAGATTTTATTATTATTATTATTTTATTATTTTTCCATGCAGACAACGAAAAGAAAAGAAAGACACATTTTTAATATTTAAACTGAGGTGCGTTGTACTAACAGGAAGTTATTTACTATTTCCGGGTCGGATGCTTAGGCTGCTTTACAACATGGCTGCCTGCATGGTTCTCACGTCCGCTTTGCTCCGGAGGTCGCTGCCCGGAGCTTTCAGGCTCCACGGTCAGACACCGGGAGCTCCTGTCACCGCTGCCGGGCTCAGGTTCGTCCGTGACGCCGCTGGAGAAGCTAAGACGCCGGTGATAATCGAGTCCACGGAGGAGTACAGGTTCGTGGAGCGGCTCATCCCGCCCACTCGAGTCCCCACTCCGCCTAAACACAGCGGTCCAGCCCCGTCTGGCTGGACTCCTCCAGCCGAGTCACCGCCGCATCTGCCCTACATGATCCGCCGCTCACGGATGCACAACATCCCCGTGTATACTGACCTGACCCACGGCAGCCGCAGGACGACGCTCGTACGGAAAGTGGAGGGGGACATTTGGGCTCTGGAGAAGGACGTGAAGCAGTTTCTGAAGGAGAAGACGGGGATAGAGATGCCCACACAAGTCAATGAGGTCACCATGACCCTGAGGGTCAAAGGTCACTTCGATAAGGAGCTGAAGGAATGGTTGGTCGGCAAGGGCTTCTGAGTGTGAGACTGTCCCACCATGGTCATGGAGGACAACACAGCTGTTTATGAGGACATGGAGAAGAGACTCGACATCTGCTGGACAGTCTCGACCTTTGAACTGTGTCCCACGGAACTGAAGCACCAGTCTGACTCTGTATAAAAGGACAGTGTTTGACTCCAGCCTTTATAATTAACTTCATAACTTCCACCAGAGAGACGAGTAAACTGTGGGATTACGTGATAGTAAACGATTAAATGTGGTGAATATAACATTTAACATCAGCCTTTAAATATCAACGTGTTTTCTACCTGCAGTCCTTCAACATCTCTCTAAATTAAAAGTATAGTGTACTAAAAGTACTTGTTTTGTTTGATTTGGATATAAATAAACTTAATTTTTGAGGTTGATTGTAAGGATATTTGCTGTTTTGTTTTTTTTAAATAATTGCCATTAGCTGATTATTTATGAATCTGCCAATTATTGCAAATTAAACATGATAAAGTCACTGAAATTAAGGTTTTTTTCATTCAAAATTAAACATTTTTAGTTTTTTTTTATGACTTATTTAATGTATTTAATATTTAGTTTATATATTATTTTTGCAGATAGAACATGAAGATGGGAGGGACAGAACATTAGTGTTTTTAATAACTTTATTTGTTATCATTATACAGTTATATTTTAACAGATGGAGGGGGGGGGGGAAAGAAAATCAGCTGAGTATATGAGCCTAAAAAGACACATCAATAATCAGTCACACTGCCCTGATTTTTAAAAGTCAACATAGAAAAATCACAATCATGTGAGTAAGAATTAGTAACATGGTGAGACTGCAGACTGTAACAAATGGAGGACTGTTCCACTTTCCCTGAGCACTGGGAAACTGTCATGACTTAGAAGTGTCTGTGCATTGTTTCGTTGTACCACATTGTAACCCCTGGGTGTCACTGTGACGTAGGTGAAATCATATAAAAGCAGGAAGTAAGGTATTCAGGGGAAGTTGTTTGCCATGTTCACACACATGTTTGCTGTCTAACCAACAAATGGGCTCAACTGACATTTCTTTTCCTGTTTTTGCAACCTGCTGCTAAATCAGTTCTGCGGGGAACCAAGGTACGAATGTGTTTACATCACCATCTTTACACATCACACTTTAAAAAAGTTCTCCTGCTTGCAACAATGGAATGCTGCTGTATTAGTCAAAAGTTTGTATACTAAAATGGCTGCTGTTCTGTGTGTGCTAGAAAATACACCCTGACTTGGCCATTTTAGGCTTCTGTAGATAAAACAAGGCGCTCACATAAAGCACTTAAAGAAAAGCCTTACTCTGCTTTTATTTGAAAGAGATTAGACATGAGTAGTATATTTTATTTCTGTCAATAAACCCTCCTACATTTTACACAATGGACCTTTAAACTGAAAACACTAAACTGTGTTGAAGCAACAATTCAAAACTAAAATAGTTGATTTATTGTCAAAGTAGTTTTCAGCAATGTGTTTTCTATATATAATCCCAAAGACAGTAGTAGTGGTGGTGAGATTTAAAAGAGATGGTAGGAAAAAAATAATATAACTATCATGCTTAGCTGTTAAAATATATATTATATTGAAAGACTTCATGAAAAGCAACATGTTTCTCAGTCTCGGCTTGGAATAGAACAGATAGCTGAGATTAATGATGCTGGATACAGCAAAAAATCTGCATTTAATACTGACCTCTACTGAGCAGGTCTATATGAGGTTGTTTGAATTTAACACACATGGGATTAAAAGTGTGAGGCATTGACACATCATTTAATTATGAATGAAGTGTTTATGTGTAGTATTGTTCACTGACACCAGATAATATCTTGTTTAAAAAAAGACAACAGGAGTTTAAAATAATTAGATTTATTTTTTCATAAAATATTCATATTTGCTTGCAAAGGGACAAAACAAGTTAAGGCAATTCTGATTATCACATCTCAGTCACACTGAAGGTTAAGTAATAAACATTGACTACAAAGAGATAAGAGACGTTGAGGTGGAGCGTGTCACTCCCACTGGTCAACATTTATCTTGTGTTACTGGTCATAACTACTGTAACATTTCTCACGCAAGTACAGATGAGACCGTCTGCAGTATTAGTTCTGAGTGTTTTATGGCCTGATGGTCTCAGCTTCTTTCCATCATGACTGAATCAGGGAGAGAAACTCTCGGTTTCGCTTTGTAAGTTCTGCCAGTTGGTCCGCTGGAAAAAAGGAAAAATTAAAAGTAATTAATAAACTGAATCTATGTCCGGTATGGTTCGTGGAGCTCAAACATGTAGTTAAATACCATCATGTTATTCCTGAGATAATACATTTAATAGAATGGGACAGACATGTGGCGGTGGTGTTGTCAGCACAGTCAGTCACTTACGTAAGGCGTGCTTCTTTCCTCTCCTCCAGTAGCGGGGCTGCGTTTGTAGCAAGCTCACTTCTTCGTTCATGGAGGCAGAAGCTTCCGAGACCTCATTTAGCATCTCTAACTCCTAACAAACAAGAAGAAAAGAGGTTGTGCTTTGGCCGACACTTGTGTACAGTATGTCAGCACCCAAAAGTGATAGTGAGGATTGTATGAGAGACACAGTCAGAGAACCAGCCTGAGACTGGGCTCAGTAAAGCACACACTCAGCAGCCGAATTAGGGCTATCTTAACAAATAACTAATAAGATCAGTGGCAGTTTAAGTGTACAAGATCTTAAGAATATATTTGCAGCTTTGTCTAGTTAGCCATTTTCAAGTGGAAACTGCAAGTTTTTTTTGCAGCACTGAAATCCACTGCACCAGAACTCTGTTGTTGATCCATTGCTGCCTCAATAATCCAGTCTGTTTTTCATGACTGGCAGCCATGTTTCACTGAGAGTGTGCCTGTATCTCACACAACAACCTTTACCTACCGTGTTGCAGGCCAGCAGCAGTTGGTGCACTCTCTGGAAGACATCAGTTTCTGTGCTGAAGCTGGGAGGTTCTCTGTTGCAGTAAGATCTCAAATCTGTTTCATAAACGTGGCAGAAAGTAGCCATCAGCTGCTGGAGGTCGCTCGCCGCCACGCGTAATGAGCTGGGAGAGAAAACGCCAGAACTCGGCTCCTTTTCCTTCAGGAATTCACACTGAGGAGAAAACAGAATCTGCTACGAGCACAAACTTCAGGTGGTAACAACGATCGAGTGTCAGTTGAAGGATCTATAAAAACACAAACCTCAGACTGTAGCTGTGCCAGTGCTGACTGAGTCGCTTGCAGGAGGGCGGCAACATCAGCATCTTCTTCTTTGCTTGGCTTATTGGGGGATTTGGTGCCTTTGCATAATGCTCTATAAGGTGAAGTTTCACCATTTGATGTCACTAATTCTTACACATGCTGTACTAGAGGTCAACCCATATGGGAGTTTTCTACGGCAT